>VXBJ01002543.1:735697-797478 GCA_013400055.1 Nycticryphes semicollaris | reverse complement strand
TTTTTTTTTTTTTTTTTCTTGTCACAATTTTTGTTCTGAACTAAGGATGGAGAGAGTAGAATAGAAGGAGGAAAAAAAAGTTTCAGCTCGAATGGAATTGAGTCATTTAGATGTGGTGGTGTGAGATTTGGTGTAAGGGAGGAATTTGTAGAGTAAGGCTGATGGTTGAACCCAAGGGTCTCTTCCAACCTGAATGATTCTATGATTCTATGAAACCAGATGTCATCTCACAGCCTTCATATCTGCATTAAAATTGTCCTTTAAGTTTTGTCCTTAGCTGTCTTATTGTCTATCCCTGATTCTTCTGTAGGAAACTACCCAGGCAGGGGAGTGACTTGTGTCTTGTGCTGATTTCTGTAGGAGCAAGGCTCTGTCTCTTGTAACGACATACTGCAGGTACGATGGGAAAGGACGATAGAGTGGTGACTTTCGTAGAGTTTCTCGATCCTCTGAATTAATTGTTCTCTTCTGGACACTCCTCCTCAGATGAATGACATTGCCAGATTTTTCACCCTTTGTGGTGTGCATGCCGTTGCCGTGGTGCACCTTGACGCAAGCCACAGGGATATCAGCTCATCGAAATCGAGTCATTTGATCTGAGATCTGAAACAGTCTAGGAGCCACTGGATGGCCCTTGGGATGTTGAAAATACAGTGATCATATGCCTCTTTATTCAGCCTCAGACACAGTAAATGAGTGATTCAGCAGGGACAAAAAAAAAAGTGTAGGTCTGTGTGGAGCAGTTCTTACTAGGATGAAGGAATGTTATTTCTTTACATGATCATAGGATCATAGAATGGTTAGAGTTGGAAAGGACCTTAAAAATCATCAAGTTCCAACCCCCCTGTCATGGGCAGGGACACCTCCCACTACAGCAGATTGCTCAAAGCCCCATACAGCCTGGCTTTAAACACTTCCAGGGATTCACAACTTCCCTGAACAACCTGTTCCAGTGTCTCACCACCCTCACAGTAAAGAATTTCTTTCTGGTATCTAATCTAAATCTCCCCTCTTCCAATTAAAAACCATTGCCCCTTGTTCTCTCACTGCACTTCCTGACAATGGAAGCTGTATGGTGGTGGAGCTGTAATGGTGATAATGATATCACTGACTGGAAACAGCCTAAATTTTCGTATTGTTGTGACAAGTAGGAAGAGAGATGCCTCAGGTAAAGCAAACAGTGAGTCAAATGTCTCTTCAGATCAGACAAGGCAGCTTAAGGGATATATTGTTGGCCAGTGAGCTGCACAGTAGGAGCTGGCATCATACAGGCTACAGAGACCTGGGAGCCTCTGGGCTGCCAGACTTAGGTGTGCTTCCAGGCTGCTTATGGGGACAAAAATGAGCTGTGCATTGCTCCCCTGGTTTTCTGTCCCTACCTGCACTTTGCTTTCTACGAAATTAAAGAAATGTGGGTGCGTGAGTATTACAAGCGGTAAGATACCCTGGTCAGGTGCCCTAACTGGGTGAGTGGGGACCAGAGCCACACAGCATGATGCCCCATTGCTTTAGAGATGACCAGAAGATTTTGATCTGTCCCTGTTCTGCAGGGGACACTGCGGATGATCACTAGCAGTTCCCTTCATCTCCCCTTGCGTTGATTTCCACACCTGTAAGAAGCAGGTGAGACTTTTTCCTTATTTTAAAAAAGACTTGAAAATCTTCCTCCAAAAAGTGCAAAGTAGGTAGAAGTTATTACTCAAAAGTATTTTCTGCTTCCGATTAGCATTGCCTGGGTAACTTCTGAGCTGTCAGTCTGTTCCTTGGTAGATGATCTTTTGCCGACTTTATGGTAATTGTGTCAGGACAAGTGCTGTATTTTTGTGCAGTATTATTGTTGGTTTGGAAATAACCGACACAAAATGATTTCTTTAGGTGTTGTAGCAGGAATCCCAGTTATTCTCTTCTGCTGCATTACGCAAATATGTAACGTGTGATGCTACCCAGTGATGGGAGACAACAGCTTTATAAATAAATGCAAACACAGGACATGTTCAGTAGCACTAAAAGCTTTGCCTATAAAAGTATTGGTATTGGTAGGAATGGACAGCTTTTTTTCACCTGTGTATGAGAGTGATACTCAAATTTTTAAAATATCTAAGAGAAAAGGGGAATGATTTGTAGGGAGATTGTTAGCCTTAGAAAACACGTGTGATAACTCGGCTTTGAGTTTTAAAGCCTGCAGTTTTGGGGGACTGGTTTTTTTATGGGCTAAGGAAAATATTTCCTTTTCTTGGCAGTTGAGGCTTTTCACTATTCTTTGGTTATGTTGCCAAGCTGAGGTACAGACCCCAGTGTGCAGTCAATTATATACTCATCCTGCGTTCGGATTCACTTACCCAGCGATGATGACTGTCTGTGAGCAAAATCCATCAGAGAGTTATTATGTCCACAGCAAAATCCTCAAATGTTCGGGCATCTAATCTGCCCCTGAAAATCAGTACCTGTCCTCAAAAACACAAGACCTCAAATGACTTATTATTTTGGATGCTTGAAGGCTGGAAACGCTTTTGAAATCTTTTCTGTAGCTTAACAATTCAGGGTTGTCTCAGGTCTGCTGGCCAGTATTAGATGGTGTAAGAGACGCAATGTATTACCTGTGATACCAAAGGTCGTCTGGATCATGTTATAATTACATGAACCTCTTCATTGTGCACCGTGATACTCACAGTAATGCTAGATAATGGTTTAGGGAGCACGCTAATTGGCTGTAGAAAATGAGT
Source organism: Nycticryphes semicollaris (assembly GCA_013400055.1). NCBI lineage: Eukaryota > Metazoa > Chordata > Aves > Charadriiformes > Rostratulidae > Nycticryphes > Nycticryphes semicollaris. The sequence continues at coordinate 794,755 of VXBJ01002543.1, read as the reverse complement.
GTTTTAAGCAGTGAATCTCTAGCTATCCCTGTATTTATGACATGCACACCATTAGCAAGTGTGCTTAGTTCTTCTAGACCTGTGATTTTAACCACAATTTTAAGTCTGGTGTTGGATTGTCTTTTTCACTTGTAGGGCTTGGGGTATCCAGGCTTAGGTTAGTGTTCTGTGGCTGTTTTCCTTCCTTGTCTCTAGCATTTACTTGGTCATGCCATAGTTTAAAAGCAAGTAAACATAGTCATGGTGTTCCATATTGCAGGAGTGTCCCATCTAAATGGACAGTGTGGCTGCTCTCGGAGCATCATGGCAAAATTTTTAGTATTCCAAGGGTGACTCCTGTCTCAGACTAGAGTCTGGGAAAGCATAATAAATGTAAAGCTCCGGATGAAGTAATTGCTTTATGTAACTGTGGTCCTAGTGCAGTATTTTTTAATCATAGTCAGTCAGCTTAAAGATGTTTACTTGCCACAGTTCCCAAGTCCTACAAGGGATGTGAAAGTTGCTGGGTCATTGAGATCAACAGCTGTACAAGAAACTTATCTGAAAGTTGGCGTCAAGTTTGAGCTAATCATCCAGGCTTCACCCCTTGCCAACGGAGAGAGAGACAAGAGGCCTGTCTGGAGGTATGCTTAGTTATTTAGGATGAATCACCATAGACAAGAAGCCATTAAACTCTGAGCTAAAGCTAAGTGAAATAAATCCCATCTGTTATGGAGAAAGGGCAACAGAACATCTTCGCTTGCCTCCACATTCTACAGGCCAGAATAACTTCGAACAAATTTAATACCAAGTGGCACAGAGTTCCTCTCCTATGTGGCAGGAATATTGCTGGAGAGACTGAGCTTTGTGTGTCCTGTGTTCTCACAAAGTCGGAGAATTTCATAAAGCACGTTTTTGGGCGAGTCGGGAAGTGGATTATGCCCATTTTTTCATAAGAAGCCCTAAATCTCTCTGCAGTATTCATGAGCTTCATCTGAGAGGAACCTCTCTCACCTGCCCCCCAAATAATCCAATTTCTCTTGACACAGTTGCCAAGGACAAGACTCATAAGTTTGACTGTTCCTCTTCAGATGGCCACGTTCCAGAATAACTGCTGCTTTGTCACTGTTTATTAAATGACTGGGAAGAAGTTTGTCCAGAAATACTGTTTTACTTCTGTGTCTGATCCTTTTATGGTGTAACCTTTTAAGGCCAGAACATCTTAACCTGAGAATATTACAGAACATAGTACAAATTGGTGAGATTTACTGCACGGATAAGTTGGTCAAGTGACAGAGAAATTAATAACTTGATGAAACAAAGGCTCAATCATTTATCTTCATCCTTAAAAATGAATTGGCCTCTTGGGACACCTTCCTGTGGTCACTGCAGTGAAGGAGTGTTTCATACCTACTGCATCATCTTTGCACCAGTGCAAATGACTATGCAAGTCCAGCATTACGGAAATAGTGTTGCAGGAAAGCCAAAACAAGTCAAGCTAAATCTGTACCACTTTCATCAGCTCAGGATTTCTTGCTGCTGGGCTGCCATGCCGACAGGCCTGTCCTCTTTCATGCACTAATGCCCTTTGGAGCACTCTTTGAACTGTGGCAGTCAGTGCAGCGAGCAGGGCTCTGACAGCCCTTCCATCCAGGACTCCAAAACACCTACTGGGACTCTATGACAATCCTTTTAGAAATCAAGACGGGATGGCACAAAACGGGGACATCTGGCAGGTTCAACAGAACGGATCAACTGCACATTCCCCTGTTGGTGAACTTGGCCAGGAAGCTATTTCAGCAGATGTTTGTCCTTAGGCATTGAATGCTTTCTGGATACATCTTTCCTCTGCCTCTCAGGAGCAAACGCCAGCACAATGGAAATTCACATAAGCTCACTGACCAGCATTAGGAAGTGTTGACCTGATGATGGGCTTTCAGCATGAAAACTGGGCTCCTTGAAAGAACAGAAGCTATTGCTTCCTCCAGGGAGTTACAGTGAAGAAATTCAGAGTATAAGGAGCATTTCTGTAGCGTTTGTCAGTGGTTGTTAGGTACAGTCTCTTTTATTTTTGGAACAATTTCATCTTTCCCGACGTCTATGATTTGAATGCTGTATTGACTCTGCTCTGTATACTTTCAAGCAGGTATATTAAAAATGCAAGAGGAACTGCATTTTGAAAGGGGGTGGGAGAAAAGAAAAAAATAATTATTGTTACACGTTGGAGCATATTAATGAATACATTAATAATTGATCCACTGTTATGTTTTCCCCTAATAGTCATCAAAATCTGTATAAACCTGCAGTACAATACATAACATCTCATTACAACGTTTGCTCAAAAAATCAATGCATATCTAAGTTATTTGTGTCAAAACTCATTTATTTCCACAATAACATGGACTGTCAAACCTTGACATCCTGTTAATAACATCCAGTGCATTTGCATATTATTCAAATATTTCCTTTTATGAAATGGGGGACTTTTACTTACACCGTCCTACTTGCAGTGCTTCATATATTTGCACATTAGCTCAATTCACACAGTTATAGAAGGGTTACCTGTGGCAACTAATTATACTGCACTTTATGCATATTAATGAGCCTTGTGAGCAGCAGTTCTCTGTTCTGTGGTGAGATGAGGGGGGAAAAAATAACAGTGTAAGTGGGAGACCTATTACAGGCAAAATGCAGGCGAGTGGAAGACAGATATTTTATAATGTTTTCTCTTTGATGCCCACAGCCTTTTAGAACAGACTAACCTGAGTGGGAAAAATACCTCACAGCAGTCCCAGCAGCTTTGAGGTCAGATGTGAAAAATATTACCTTTTACTTTTTTCCATTTCTTTCTTGGATTTTTTTTTTGTTTTGGTTTTTTTTCTTTCCTTTCTTCTTCTCTCCCTCTCTTCCCTCCTTTGCTGCTACCTTTAGTTGCTGGATCCTATCATTGCAAGGTGCTGAGTGCTGCCCTCAACCCTGGCTGAGATCAGCCCCTCACAAGATCAGCCTTTTAATGCGTAGCCTAAAGCCACCATCTGCCTTCTGATGGGAGTCATCTTGAAAAAGGCCTTTTCACCTGCGTAGATGAGAGCGACATATTTTGTTTTGAAGGAGCGTTTCGGCAGCACATGCCAGCAGGAGCGGAGACCTCGCTGTGGGCTCTTCAAGCCATCCCTGCCACCGGGTGTCATGAGGACAAGGAGAAGAGTCGAGTCTCAAGGATGGGAAGAGTTGGCAGCCCCACTGCAATACGGAGGAGGGCCACATCCTGGGCATGCAAATGCTCAGGATTTCTTCCCCGCCATGTAAAGCAGGTGATCTGTCAGCCTGGAGGGTCTTGCAAAGGGCAAAAACCATCGGAGGGGAGTGTCAGTGTGTTCCTGGGGGGGCACACAGAGCTAAAGGCTGAGCCGTGCTTCCTTGCTTCCTTGTTTCTTCAGATTGTCTCCGCCTACTTTAAAAAAAGAAAAAAAGCGCCTGCTTTGACACAATGGAAGACAGAAAAGGAAGAGTTGATTTTATGCAACAGCAGATGTCTCCTAAGCAGTAATCACAGTGTCAGATAGAAAAACTAATCATATTTCAGTAGCTTGTTCAGATCTCTGATTAAAATTCAGCGATACCATTCCTGGATCCTAAAATGCAACAGTCATCAGAAACAAAAGAGAATGTATCATAATTAATGCAATTAAAAGAGCCCTTTTCTTTCTCTTTCTTTTTCTGGGTAAACTATGCTGACCTTACCAGAGATTAAAATTACTCTTCTCAGAACTAAAATCTGATTCAATGTGGGAGTAAGAAATCCCAGCTCCTTATAGACCTGTCTGGGATGTGAGTACATGGGGTCTTGGGCACACGGGAAAATAAATAGTCTTGGTTGTTTACTCCCTTCAGAAGAGGGGAGAAGGCAGACAGAGCTGTGCATGCAGCCTACCTTATATTGGGTTTTCCACTTATAGGTGTAGTCAGGACTGGCAGTTAGCACCTCAATCTACCCTTTCTAGGACAAGCCAAATCTCCAGATTCTGAACTTTTTCACAGGCAGTCCCTGGGCCACCTGCTCTGCAAATCAGACAGGATTTACTGACTAAATCCCAGCGAAAACCAGAGCAGGAGCTGTAGTTTGAGTGCCAGCAGAGGGCTCGGTCGGTGCAGCGCTGGAGAGAGTAAGCCATGGATGGTGCTGGGCAGCCCTGGGGCAATTCCCTTGCCATCAGCTGGCCTAGACACTAGCTGGCCTAGGTCTGGATCAATGCACACAAGTTGAAGAATGAAATCATGCTGATAGCGATTTCAGGTCTGATGATCAGTGAGTTTTCACAGGGAACACTTTCAGAGAGGATTTATTTGGCTTTGGGTATGAACTATTTTTGATCCAAACCAGAATGAAAATTATTTAAATCATACACATTGAAAAGAAATGTAAAACAGACAGACTGTATAAAAATAGTTTCTACTAGCTGAATGTAGGAGAGTATTTTTGTAGCAAAGCCAGTGTCTCAGTTTTGTGATGAAGGACCTGGGGAGAGATTCCAACAATAACAGGGATGTTTGATCTCCTTTCCCTGATGAACAGCTGGAATGACAATGCCCACTTCATTTAAAAGAAGATTATACAAATTCCTTTTTACTTTACAATGGCAATTGAAGACTTTTATGGACTGTATATGGTTTAATTCAGCATCTTGGTTAGGTGGGAGGCTGCACTGGCTTACTATTATTAGAGTTTTGCTGTCATGGAGGTCTTCAGAGTAATTATTTTGTGCTGTATCCCATACCAAATCTGAGAAAAGAATAGGAATATGAGTGAAAGACTAGTTAAGAGATACAAGCATTTATCTTATTCCAGAGCTTCTGAACTCTGAGTTGCTACTATTAGGTGTTAAAAATAAATACTCTGGTACTTGACTAGAAAAGCTGACAACCTGCTGTCTTATTAACATAACTCTAACATGTCTGAGAGATCCAACACAGCAGATTGATTATGTTCATGTCTCAGCCACAGTACTGATGATGATATGCTAGTAAATATATCAATGCATCACGGGCTTCGAGCGCGGAAGACTTTCTGTGACATTTTCTGAATGAGATATGAAAATGAGAAAGGCTTGTGCGTCTACTCTACTCGAGTAGCTAAGTCGAGAAGGCTACACTGTTAGGCAGAAGTGCACCTGGCAGTGATGATTAACTGTGTGGTCTTGCTAGTCTCTGTATTGTAGAGATGTCACTCAGACAAGCAATGCAATATCTTGATCTGCAGGTTCCCCGAGTAAGAAAAAGTCAATTGACAAAGGCTGTTTTCTTCCTGGAGGAACAATAAGTGAATCGTGCCTAAGTGGAGAGATTGCCCTCACTGGTTGTGTTCTGTTTGTGGTGGAGGGGAGCATGATAAGCCAGGAAAGGATACGAATAATTACTATTGTGAGGCAGGTTAATTAGCCCAGGTAAGGAGCATGGCTACAATCCAAAATATCTATCTTTACTTCCTTTCTTTTACAGATTTTCTATGTGACTAAGCAAGTCACGTAGTTGGGTTTGTTTTTTTTTAAACCAAGATGTAAAATGGGAATAATAGTGCTTGCTTTCTTCTGTCCTTTTTTTCTGGCTGCATGTTTATCTAGCACAAGGGAGCTCTGACCTCAATTGATCTCTCCATGTGCTAGAACAGTGAGCTGAAAAGGTACAGTAGTAATAGAGCTTGGGACATCATGCAGAAGTTCTTACAAAAAGATAACCCATGAATGAAGATTTCTGTTGGCCAAGACTTGACTCTGAATTGTTGGGTTTGAAGTCCCAAAGGGACTTTGTGATGAGACACTGGCTTTGAGAGAGGCAGGCAGTCCTGGAGTAGGGATCCCCTCTTATTTTTTGCTTCTGACAGCTGAATTATTCCACTAATGCCATCTATTCTTTGAACACTCATGCTCAGTGAATTAGCCATGGATATTCGTACAGGTTATCTTAAGGCACCTAGTTAAATACCAAATTTATAAGGCCAGTTTCTCTAGTGTCGTGATATAACCAAAGTAGACAGCTCCCTTGCAGCACCTAAAGGTTTTTCTGGTTTGTCTTCAGGAACAGCTTTTCCCTCCAGCAGCTTCCAGAGCACTGTGGGAGACCAGGCTTTTAACTTCCTATCAGCGTTAGCACATGTAAACTCTTCCAGAGCTTTTGGGATGACAGGCAGCTGCTTTCAACCCCGTTGCAAATTCTTCAGCCAAATTCACCCGAAGAGGTAGTCAGTGCAGTAACCAGGAATCCTTGCCACCAAAGGGGAGCAGAGCACATATAAGACTGAAACATTTTAGCTTTGAATTTCTTTTGACACAGCAGCTAATATCTCTCTATGTCAATGACAGTGGGAGAGGAAATAAACTCCCTGGTCTCGCTGAGAAACATGGTAACCAAGACAGGAAATCAAAGACAGACCAGGTGCTGGGAGCATCTGAGGAGCTCATGTGTGGTCTGGTCTGGTCTGGCAACAACTCACACATGTCCTTGCAGGAGCTCCCTCTCCATTTAGGCCTGTGCTGCCAAGGACGTGTTGGTGCTGCAAACTTTATTGCAGCCTTGGCCTTTAGGGGAACTGAGAGCTCCTGGTCACAGCACCACTGCCACGTTGACACTTACGGGATTTTATTGCCCTTGGCAGCAATTCTTTCCTAATGCAAAAGTGAGCTACTGTATCTTACAGGAAAGGACCTAAACAATGATGTATTCAGGCTGATGGGACTGGATTAACCCATTAATAAATAGGAGGTGAAGAGAGCAATCTTGTTGAACGTAATGTATGCTAATGATGTGACCTGGCTAATGGAGCCCTTTTCTATATTCTGTCATTGCGCACATCAATTATGCAGCCTCAATTATCATCCTGTTTTTGTATCATGTGGCTGAGAAATGAGAGACTTAATAGAGATGTTTTACCCAGTAAAATGCCTGATTAGGTTATGAAAGCAGAAACTCAAGGAAGAGAAGGGAAAAAAACCCCCAACTTTGTTACATTATATCCTGATTTAATTAGCCAAAAGATATTATTCTCAGTAAGGGCCTTTGAAGTTGTAGAAATATTGCTGTAGGCTCAGCAGCAGAGATGACTAACTGTCTTAATACCTACAGCAAATACACTGACATAGCACTTGCACACAGACAGATCTTAGCTAAGCCTTGCAAATAAGGCCGAGATCATTGTTTACTCCATGTGATTAAGGTTCCTGATTAAGGGGGAAAGGAGGAGAGGGACTTTTGAGAGTCGGAGCTGCAGTTACATCTAGGAGGAACATAACAGCAAGCCCATGCTACTAGTTACATCTTGATGTATGTGGTAGATTGCGGTGTGTGTGTTGGCTTTTGATAGCAGTTCTCAGATAAATATGTTTCCCCTTCTTTACACTGAGTTACCTTAAGGTTTACTGGCCTTGGGATTCTGTGTCCTTGTCGCTGCTCTGGTGACAGGGATATATCAGGATCATTGAAATCTGTCAGGTTCATTTCTTGTTGCCTCAGGACAGTTGCAGGTATTTCTTGTGTTTCTGATGTGGATGCAAATGACAGACAGCCCTGCAGGACAGGGGAGGACCTTGGAGACAACCCAATGTGTGATGAGAAGTTACCAGAGGGAAGAAATGGAAAAAGGGCCACTCTTTTCCAGTAGCTGATCTTTGCCATAAGGGGAGTGTAACCATCGACTTGTTCTTGCTAGACAAACTCTATAGCTTTTGACAAGGTGGGAAAAAAAAGTAGAGGAGAAGGAACTAGGCAATGGGATGAAGGTGGTCTGAGTTGTCATCCCTGCAGTCCTTAGAGCAGATGCAGACTCTGTTGCCTTCAACAGCAGGGTGACTTTGCACCAGGGAGAAATCTGTCCTTTTCAGAGCTGGTCCGAAGACAACTCTTTTGAGCTTTCCTCCATGGTGGCAGGAGCATAGCTATAAACTCCATGTTTTATTTTGGTTTAGAAATAATCAGCTAGCTAGATCCCTGATAAAAAAAAATGCCTGATAAAAATCACAGGTCTGGTTCACGCAGTTCTTGACTGAATTGCAGTGGCACAGAAAGCTGGTGTAAGGCAAAGGTGAATCAGGTCCTTGGCGTGTGTCAAAGTTGTTAGTTCTTTCCTTCCCTCGGGGTTTCGTCTGCTGTGATAAGGAATGATGTCACGCTCACTGAGAACATGATTAGAATGACAAAACGCCCAGAGTGCTATATTTACTCGTCTCTTCTTGGCCAGTCCATCTTCTAGTCTCAAGAAATAAATTTGGAGGCTCAGGGAGAAATAAGCACACCTGGACCAAATATTCCAGCTGTAGCTCTTGGGTTTGAGTGCCTCCGCTTTTGGGCATCTGTCCGGAGAAGTGTGAGTTTGCAGCTGAAGCTCCTCTTAACGGCGGATGTCTGTTGCTTCTAAAAATGGTTGATACTGACCTAAGCTTTTAAACGCTTCTCTCTGCAGCAGCCAAATAAAATAGCAATAAAGCTGTGATTTGCTAACTCGGAACAGCATGTTGTCACAAGCTGTGCTTTATCACTGTTACGAGCAGGCTACGAAATTCAGCATTAAGTTTCCTTATTCTCACATGCTTTGTGGACAGTTAAACCATCTTCAGATGCCCCGTTTATACCAGCCCGGTGCTAGGCAGCTGTGGTCTCATGTGCACAAGGGGTAGCACCAAAGAGCAGGAGTCCTATCTATTAGGTGGCTAAAAGCAGTCAGATGGCTCGCTCTATACCTAAGGAATGGCATTTAAAGACTAGGGGCCATGGCAAAATGAATTTAATTGATTTTTATTATTTTTTTTTTTAGTACCTTGAACTGCCCCCAGCCCTAGCAAGATAGTTTTCTTTAGAAAAGAGCTGTCTGAAACTTTTAAGATGCTATAAGAATTTTAAATTTGGAAACAAAATGAAAAAAATCAAAGGTTGTTGCATTAAGAAAGCTCTTGTTAGAAGCAGGGAGGTAGATAGATTCTTTCCTTCTACAGATTTTCGAATGCTGACATTTAAATAGTAGGAAATGGTGAGGTTTAATTTCTAGATCCCCCCTTCTTGCACACACATGCTCCTTACAAGCTCTACTGCAAACTTCAGTTGTAATGTGTGTGCCTTTGTGGGCAGGAGTGGGGTCATGCTTTTGAAGTATATGCTTCGTTATTGCTTTGTGTACTTTCCTATTAACTTCAGCACAGTATCCAGCTTATCGCTGCTTGATCCTTCATGCATCTCAAATGCAACACTAACTGCGAGGCTGCATGTGTTTCCTGACCTTCTTTTCATTTCTATACAATGTCCATACGATCTATCGTAGCTTTGAAAATTCAACTGCAAGGTAGAGATTTCTTTGCCAGAATTGATCCTTCTCTTTTCCTCAGAAACCATCAGATAAAGGAATACTTGTGACAAATAACCACGAGAAAGATCACCACATTGGAAATCTTTTGCTTTGTGCTGGGTTAGCTCTGGGTAATTTGGACGGGTCCTCAGTTACTTGTCTTTCACCTTTGGGGTAATTATTTGCTTGTGAGTGATGAAGATTCTTGATCCCATTTTGACCTGCGGAACTTCTAATAAGGAAAGATTTGCCTTCAGGCTCTGGTCCACAAAAGCCTGATATTCCTTTTTTTCCACAATCACAATATATTAGTTGGAGAAGCTGTGCAAGATGAGAAGCTCATTATAGCTTTAGGGTCATCACTGAATGACTTTATCCAATGGCCTTCAAGCACTTCTACGGGGGCTTTCATATCATCCCTATCATAATAATCTTGTTTACATTGTTTTAATTTCCGTATCCTTTTCATCCAGCTACTGAGGGAAGAGTCTCACAGTTATTAACATATTTAGCCTCAAAGCTTGTGAGTTAAAGAAAAACTTCGTTATGCCCAGGGCAGGGGTGGGTGAATTGAGGAGCAGGGAAAGGAAAGTGTTTGCTAATGGCCCTGGAGCCTGCCTCGCTCCTGGTGTGACTGGGTGATGAATAAAGTCAGGGGCTAATACAGCTTCAAGCAGTTCTTTCTATTGGCATTTTGCTGCGTGATCATGTCATTACTGTTTGTTTAACTAAGAGTCATTCTGTGCCTCTTGGCTGGAAGAGGTTGAGTTTTGCTAAACTTGGACAATTTGGAGTTTTTTGATTAAAATTAAAATATATGAGGTATTTAGCAGGAAAACCAAAATGCGAAGTACTTAAATGGTTAAGAGTGAAACTCAGAAGAGCTGTAACTGGGGTGCTGGATGCTCTACCTCCCATTCCCTTTCGGGGTGGGGACCAGCTTTCCTGTGACACACAGCAGTCACATTGGGCGTAGGTGGCTCTGATGGATCATGGAAGTTGGATCTGGGATCCAAAAACCCAGTAGGTGGAAAAAGGAGAGAGCACAAGACCTGCTCACTGCATCATTCAATTCAAACCGCGTTTCAGGTGAAACTTTTCAGCAACTTTACACTTATTTTCATTTGCAGTTTCTTCTAATGGTTTGTGCACTTGGGTCTCTGTGCAACGAAAAATGCCTCCTAACTCAGAGGTGACTGTTAAAAATGTGTGTTAACGAGGCAGCATCGTTTACAGGCAGAGCCGCGGCATCCGAACAAAACTGCCTTAAGTGTAATCATTAATGGTTTGCAACAGCGCTGGCTGTGTCAGGGTAGGACATTTAAAATTCAGCCCATGCGCTTTCCATTCCAGAGACTTTTGTGGCTTACACAAGAAGGGTTATTGATAGTTTATCCAAATGTTTTTTGACAGACCCTTTCACACGTTCCTCCTAGGTGGTACAGCACACAGGGCTGCCTTTTATCACTGTTGGTTGGATGTTACCCAAGGCGGCTGTTCTGCCCTTGTTCATCACAAAATGATCCATAACGCAAATTGAGATATCTAAATGCACCAGGCTGTTCACAGATCCCACAGCAATTATTTCGGAGTGTTGGATGTAGAAATGTTTGCCAGAGGTGGAAAGCAAGTTGCAAATTGTATGAAACCCACTCTCTGCAAGTAGCGGCTGGTCTCAGTCCGCTCTCACTCGCTCAAGGAGAAGGATGGTCTTGGCAAACCATCCCAGCACTAAGTAGAAGGCATATTTGGAGCAGAAATATTAAGTGCAGCCCACCGTGGATGGTCCAGGTTGGAAGCTGGACTAAAGGACAAAGCTAATCTCTTTCAGCCTCACTTTTTATGCATTCATCAGCCCTTGTGACCCAACAGGAGGGCTGTTGGACAACCCTTTGGCTGCTGGTTGTCATCCAGTAGTGGGAACATACTGAAGAGCCACAAAGATGATGAAGGGAGTGGAGCATCTCCCATAGGAGGAAAGGCTGAGGGAGCTGGGTCTCTTTAGCTTGGAGAAGAGGAGACTGAGGGGTGACCTCATGATTGTTTATAAATACATAAAGGGTGAGTGTCAGGAGGATGGAGCCAGGCTCTTCTCAGTGACAGGCAGTGATAGGACAAGGGGCAATGCGTACAAGTTGGAACACAAGAGGTTTGACTTAAATATGAAGAAAAACTTTTTCACAGTGAGGGTAACAGAACACTGGAAACAGCTGCCCAGAGAGGTTGTGGAGTCTCCTTCTCTGGAGATATTCAAAATCCACCTGGATGTGTTCCTGTGTGACCTGATCCAGGTGTTCCTGCTCCAGCAAGGGGATTGGACTAGATGATCTTTCAAGGTCCCTTCCAATCCCTGAGATTGTGTGATTCTGTGAAGCCACTGTCACTGATCAACGTGATATCGAGCTGACATCTTTTTTCTTCTTACATAGAAGAATTATCCCAATGACCAGCCAGCTCTCTGCAGGCCATGACCAAGAAGTTACTTCACTGCATGGAACCTATAGATTGCAGTCTGGGAAGAGGGGATTAGGACCCTGAATGCCAAAGCCGATGGATATATGTGCCTAGAGCATGTGATCAGATGTATATTTATCGTGTGTCTCTGCCGATGGATGTTTTTCTGTATGTGTTGCCTGTGGAGATGGTTATTTGATAACTGTCACACATGAACAATGTGGATGATCCACCTTCTCCGTTTCTGTGCCTGACACACACGTGCATGTGTGTACAGGGAATGCTCTCTCTGTGTCTGCGTAGAAAGGCTGGGTGAGCTGTGTGAAATTTGGACCTTTGCTTTCATGTGGAACATTATCAGATCATTCCTTTGCTGAACTGGTTGATCTGATTAGAGGTGGTTTAAAAAAAGAAGTGAAAAAAGTGAACAGGTGGCAGACATAAATACACAGCTGTGCATTATTGCTGATTTTATTGCTATTTTATAATGTTGTCCGTGGTTATTTTACAACAATTTTCTCTATTCATGACATGGCTGTAAATCTCATTGTAAAATGGCCCTAATGCGCAATGAATACCATTAAGCAAAAATGGAGAAACTTAGAGAATGGCTCTTTTGTTATGAAATGAGAGACAGGGAGAGAGATGCACCTCGGGGAATAGTGGAAAGCCATGGGGAAAGGATTAAGGGACCAAAATGCTTGTTACGTAAGGAGGGTAAATCTCCTCGTGTGATGCCATAAAATCTCGGCAGGATAAAGCAATAGCCCGATTGACCCACTAGATGGAGATGGAAAGAAGCATTTTCTACACGATGATATTCCCGGTAGCTGCCTGCTGTGTATTCTGCTTCTGTAGTGAATGGCTTTTACTTACAGTATCTTAAGCCTGTCCTTAAAGCCATTACAAGATTTCTCCAGAGTAACATTTGGCATGTGTGGGCTATATCTAGGCTTTTAGCACCGGCTAATTTGCTTGGCCTAATTTTGTATATGTTCCCATTTATATTCATGGTCAGTATCTATTGTAGTTACAGGCTTTTTTCGTATAAAAGGCACCTCATTCTTTTCTTAATTTTATCGAGAATTAATACAGCTTCTTCTATGTCAGCAGGATAAGGCTAGAGAATTGGAGATATTTTTCCCTCTGAAAATCAATATCTCAGTGGCTCTATCCATTGTTAACTTTGCTCGCTTCTTTAGTACCTGCAAAGTCTTTCGGGGTCAAGTCCTCTGGCCACAGAGAACTGAAATTTAGAAATATCACTCTTTTGACAAGTCCAGCACTGGTGCTCGCTCCAAAGTCCAAATCAAATCTTGATGATGCCCTGTCATGAGAGAAGTCAAACTCTCTGAAATGTTTTTGTTGGTGATGCCTTCACCCCCTTTTACTGAAAGTTTTATTTTATCACAAAATGAAGCCAAAAGTTTACAAATGCCTCAAACTCAGAAATGTTGAGATTCAGGAAAAAAAAAAGCAAGCAACCCAGCACTCAGGGCAGCGGGGATGTCCAAGCGGCAGCAGCCTGTGTGCCGCAGGGCTCCGCAGCTGCTCTCCCTCCCTGCAGCCACATCTGGAGCGATCCCAGCTCCCGTTCCTGTGGCACCGGCACTGCCCACTTTCCCAGGCGCTCAGCTTGCCCACGCAGAGCCTGGAAGCCCAGCTTTAGTCAGCAAAGCCCAAAGAAGACAGGATTTCCATCCAGAAGCCCTCTTGGAATCCATGCCCACAGACCCACTGCAACACGCTGGAAGTTTACAGAGCCTTCCTGACAAAATGGTTTGGATTCAGCAAAAGAGCATCTTCCACTGAAATGGTGTGTTGCCTGAAAATTTCTGACCAGCTCTGCACTGATTGCTTTGGGATTTGGGGAACGGGTCAATGAAAGTCATGGAGCATCTTCTGTGTTGAGAGATGGCTGTCCTTGTAGTGCCCAGGAGCTGGAACAGCTTTTATTTTGCTGTGCTTTCTGAGAATCTCTTTAATTGAGGTTTAGCTGATGGAGTTAATTGTGACCAGGGCAGGCTGAGAGCTCGCAGCTGGGTAGTTGTGGCAGCTCCACCGATGGATGGTGAAGCACAGAGCTGCTGCAATTCATTTGCCCATGATTGCATCACCATCTTTTCAGCACTAGGCTGGCTTACAGTACCCTCCCGCTGGGCAATAAGCTGTATTCTTGCAATATACCTGCCCTACTGCTTGTAAACATTCTGATGATTGAGCAAAGTATGTTTGAACACAAACATGAGTATTATACAAACGGTGTAGTACTGACCCACAGGGCCATCCTTCAGCCGTTAAGGAGTGTATCTCCACACACTGTTTGCCCCTGAAACATTTGCTGGAGTCTCTTGCAACCCCCAAAGGACAGGCAGCTCCAGAGCAACACTTACCCTTTCATTCTTCGCTTTTCTCATCTCTGCTGATTGTCATTTACTGCGATGGGGCAGAGATGTAAGTACAGACTTCTGCCCCCCTCAGACAGCAGCCATCCTTTTGGAAATATGGGTCCAGTGCTCAATGTGCTCCACACCTGCAGGTCTTGGGCTTTGCAGGGCAGAAGCTAAGACATTTGTTAAACTGCTTATTCAGTGTTACTGTCACATTTCGTTCTTCAAAGGAGCAAGATCAGAAAACACTTCAACAGACCCTTCTCTCTCAACAACCAACTTCATGAATCACTTTCAAGCCTGCAAAGTGTCAGCAGTGGGAATGGGAGTTAGAACACTTGGGGCTGCTCTTGCAGAAGAGCTTTCCCACACTCACTCTTTGGCCTCCATACAAGATTATGGGTGATTTTTAGGAGGTGGTGATATACAGGATATCAGTGTAAGTGCTGTAATGTTCTGCTGCGGACTTGAACTGCATAAACTCTTCAAAGGAGAGAAGTAGTGCAAGTGTCATTTCTCTAGAAGGGGCCACAGCTTGCCAAGGGTGGTGGATAGGGTGCAGGGTAATGGTTTTAAACTGAAAGAGGGGAGATTTAGATTAGATACCAGAAAGAAATTCTTTCCTGTGACGGTGGTGAGACGCCAGAACAGGTTGCCCAGAGAAGTTGTGGCTGCCCCATCCCTGGAGGTGTTCAAGGCCATGCTGGATGGGGCTTTGAGCAACCTGGTGTGGTGGGAGGTGTCCCTGCCCATGGCAGGGGAGGGTGGAAGTCCATGGTCTTTAAGGTCCCTTCCAACTCTAACCATTCTATGATTCTATGATTTGTACCCCCCCAGGACTGGGAAACTTCCATTAGAAGAAAACGAGGAGTGGGTCTTGATTTGGTGGAGTTGCCTGTAGGATTGAAACGATACTGAGCCACAGTTAAAGGCAGGTAGCACTCAAGAGTGACTGGCACTTAGTGTGGCCCAGCCGCTCCGTCTCATAGACCGCGGCTCTGGGCAATTGCCCTGGTCGCTTGTCCCCAAAACTTCCTCAGGAGTCTCTCTGCAGTTAGCAATCTGTTTTAATCCCTAGAGAGATTATTTACTCTCCTACTTCAGTTCTTGCAGCTGAGCCTGTGCGTGGCCTTCATTTCAGAGCTGCCCAAGTGCTTGCTCTAACAGCTGCCTCGTTGGAGGTGAATTTTCAGCTGTGCCAGAAGAGGCTTGTGAGGAAGTTGGTGTTACACTTAGTCATGCTGCTTGGTTCCAGCAACGTTATTTGTCCCACAAGACCACAAATGCAAAAAAATCACTTACAAATGTATAAAAGCCCCCAAACCACTGAGCACCAGGCAGAAACACTCTTTTACAAGCCACCGATTGCTCCAAGGGTCTCTCTGGCATTGAAAGCCTGCCATTTGTTGGCCTTTTGTAACCAAATACACAAACTGTGTCTCTCAGGTGGCAGGGGGAGTTTGTTTCTAAATCTAAGTGCTGTCGCCAAGAGTGTGTTAGAGCAGTGGAAAATAAGTGTTTGTTTAAAGAGGGGTTACACTTTCCAACTCAGAAATGTGTAAGGTTTTTCAAACTGATTGGAACTCTCTCTCTCTCTGGAGAGAAAAAGTGTGTTGCCTGGCTGTAAGCTGAAGTGGAAGGAAATTGGAGAAAGGGTTTTTTGATGATATTTGAACAATGTCTTTAGAAAGCCCTCAGACAGGCAGCAAAGATGTCACTGCAAGGTATGGTCAGGGCTCATGGGCTCTGCAAAATCCAGTTTCCCCACTGAGAACCCAGTGCCACTGCCTGGTGTGGGGAGTGTGCCTGGGGCTCCACACACCAACTGATTTATCTGTGGTAGGTGCGGGTGCTTATAACAACAGAAATGAAGTCTGTAGTAAAGGCAGATTGCTCAGCTCACGGTATGTATGTGAAGGGCTGTGTACTGAGGATGAATCTAATCTTTCTGTTATTTGATGCCCCAAATTCCTGCTAACTAGTATGTTTTGACTTTCTCTAGTACAAATGACTGGGCACTGTGAGTGTTCTTGCCCCACGGTGAAGCTGTGTTCCCAGTTCCCAGCACAGCAACGTAGTGGAGGGAGAGAGTGGGGAATGTATGATCATCCAGGGCTGGGATGAGGAGTCACTGTGTGTTGAGAGCAGACCGGAAAATTTCTCCTGTGGTTAAATGAGTGGAAGTACTCAAATAGCAAGGGTTTGAGATGGTTGCTGTCATATGCAGGAGGAAGTGTGAGGCTGGTCTCGTGAGAGCATGGAAGGGAACCATCTCTCCTGTGTGATGAAGTGAGAGGGTAGTCATGTTTGGTGGCATAGGCACAGAGGTCTTATACAGTGAAGTCAGCCTGTGCCTCTGCTAAAGTAAAGGCATTTGAAAGGGAACCCTGCAGGTCAGTCTATCTGACCTCCAGAGGTGGCACAAAGAAATAATAGTTTGGTCCCCTTCATGTGTGCTGACAGCTTTCTGTGCTGGGGGGGGACATGACCCTGGACATCTTTAACATCCCCGTGTGTGATAGAGACATTTATCGAAAGATCTGTCTTTTGCATGTTGTACACTCATGTATCTATTTCAGGGTAGAGCAGCTTCATTTAAACTGCCTGGAAAGATTAAATTATATTATTCTCTTAACATGACAAGAGGGTGACAGACTCCAGTTTCACCACACAATGGTACACAGCGAAGCGGAACTTGGAAACATGTACCTGCTCCCTCCCGGGGTGGAGCGTATCGATTGAAGAGCCGTGTAGTGCATTAAGAGGATGAGAAAGCGTGGATTAATTTCGACAATCTGATGTAAAACACGAACTTCCCCTTCTCGAGCTAAACTGCAAAGGGGGGGTTGGTTCTGGGTCTGTCAGGTGTCACAGTGCAGGCAGAGCAGGGGACTCCATAGCACCAAGGGGGACAGAGGAACAGCTTTAGGTTTTTTCATCTTTGTTTTGTTGTCAGCTCCTGACCTTGCAACAAATAAATGCAACTTTGCATAGACAGAACAAAATAACCCATCTTATTTTGCAGATGGGAACAAGAACAGTTCCTTTTTCAGGCACTGGCCAAGGGAATTAACAGAATTCCACTTTCCACACTTTTGCCTGCCCTTTGGCAGACCTGCATAGGTAAACTTTGATTTTGATGGAAGTCTGGCATAGATCATCTCTGGGCCTCCTTCTCTTGTTGGCAAAACATCGTTTCCCTACCTTACAGGAATGTTGTGACAATCCATGCGTTAAAGATTGTGAGATGCTCAGATCTGGGGGTCATTCACTCAGGTGACTTGATGAAGATGGACTGCTTTGCCGTGCATTAGACAAGATGAACCAGACACGTCTGATAAAGAGACACTTAGATGGACGTTCAGTGGCTGGTAGCGTAAACAGCAAAGCTCTGGTAGAAATACATACTGGGCTTGCAAATCTCTCTGTTCTCAGTTATGGCAGGACCTTGAAACCCTTCAAGTTTTTCTCTGATGTTAAAGTGTCTCCAGTGCAAGTTCTCACATGTGCTGCAGAACTATTTATTGGGCTAGGAAGAAACCATGGAGCTGTGCTGATAGCTTAAGCTCCTGAAGGCATTCATGCAGTAGGAAAATCAGGCACTAAGTTAGCTCTGGTAGTAGATCCTCCAGATTCTCATGTTTAATGTCAGAGGTTGTTTAGACTTTCCTATATCCCCTGTTGCTTACTTCCTTATGGTACAGGAACTCCAGTGGCGAGTTCATTTGCAGTGACTTAGATGCTCAGCACTGAAGGAAGCCAGTTGCTCTGGGATGCTCTCTCAAATGACATGTTTGGAGGAGAAGAGGATTTGTCAGGAGGGAGGGTGGCATTGTTTCTTCTTTCACACCCAGCTTTAAAGAGCTGCTTGGGAACACCAGACCTCTGCGTGCTTTGTCCCAGGTGAATGCATCAGGGTCTGACTGTTCTGCACAATAACCGTAAACCTTCAGAGCTTGGAGCGTGAAGCATTTAAGAAGAATGAGACCTCTTTTTGTGTTTTCTTCCATGGGGTCACATCATGACATCAGGGGCATTCTGCTTAAAAAACTGACACCACAAGGCTGCTTAGCCACTACTGGCTTGACTAAGTAACTACCGTGGGTATGTGCGAAAGCCAGTTTGTTTCGGAAGGTTGAATTCCTAAATACTCAAATCGTCCACACAACTGCTTACACAAAGCATTAGTTATGCTTAGTTCACTAACAAGATTTATGTGTGTACTGTGCTAGGGGCAGCGAGACCGTAGTGTGCAACAAATGCTGCTCTCTGACAACGGCGACTGGCGCTCTAGGTTAGACACTGGGGATTTATCACAGGGCCTTGACAAGTTTAACAGTGCATCAGGTAGATTTAGTCTCACTTTGAGCTTAATGCTCCTCATTCTCTTATGTTCTAGAAATGATCCTTTGGTGAGGTCCGGAGGCTGGGAAGCTGGCTTAGAGGTGTAATGGGACTCGCTTGCGGCTATCGACAAATCTGGAATTGTTCCTTTGAATATTGTCTGCAGCCTTTAAGATGCAGACTGTGAGACTTTAATGCCGCCAAAGGGTTTTTTTGTGGTAGAGAAAAATCTTCCTCTTGATATTCAGCAGTTTCTTTATGGGGTTGTTTGGTCTCTAGACATGAGAAAATCCTGGCAATTTCGATCATTTGAAGAGGATGAGTAATGTGTAGTGCTTAGTACAGTGTGTCGCTCTTCAAATCACTGATTATGCTTTATTTTCTATTATGTTGAATGGAGTGGTTCTATTATGGACTATCATTTTCTCTTTTTACTGCGGTTTATTTCAAGGATTCCTGCTGGAGCCCTATCTACAGAACATTTCTAGATTACAATTGACTATCTAAGACTGTTTCAGGAATACTTAATGGGCCAGCTCAACTTAGCCAATCTGAAGAAGTGAATTTTGGCCTTGAGAGCTCTCTGAACACATGCCATTCTGCAAGTGAAGGGAAAAGGCTGTCTGCTGTCAGAATTTCAGTAGGTGACAGTGCAGATTTTAAGCTGGATGCTCATCCTGAGTATTTAGCTTCTTTTCTTTGTGAATTTATCCCAGTCCTCACTTATCAGCCCTTGGTACAATTTAACTTACTCTTTCACACTCTGATCAAAGATTGCTGGTGATAGATGGTCACTAACTCAGATAAAAAAGCCAGGACTAAGAGAAGTCTTTTGTTCCTGTGGTCCTAAGTCTCCACGGAACAATGACCTGAATATCCTGCCTGTGTAGCTGGGGACTGTAGCAGAGCCACACATCTGGCACACGGTGAGATACTTCAGATCCATGCTGGTGTGACCTTCAATGTTCTTATCTGGCAGAAATTACCAAGCCTGCATGGAAAGATCAATAGAGCTCATCTCATTTAGCCCATCAACATTTGGGCCTAACTCCGATTGCTGTCAGGAGTACATCAAAGGTAAAGACAAGAAAAAATAGGCAAATAATGGCCAAGAAGAATGGTGGGCTGCCAGCAAGAGGCTGTCTAATTTTCAGGGAATGATGGTCAGTAACAACCTTGATGTTGTGATGGGTGAGAGCAAACACTGAGCAAGGTACAAGGCAACAAGTGGTCGGTTTATGGCAATTTATTCCACATTTTGGGCAGCGTTTCAGCACATTTCTCATTTGATTGGCTCATCTGACTCTACTACATTTTCAAAACTTACGTGATACATACTGTCAGGAAATACATGGCTTATTGATGGGACCAAACTCCTGAACATACTCTTCAAGCTACAGAATTATCTACTTTATTATATTCTTCCTCTTTAGCTTGAGGAAATTATAAAAAAGAAAAGAGCAAAATTATAGGCTGGAGGCATATCTTTTAACCAAAACCTCTTCTTTCTCTAGTTATTAAATCTTGCAAAGGTTTTAATTTCATAAACTGAGATGGATACAGCGGCTCTGATCCAATAAGCTGGCTTTCAGCGATCATTATTAAAATATCAAGGAATTATTTAATTTTTCCTCTTCATGGTTTTATTTTTTTCTTCTGACTGTTTGAGATGTAATCATTTGTGTGTATGTAATTCACAGCTGAGGGCTGCACTGAGTATTTAGGGACTGGGGGAGGAAAATGTCTATGTGGACCCAAGTCTGTCTTAGCTACTTTCTAGGTGGTCTTCATTTGAGTGGCATTTATCGACTACAGAGGGCACCCAAAAGACTGATACCTGCTAGAGAGCAATGCAGAGGTCCTCAAGAAATTAGGACAGCAACTAGAGAAAGCAAAGCACATCCAGCTCAGGGCTCTTTATATTAACTTACTTACCTCTGCGGAAGAGTGTGGGTTAGGTTTGGTGACCAATGAGGTCTGCATAAACCTCTGAAGCTCCACCTCACAGCTGCCCACCATGAGAGTGTATCTAGTCAGCAGCCTTGGGATGTGCTTCCCTCTCCCCACTGCTGGCCAGAGCTGTTCTACATTTGCTGTCTGATGCCTTTATTTTCCTCCAGAGATGGTGGATTTCAGAATTGGTTTTTGGCACTGCACCCCCTTTTCAGGGAAGCACATAACTAGTTGTTTCAGGGGTGGTTAGACCTAGAGTATGTGAAGCTTGAGCTTGCTTGTTTGCTTGTTTAACTGAAGATGGAATTAAGTACATGCTTAAGTGGTTTCCTGGTGGTGGATCCAAGTTAGAACTTTGTGAGGATAATTAAGGGGCCATTATCAAAACCAAAACAAAATAAAATGTTAGGCCATACTTGATAGTAGCCCAGAGAAAAATGTGAGTGACCCTCTTATTATTAAAATATTCCAGTGCATTCCCCTGGTCACGCTTTCATTGGGAAACAGCACTTCACAGAGAAGCCTCAATATGCGTACCTGTAAAATCTCTTGTGTGTTTGATGTTGGCACTTCTCTGAAGATGTATTTTTCCAACACAAGCCTGAGTCAGTAACAGACAGTTCAGAGGAAAGGAACAAATACAGCTTTCGTCTCCCTTCTTTGAGGGCTTTGGATCGCGAAAAGAAATGTAACCTGGCTGTTCGGTGTGTTTCTGTTCTGTGTTCAAAAGTCTGATGTGGAGGAGACCAAGAGCTGGTAATCAGTATTGAGTTAATTCCTGCCTTCATTGTTGCTGCTTTGCAAACTTCAAAGCAGAAAAGCTACTCTTTTTACACCTACAAGCCTCATTTCCAGAGCTGAAGCAGGGTAATTTTCACATGCAAATTCAAGAGGCAAGTCTGCCTTATCTGAGCGGGTGGACGCGCTGTTTAATGGGACCACGGCACCTCTCCTTTACTTCCCAGAAAGGGAGCCAGGCAGCAGGAAGAAAAGGTTTTCTTTTGCTGTTGTTTTAGAGGGAAAGATGTGCATCTTTACAAAAGGGGAAAGGGCCATCTTGTGCTTTGATTCTATGCTTTAAATTTTGTGGAATGCTGGAAAAAACAGAATTCAGTTTACCATCTAGAGCTTTATATTATATTTTTCATAAGCTGTTGGAAGCATAATGCAAAAATCAAAGATCTGGCATAGGAACTGGTCAGTTTTACAATGCCCCTCATTCTTAGACATTTGAAATACACAGATTTGTGAACATTAATCCTAACTTTATTAATGTAGTAGGAAAACAGGGAGCAAATTTATAGTATTTACAGTTCTTACTGCCTTTTTTTTTTTTCATATTCTCTTTGGGACAGTAATTTCTCTCGTTTGTTATTTCCATAGCCACCTCCTTGAATATTGGTGGGTTTTTTCATTGACTGTAAGAGCGGAATTATTGGGAAGGAAAGTTATTCAAAGCAGAGAAGGGTGAGTACCAGGGGATCCAGGCAGGATAATAACTGCTGGGGTGATTTCAGCAGGTCACTTAGTGGGAGTACCTGAGCTTGCAAAGTCATCTCAGAAATGACCTAAAGGTTTGAGTTGCTCAATTTCTGAAAACAGCTCTAGTTTGGGTTTTTGTGGTTTCGGGGTTTTGTTGTTGTTGTTATTGTTTTGGGGGGGCTTTTTGTTGGTTTTGTTTGTTTGTTTCTGGGTTTTTTGTGTGTTTTTTGGTTGGTTGTTTGTTTTGGGTTTTTTTTTAGCAGTTCTGCAAAGCAGGCTGTGTGTTTTCTGTGTGGAAATGTGGCTCTCGTGCTCCCTTTGCTCACTGACCGTATTCGATTCTGCCTGTAGCTGGGCTGTCTGTCGGCGAAGCGGGCAAACCAAGCAGGTTTGCAGGGCTGGCCCCAGGCAGCTCTTAGCCCTCAAGCATGAGCCTGCCTGCAGGATGCTATGTAGAAACATATGGATAGCCAAAGCTCATAAATACATGGAAAGTTGCATTTTCACAGCAGAGCCTCTCCGCATTATCTTCCTGTGCAGGTTGTCAGGTATGTGTGGAGCTTTTAACATGCTCAAGAAAAAGCCTCATCCCGATACAGAACAGTTTTGGGTGAAAGCAGTGATTTTCCCTGGATCAACCATGACTGAGCCTTGCTCTCCTCGAACAGTGTTCAGGGAGCCTGTTGCTGTTCCCTGATCCAGGCACAGGGGCCAGCAAGGGTTGGCTGTCACCTCTCTGCACTCCACCGCGTCTCTCCCAGCTGTCAGGGAGAGAAACGACTGATGACCTCTGCAGAAACAGAGGACTTGATTGTTAATTGCTCTGGACTCTAAGTCTGATTAAAATCAGCCTTTATTAAATTAAATAAGCTCCATCTGTTAACAGTGTGCATGCCCTTCCACTGAAGTCAGAGAAAGCAAGTCAAAGGGAGCATCTTTCAGCTGATACTCTTGTTTCAGTTAAAGTGCAGAACAGAGAAGTGGCTTAGTCCTTCAAGTGTAGGCCAGATCACCCCAAGTGTCCTGTCTTTAATGAATAAACCCAAACCCCAGCTCCAGTGACTGTGTGAAGTGGGAATGGGAGTAAAAGTCCAGATTCAATGGAGTGAATCTCAATGGCTCAGGCCCCACTCTTCAGTGTTGATGATAAATGTGAGCCAGGAGCTGGCCTGAAATCATACTGTGGGTGAAATAGACTTGTGGCTCCGTTCTCATTCTTCTTTTAAAGAATTCAGTATGTTGGGATGACATTTCTCCTGGGGTTTTCAGATACCTCTGTGGGAATCTTAGTCTGAGGACAGATGTCATTTGGCTGGACACTTTACTCCCCTGGTTTTGTTCTGCTTTCTCAAGCCTCTCAGATCCATCGCAAAGTCAATGAAGTACAGAGGATTTACCATTTGTGTTTCTATGTATGCATCTGCCTTCCCACTCTATTTAAGCTTTTAACTCACCCTTTGATATGCAAGCAAAATGATGCAGGACTGAGGCCTAAGCATGGAGGTACCTTTAGTAAAAAGAAACCCTGAGGCGAGGAGGTTGGCAGGATTACAACACAGCTGATAAGATAAGGATGCCTGTGTTTCAAATCTCTCCTACCTTCCTGAAACTGCTTCTTGGGGTGTTTGGATTCTGGGTCTGAAAGGGTTGCTTGACACCATTTTCAAATCAGCCCGGATGACATGCTGGTATGAATGATCTGATATGTTAAACAACCCTTGGATGGATGAAAGAGCACTCTGGAGAGAAAGAGGCATGTCTGGGTCAGTGATAGTGTCACATACATTCTGTCACCTTGGTTTTTGTGGCAGTGGGCAAGCAACATGGAAACTGTAATGCCTGGATGAGGAGGGCAGTGCAATATCCATAAAGCACCATATGGCACCTGGTCATGAGGAACGCCATGGCCTTTTGGTGGACCTGTGTGAAGGAAGAAGCCTGAGGAACCAGAAGGCATCTGACTCCACATGAGAAACAGTGGTCAAATGCCATGTGCTTAGGTACGAAGTCAGAGGCACGTGCATCTTGCCTGACATCAGACCAGGACATTCCTTTCAATCATGCACCAACCGTTCTTCTACCACAGCTTTCAGGGAGCTGGTGTTTTTTCCCTTTCAATCGCAGATTGTGTTTTGTTTTTCAACTCAGCTCTGTCCGTGCCCTCCAAACCCAGCTGACCTCTTGAGGCTGGAGAATCACAGAAATTCCATTTAATGAAATCCCCATTTGAAAAATCCTGCTTCCATTGAAAACTCCCACTGATGTCATGTAGGCTGGGGATTTTTCAGACAGCGTGGTTGAGTCTCATTGATTTGTTGATTGACAGTTGAGGCTCTATAAAGGCGGTGGTCCTTCCCATATTTAGCTATGTTGAAAATATCCCAAGGATATCTTTTTATGAAGTGTGTTATATTGTGTTCCTTGACCTTGGTCATGTGAATTTTTGTAAGTAGCAGAGGTAAACACTACATAATATTTTGGGGACATTTATTTTAGTATTGAGAAGAAAATGCAAAAGGTATATTGTGCGTTCTGTCTCGGTAAGAGGAGAGCAACTTTTCTTATGTGACTTAAAGAGCGTATTAAAAAGATAAAAGGATGTAATTAAGAGAAAGTTGAACTTAGGCTGAACTTTCCACCAGATATGGAATATTGTCCCAGAGGATGTGGTGGATGCCTCACTGGCTGAGTCACTTATAGTAATGCTAGGCTGAACTTCTGTTTGCTAAAAAAAGTAGAGTGGTGAATAGGAATGTCACCCTTCCTCCAAGGGACGGATACTGTAACCTCACTGGGCTTTTTCCTGATTGTTTCTGTGAGAGTGTCTGGCTCATTTTGACAATCCCCTTATCAGAGAACAGCCCTGTCCTGCCTGTCAGCTCTTCCAAATCAGTAAGACTTGGAGAGATACGACTGTACTATTAACTCATGCCTGGTTTTATATCAAATCTTTCTCCTGTCTGCATCCACTGGGTGGTCCAAAAATCCCAACCAAAGCACTAATAATTCTTTTGATTGCTGCCCTTGCTGCTGTGCCTGTATTCTAGCTTAACAGATTCAGAACTTCAACCGGGTGTGTAGAATGTTGTGCCTGAGATGTCCCTCTCTGTTAATTCTTCCTTAACTTCACCAAGGCTTACCTGAATGTTTACCTGCTTAAAGAGACAATTCATCAGTCTCCCGTGCCTAGGGTTGGGGGATACTTGGGTGTCAGCAGACCAGTGCTGGGGAAGAAGCCAGAAGCAGTGAGGTTTGGGGAGGAAAAGGGGAACCACTCCTAATTTTCTTTGAGCATGAAGCCAAGCTTGACCAGCAGCTGGCCTTGGATAGATGGGCAAACTGTATTTCTGAGGAGTTTGAGAAAGGTAATTTATCCCGGGGGGGTTTTGGATATTTGCTTGCAATTACATTTGTTTTAGAGAAGTGAACAGAATTTACTCTTTGGATTTTCATTTCCATGCCCAGAGTTTAGAGTTGCAGGTACCACCTGTTAACACTATGCAAACAAAATATAATTGTCTCCCGCAGGAATCCCTCTGAAAGGCAGCACCTTGGGATTAAAGTTGCAGAGCCATCTATCTAAAATGATGTGGCAGATTTAATTAACGTGTCTAAAAATACACAGGCTGCAATCAAGCCTTTGCTTCTGCCCGTGTCTGTTCCCTGAAGGGGAATGCACATAATTTTCAAAATCTTGGGTTCTGTCAGCCACCTGTGAGTTGAATTTATTGATGCATGAGATTATCATAAAATTAATTTGGACACTGCTGAATTATGAGGTTGAAAACAGGTTGAGAAGTAGTTTCTCACCCAGTTTAAGCAATATGCTGTCAATAATGTCCTTTCGAGCCCATATGTAGAGCATTACTAGACAGCTACAGTTACAAACTGTAAATGCATGGAGATTGGATGCATATAGCCCCTTGTGGCAGAGAAAGATCTCCATAGTGTGGTACCGGGCACGATTTGGAATGACTTGAATCCGAGTGGCAGATAACTACAGACATCAAATACGTTTCACTACTTGCCACTCAGGAGACAGATCTTTGCTTCAGAGTCAGAAAATTGGCATAGCACCAAAACAGCCGAGGAGCCTTCAGTTGATATGTCTATCTGTCTATCCCCCGCTTGGGGTTTCAGGTTTTATACCCACTTTTTAATTAAAAGAGCTTGTTTTTGTTAAAGCAGGAGCGGGCAGCGATGAAATGCGGTTTGCTCATGCTGCAGTAAAGATGTTAAGGGGAAAGAACAAGTAACATGTCTTAAAGCACTGACAGGATCCGCACAGAAGTTGCTCGCAGTGAGCCCTCTTGTGCTGTCAGGTTTAGGCGTTGCTTTTTGTCAGTTGTTCACAAAGGTCCTCCTAGGCTTTAGGGTGCAATAGAAGGCCTGACATTAGATGCCCACGGTCTGGCTGAATGAAGCCATATTAATGGTTTTACTCATAAGCCCAGATGGGAGACTTCAGGTCAGGTTCTTCTCTGGTAGAACTCCAGTGAGTTTAGTGAAACCCTCCCAGAGCATTGACCTAACTAACCTGACTAGCAGTAATGCTCCTTGGAACCGAAATAATGCTCTTCATCCAGAAAATTCAGACCCTGTAGAAACCTGTGCATGGGAATGGAGTGGGGAAGCAGAGTGCAGCTAACTCTGGGCACTGAAATCCTTGGTAAAATTTTAAAAATCACCTGTCTTGCTGTAGACGCAGCCCCGTGTGACAGGAGGCAGCTCTGCTGAGAAGGGCCTTAAGGGAAGTCAGGGTTTGGAGCTTGTAACTTAGGCTCTTGGCACAGCCAAGCAGATGCTGCCTGTTAACAGTTAATTCATGTTTCAAGGTTGTTTTCCAACCTAGAGATTGATAAAATCACTTTTGAGAAGCTGAAAATCTGGGATCTCGCTGCATTCCAGCGCCTGTGGCTTTTGGAAGAAGGGCTGTAGGTGCATAGACCTTATTTCAACCTGGTTGTGATGGCTGCCTCAACTGCCTGCTGATTATCTGCCTTCGTTAGCACAGCAGATGGCTCTCAGTGCCCTGGTAACTCAAGTGGCCTCCCCAGCCATTTTTATAACTACACTTCAGGGAATAGATGTAGGTGCCAAGGTGACTGTTCCAGTTTTAAAGCCCAGTAAGATAAGATGATTGAGAAAGCTTTAAATAAAAGCTACCCTGTGGAAATCCCTTGACAAATCATCTGTTTGTGAACTTTTACTTCCTCTTGCATTGCCTTAATCTCCTCCATCAGACGGGCTAAAGAAAGTCCAAGGGTACAAGGTAACTATTTTAATTTATACCCCCAACCTCACCCACATTAACAGCTGGGGCTGTAGGCGATAGCATGTGATGGAGGGCTAAAACCTGGAGTTCTTTCAAAATGCAATAAAAATATAACATAAACACGAGAAACTGTAAAATATTTCCTTCTGATAAGTGAAGGGGGGAGCAGAGAACTGTTGTGCAATGCAAAACACAAATTCATGTCTCTACCTTCGCACTTTTTTGCCATCAGCAAAGGCCTGTGCTAAACTTTAAAGCACATTTTTGTCTGTACCATTATCAGCAATTGTTTTATTTTGTATTCCTGATCGCAGTAGGCTTTGAGGGCTTTTTAGTGTGTCTGTAAGTATGTGAATTAATCTAATGAAGCCTGGTGGGCCGTTACCAGATCAGGGCTGTACAGTCGGTGTGGTGAGGCTTAATGACTTTGCACAATGTTAAATTGTGCATCCTCTCGGAGGGAGGGTTCTGGCTCTTTTTCAAGATCTATAAATAGTCTGGAAGGCAGCCTGCTTTCTCATGGAGGAGTGTGGGCACGGTGCAGGCTGGGTGTGGGTACACGTGTGCTCAGCAGGGACCTCCTTGCCTGGTGCAGGGCCCACAGTCAGCTTGTCTCCCTCTCTAAAGAGATGGTGGAAAACACCACAGCAGGAAACAGGCAGTTCCCCTCATGCAGGATGGTTTCATTTATTTTTCCACCTTTCAAATGCCTTACAAAAATGTCAGGAGGACGTTAGATAGTTCATCTATTCCTGCTTGGGTGTCCTTCCCTCAGGTGGGGAGGAAAATATCCAGACCTGGGTCAGATAAAAGGAAATGGAGTCTCTTGGAGAAGGAATGGGGATATGAAGATGAGGAAAATATCCAGGGTTGTGGCTAACGGCTGGGAGAGCTGCAAGACATAACAGTCCTCCTGACACTGCATCTGCCTGGGATTGTGCAGAGAAGTGCATGGGTGATCGTGAAGCTCTGCAGAGCATCACCGCGTGAGACAAGTAGCCCTTGTACATGGGATTCACCTACTGCAGTTGTGAGAGAAAGGAATTATTGCTGCCAGCTCCAGGAAATTCATTTTATTAATTTATGTTACTGCTTTTTACCCACAAGCAGGGGAGCAGGCACACAGCTGATGGCTGGTTGCTGGCCCGGCAGCCATCCATCAGCTGTGGGTCCATCTGCAGCTGCAGGAGGTACTAGGAAGCACACCAGAGCTACCTTCAGTCCCAGTAAATAGGTTCTCAAAATTGGTTTTATAGCAGGCACTGCGTAAGTCTTTTGAACTCCAAAGCAAATGCTGCTTCTGGCCCTTCTCGGTGGATTTTTATTAGAACTAGCTGGGGCTGGAGGAAACAGCCCCTCTGACGTCAGAGGCTTTATATCAGGCTGTTTCCATTTTTATACTGTGCTCCTCTGGGCATTTAAGGCACTTCCACAACACAACAGATCCGCCTGGAACTGCTTCATTCCTTTCTGCTCTGATTTAAAGCAGATAAAGTTCCTCACCTGTTGCCAATTACTACAACGTCTTTCAATCCAATTTCAGATATCACTTGGAGTTTATATCAGTGGATATTTAGTTCTTTGGAGCGTGGACATTGGGGCAGACCAGGTTTCCCATCTACAGGAGAGCAAAGATGCTGAGCCTCGTTTGTTGCTGGAGATACAGGACCACGCTCCTTCTCCCCGTGTGTTGTAAAATGCGTGGTGTTGCCTCTGCTGGCTCCCGGCCAGGTGTTTGAGCCTGTTTAGCTGTGACTACACTTGTTGCACGTGTTCTTCATTCATCACAAGCCGTGTCTGAACTTGGCAAAGGCTGCCCGGGCCATGGGTGGCAGCTCTGCCAGGTGAGCCATTAGTCTCGGCTGGAAGTCTCCTTCCTGCAGATCTTGAACGCAATTTGCTGAGCAGCAAACCGCAGCTACGCTCACGTGCGCGCAGGAATGGAAACAGTCCGAGAGGCAAATCAGAAATGTCACTTCGTTTACCCAATGACTCTTGGCTGAGAAAGACCTGGACTTGGGCTTGGACCTGCAAGAGACCAGATGGTTAATGTGGTCATCAGCCGTTGCACCGTAATCCCTCATCAAAACTTGGCTTTCCACAGAGGTCTGTGAACAGGAGCGAAATGTAGAATGTTAAATACAAAGCAAAGCAGAACCGCTCCATTATAACCTGCAATGATGGGAATTCAGTGCTGCTTTTAAGCAGCAGGGTTCTTAACTCCAGGCTTTTTCTATTTGGTTTTATTTCCCAAACCCTGCATTATCTTGTTAGGAGAGACATTATTTCCCTTTGGTAATTTCTCTTCCCTTCCTCTACTCTCTCACATTTTTAAGCTCGCAGTGGGGAGATTAAAATTTGTAGTTGTTGGAGCTCTGTCTGTCTTTATTTCCCCATTTCCTAATTTTTCAACTCATCATGTTAAAATAGCACTAATTAAATCTGTTCTCACTTAAAATGCGGTCCTGCCTTCAGGAGGCAAAATTATATCTGGACTCTCCTAAACCAGTCTAACCTTGGCAGTGTTTCAGCAGGAATCGGTGGCACGAGGCTGGGGTAAGACTGGTGTCGATAGATCAGAGTCAGGCCTCTGGTGATGTGAGTTCTGGGCTGTCGGTGTGATCTGTCAGAGGTTGTTAGCTCACACGCGAGGTTATGTGAGCACAAGTTCATCGCTCGTCTGGGTCAGCTAGGGCTCAACGTCAGATCAGCCAGCTCGGAGGGGAAACTGCGAGGAGCCCTTTGGATCCCCTGAGCTGCTCCACTGTTTTGGAGAGGGTTTATTAGCCCGGGAGTAGTGTTCAGCCCACGGTGGCTGCGTGCTGCACCCACATGAGAAGGTCTGTGGAATTAATAGAGAAAAGACACAGTCAGAGCTGGCAGCCAGAACCGCCCCCCGCCCCCCACCCCGTATTATTGCTTTTTGCTCTCAGGTTTATCCCAGCCTTTCAATACCTACATAATGAAAAATTCCTGTTAGACTCCTGTGCAAGCCTTTGGCTGGTGTGTATTAGGAGAGCGGGGAGCACTTCTTGGATCAAGTCTCCAGTATGGACATCTCCTTGGAAGTAATATCCCAGCCACCTGAAGTCAGCGTGTGCTTCCAGCTGGCTGTGGCACTTTTTCTTATAATCTGCCCTGGACTCTGGTGTGTCTGTAGACAGCTGTCTTTCAGAAGTGGCTGGATTTAATGGCATGGGAATTTTTTTTTCTCCTTTCGGAGGTTTTGATACCAGTCTTTGCATTCCTTTCCAAAAGAAGAGCCAGAGACTCTGCAAAGTCCACAGTAGACTTTGCTGTTGCACTCGACCCATGATATAGCAGCAATTTCAAATGCTGAGACAGATTATCCAGTTAGTAAATAGCTTTGAGAATTCTTTGGAATAGAAGGTACATATACAATATAAATGTAAGAGATCTAATTATTTTTATTGCTAGGACTGCACTGAGCAACACTGCTGGGGAAAGATCACACGTTGCCATGCTATTTCTCTTGGGATAGAATCGGAGACTTGCTTAGACCCAAGTAAAACTGCTTCTGTCCCTGCCTCTGATTCATGCTGCATAGTTAAATGCCATGGGAAAGCACTTGTAATACAAACACTTTTGTTTATAGGCAGACATTTAATTATCATATTACAGAATTCTCAGGACCAGCTGCCGCATGAGATTTCTGGCTAGGACATTTAACATGAAATTAAAACACAGCCTCACATGCCCATTTAGCTGAAAACCTGAGTAAAGTATTTGCAGTTTCCCGTTCTCTGTAAAGAGCTTCCTGGATGATATTTTTGTGCAGATTAGTCAGGAGAAGTCTGTCAGCTCGATGACGTCTTTGTGACTGGATCAGAGAACAAATATTGCGATCTGTTCAGCACGGGCTCTCTGCAAGCGATTAAGTTTCTTCTCCAAGGAATCTAGGTCATTTGCTAGGATCAGAGCACTGGGCATCTATGGAAAGGCAAACCAAAGTGGGTCGTTTCCATGCTTTTGAATCCAAAGTTCTATTGATAGTCATGAATGCTTTGGGAAAATGCATAAAAGTCCCGGTGCACAGTGGGAAAATAATGCTACATATTAATAACTCTATATAAAGGAAAGCTTGGAAGCCTCCTTCTAATCCTGATGGGGTTGGCAAGATTTAATCCTTTTTTTTTGGGCAAGTAAGGAACTATATTTGTGAGTAAGCGTGGGCAGGACTGTGATTTCTCTCCTCACTGTAGTTTTTTCCTGCGCCTGTCACATCTGTCTGTTGGGTCTCATTCCCGTCTCTGATACTCTGTGCGCTGCACGCACTGGTTCCTTGTCCTTCTCTTCCAGTTCAGTTTAGTCCCAGTGTTGGGGTGGAGATGTGCTCCCAGAAGTCCAGCAAGGGCTCCCTAATCATGGGTAAACTCCCTAAAAGTGACACAGGAAATTAGCTCCCTGTGAGGCTAAATGCAACATGATTTCTGAAGCATCTAAATCTTCTGGTGCTCACCTGCCAACAGCGTCTGCAGGAGCAAGGTGCCAGGCACTGGAAAATACAGTGATGCCAACACAAAAATCCCTTTCCTACAGATGTAATCAAAAGGAGAAACCTACTGGTTTCCTGGTCTGTTTTAGTATGTTTTGTCAGGAAATGAGCCTACGACATCTTCCTACACCAAGAACAGGAGATGTACTGGCAGGAACATTTCACTGTCATTTCTAGAACACAAAGTCCCGTTTATCCTGTAGGGAAAGATTGTCTTAAATGCTATCTAAAAATTGCTAAGTGACACTGCCCTTGCTACCATGCTGTGCTATAGGATGGGTGAGGGTCAGTTGCTCCAGGTCAGGACACGTACTTCTCTCAGGATCCATTTTCACTTCTCACTCCTATCCTGTCTCTGGGTCTGGGCTTTGCCTACGAAGCCATAAACAAACCCAAATGTTGTTCTGCTTCCCTGGGATAAACCCATGGCTGTGGAACTCCCGGGAATGGAGCTTTATAACCTTGCATGCTCTTTGGGGCTGTGGCTGGCGAGTCAGCTCTCCTGAATGAAAGCTGGAGCGATCTGGACTTGTGCACGGCTGTTCAAAATTCATGCAAGGTGTAAAATATGCTGTAACCTTTCAGTACTGGCTCGGGGCTTCTCAGCAGTGTTGGCAAATGCGGTCAAAGCAGTGCAGCTTGGATGAGAACCCTTGAGAGATGCTTTGCTGAGAAGCTTCTGCTTCCGCTAGGCAGTGTCTCTTAATATTCCTCTATCTTGTTCGGTGCCATTAAACAGGAAGAGGACAGCTACTTCTGGCTTTATAGATACCTTGCAGTTGTAGAACTGGTCTGGGTTTTTGTTCTTCAGCATATGTAAAGCAGCCTGTCACCAGGGTCAGTGGTCATCCCAGGCAACAGTTTTCATGTCTGCTGAGAGCTGGATCGGTGTTCGGGCTGCAAATGAGCCTTCACCAAGCTGCTTGCCTGGTGCTGCGACCCCTGAGCTCACCAGAGACCTGAGCACGTCCAAGTGCAAACACTGAAAGTGAAAAAGGAGCAGGGGAAGGAGAAAAGCATTTGGAGGATGGGGAAGGTGTCATTTGTTTATTTTAGCTTTATTCAACTCCCTCCTCCCCTTTATCCTGAGGTCATGAAATGTGTTTTTTTTTTTTCCAGCAGTGTCATAGTATGAAGAAACACAAAACCACATACCCTTGTTGCAATATAATCTGTTGGTGGAAACCACGTGAATGTTTTGAAAGGACCAGCAGTTTCTTCATAGATCAGACTGATTAGTGTGTCTGAACTGTAACTCCAGTCACTGAGCATCTGCCCTGCATTGCCACACTGGGTATGATGAAAAATGACCCATCGTCCACCGGGAACACAATTCATTCTTTGACACACCGAGTCTTGGGATTTTGAAGAAAATACTTCAGAGTTGGGGGGGAGAGGGAAGGAAGATAAATAAACCTAGGAAATGCTCCCTGTAAGAGCTGCAGGGCTGATGCCAGACTTTCAGCTAGAAAAAAAGTATTCCAGGGACAGTTTTTCACAGCTGTACGTTTGTGACTTTAGAGTAGCAATAGCCCTGGCGTGCATCGTAGGAGAAAACCCTGCTTTTGAAGCAGGCACCTCATTTCCATTGTGCTCTGAGGGAAGCCTGAAGCCTCTGTAAGTTTCTTCCACAGATGGAGTGAAGACAATGGACAAGAGATGTGGATTCAAAGGTTCTATGGGAAGGATGGGATGTGCAGCCTGTGAAGGAGCATTGCAATTGCTGTTCCTGCTGGAGCAGAAGCCCCAGGAATTGCTGAGCATGTTGGAGCAATTGGTGGGATTGGGATTGGACCCGTGGGTTTCTCAGGGAGAGTCTGTTCTCTGTCTTGGGTCTGATTTATTTGAGGAAACAAAGAGACAGTGCTTACTCGTTGTGGTGTTTCTGGGATGCCATCTGGGCTCAGATGGCTCTATCTTAAAGTGGCCAGTGGGCTCAGAAAGGAGGGGATTCACACTGTGCTGTTGCGGATGCATCTTATGCACCACAGCTCTTTCCAGGAGTAGAAACTCTGAATTTCCCAGAAGCTGGGCTTTTATTTACAGTGCAAGGGGCTCCTGAGATATCACTGAGAAAATCTTTTCTGTGAGGCAAGCTAAACCTTACAGGAAGAAGGAAGTACTTGTCTCCAAAAGCCACCTTCGGTTCCCCTTTCACTTTGAGCGCCCTAAGCCACTGCTGTATGAGCTTGTTTGAAATCCATGAAGTCCCTGGGCTCTCAGGAGCTGTGTGACCATGGGGGCTGACAACCAACCAGCATGTCTGGGGCTGACCCACCGGTGAGCACTGGCCACGTGGCCATGGCTGGGACACAGCCACACACACAGGAGGTATGAATGAGCAGGGCGTCCTCGACACGTGAGGCTGAAGTAAGCGCTTGTGGGTTTCTACATCTCCGAGTCTCATTGTGGTTTTTTTTCATGGGGTTCTTTCTTCCTCTTTATATGAGCTCTTTTTTTTTTCCCCAAAGTCCTGAGTTACTGCAGCCTCATAAACGAGATTGTTAAGAAAAGCTGTGAGGGCAGTACAAAGTGGCACAGGACCAGAGGTTGACATATTAACTGTTGTTTTCCGGAATTTCATGAAATTGCTCAAAACCAGAGGCTTCTTTTTATTTTAAAATTGTATTTAACATAAAAAGCATTGATTTATTTTTTAGCAGAAGCATTAAACCTGTTAAATAGAATTTAAGGCGTAATTAAGGACTTCTCTAGGATTGTATTTGATAAATCTTATACTATTATAAAAGAAATCTACAAAATATTGTTCTGTTAAATTGTATCCACATTCTGAACAACTTTTTCACCCAGCCAGTATTATTTCTAAATGTCCCATCTTTTCAAAAATTTCATCTCAGTATTTTCAGCCCATTAAAAAATGTTTAGCATCGAACCCTGTCAAATGTGGCAGACTTGCTGCTCATTACACTGCTCTGTCAGGTCCTTGTGATTTCAACTGACTGCAATTCATAATTATAATATCCGGTTTTAATTACTTGGGGTACATTTCTTGTTTTTCAAGGGGGTGTTTGGCACTTGCAGAAAGCACCGTTGACTGACTAGTGTTTCACTGGGGGCACTAATCCTGCTGGGATTATTATGCTCTGTGGGACCAGAAGGGACTGGGCTGCTTTGCTTTGTGCAGAGCGATGCCCACTTCAGTCGGGGAGATATTTGTGTCCCCTCAGCTGGCCTGTGTGACTCCCAAAGCATTAACACAGTGGAGGGTGAAACGAGATTTAAACTACTGTAGGATTCAGATGACTGCAAAACCCGAAACCTCAATGGGCTCACATACGCTTGGACGCGTTTGCAGCGCGCAGGCAGCAATCTGTGAAACAGCCCAGCACCGATGGAAACACAAACAAGGGCTGTCAGAAAATTTCTGTTCAAAGGTCAGTGGTAAATGACAGGCACTTAAATGTTGTTTTGTTTCTCTTCCACAAGCTGGAAAATAGTAGGATTGGATTTTGATCAAGAACTCTGTTTTATTCACGCCGGTCGTTATCTTTGTGGTCTCCCAGACCCTAAGTGTAGCTGAAAGTAAAAGGAGGAGAGCTTTGATGGTTCATTTGATTTTGGGATTTTTTTGGAGTTCAGCTACAGTGAGCACCCATGTCTTTGACTGGGACTCAGTCTGCATCTCCTGATGCTTTCCAGTTTGAGACTACTGCCCACCAGGCCAGCTGGATGCTGAGCCAAGACCCAGCTCCCTGTGTGCTCTGATGCCCTCAGCTGGGACATCTCAACACACAGCCCAGGAACAAGTGGATTTTCTTATTATTTGATACAAGAGCACAGCAAAGGCCCTTCTACAGGGAGCCAATTTCTGTTCTGAACAGGGAGCTCTTCCTGGCTGAGCCTTTGGGAGCGGGATCTCGACAGGCAGAATTGCAAGGACTGGGGATATGGGTTCTGGACTATTTAAAATAGCTGTCTTCTGAACCTATCTGACATGGTTTCACATTATTTTGCTAATTGACTGTTTGAACATATTTGCATTTTGGAACAGTTAGGGTTGTGGGGCAAAAAACCCCAAACCACCAAAACCAGCTTCCTTTTTTTTGTTGTTGTTGTTTTTTAAAAAGGAAAAGCAGGTTGGAGCTTGCATAATATGAGTGGCCTCACTGCTTAGGTAGGTTTCCAGGTTCCCCTTGGGACCCACAGTTATATATATATATGCTCATATAAACTAAAAACTTTTCCAGCCATCTCAGAGATGTTAGGAAACTGTTTCCATCATAATTCAGAAATTAATAACTTCTCATTAAAGAGCAGTAACAGTGGGTGTGCACGTGTATAATCTCACATAGCCCCAAATAGCCTTTACACATGCATCTAGAGAAGGGTTTTGTAGATGTTTACCAGGCTCAAAATAACAGGGACATGAGGCTGCTGGTGCCTCCCCTCTCCATAGTGATATACACAATAACAGTGCCGTCCCGTCGCTTCATTTTTAACCAGTGGGACATTGGTCAGAGGGACTTATAGGGTTCCCTCAGAAAGTCACCTGCTGTTTTCCCATCAGCAGGATGCCTAGGCCAAAAAGGCAGAGCTGGAGCATGATGCTGGTCCTCTCTTCTCTTGTTCATGGGCTTGTTTGCAGATTAACTCCTGCTCTTGTAGCTTCCCATCCAGTTTATGGTCCTGGTCACTGCTTTTAGCACCCAGACAGCTGCCTCAGATACTCTTCTCTCTCTGTCTCCAGCCCACTTGCCCTCCCAGCAAACTTTAGCCCTTTTACTGCCTGCAGTAGGTTTGGTTTGGTCTGGATGATCACATCCGGGAACAGTTTCAGCTTAAGAACAACATTTCAATGTAGGGTCCAATTCTGACACTGTACTTGGGACCCCACGTGTAAGGTGCTGTACAATAATAAGAAATACAGGTAGCTCTTGCCTTATGGACAGTGTGATCTAAGTTTCACAACACATTTTCCCTATTAACACAGTGTTCTAGCCCTTCCTATGTCTTCATTAGATGATTAAAGTCATCAAGTGAGGAGCAAAACAATCCGGTGTCCTGTAGAACAAGAAGAAAATGTCGATCATCTTTTAATTCAGAAGAAAAGTCCTTTTCGTTTGCAAGAGGTACTTAATTTTCAAGAAAGCCCCCTTTCCTGTTCTTCCTGTCCACCCTTCCACAGCTCCATCACTGTGTAGCGCAGTGTTGCACCCTTGCCTGCTCCAGCAGTTGAAGTGAGCAATGGAGTTGTCGTGTTTGGAGGTAATTAAAGGTTGCTGCTCTCAGTCCTCAAACAACAATGTACCCTTTGCACAATGTACCTTAGTGGCGACTTCACCCTGGGTTTTTAGCATCATTTGGTCATTTCAATTCTAATAGGCCTTCCCCTTCCATTATTTCCCCTGAGTAATGCCTCTTTGGAGGACAGCGCAGTGACTTCTCCCTAATCTGATTTCTGATTCTTAGTGGCCTGGATAGACCAGCATTAGTTTGCTATTTCAATCTGATCCATCAGAGTCCTCTGCTGCACAAGGCTGCTCTTTTATATCACTGATGTTGCAAAACCACGGCTTGATTCGGTTGGTCTCCAAAGCACGGCCAACCGGGTCATGTGTGTGCAGAGCAGAGACGATTAACAGCCTCCTGCTGACCAAACCCAGTGCAGGTGAGCAAAAACGTCTGCTGTTGGCCAGAGCTGCTGGGGAGAGAAGGGACCTCTGTGGGCTGTGAACAGCCTGGAGTGAAATAACTGGTTCTGAGTTAAATTAACACTTTGTCGTCAGGACACTGGCAGGATTCGCTTGGTCCCTTTTCTCCCCCATTCTGCAAATAATGGGCTGTTTCTGAGTGCAACTCGAAATAGAAAGCCCCACAAAAGCATTGGTTTTAACGTGTCTAATGGAAGTCACAGTTAAGTCTGTTATCAGATGTAGCTGAACAAGGCGAACAGAGCATTAAGGTGGGAACTGGCATGAATTTTGGCATAAAGATCATAACACTCTCCTTTATGAAGTGACACATTTTTCCCTGCTGTCCAAACCTCTACTTGAGGGATTGTAGCCTGTGAAGAGAGCAAGCAAGAGGGAGGTGCAGTGGTCTTTTCCTAAATTAAGGGGCCTGAGTGTGGTGGAAAGAAGCTGCATCTGCTGTTCCATCAGAAGGTCCTTCCTGGGAATTAGGTGAGGTTTGGAATGCTCTGGGGATATGCCAGACTTGTGGGCTCCTGAGCTTGGAAGGACATTGCAGTCAGTCATAGTCATTACCACCCACCTTTGCTGCAGAGCTGCTGGCTCAGAAATGGCACGATGGGACAAATGACAAGGCTGACAATGTAATGAGGTGGGGGTCCGGGTAGGAATAGCTTTGGGACCAGGGATTTGACTTGTTGGATTCTGGAAAAGGTCTGCTTGAGTTTAATGGAGTTTGGATGTGTTCCCTATTCCCTTTGGGGTTTCCCTTTCTCATGGCTCCCTGTCAGATGTGTTCATGGCTCAAACCCAGTGAGATTTACTTGGCAGTGCTAGACTACGTGTCCAAACCGAATCTGAAATTCCACCTTCCTCCCCTCGCTTTGTCCACCAGCCCCAACCTGCAAGAAAGCACATGATCAACATTGGTCAATTTGGTTAACAGGGCAGGAATTTGAAGAAAACAGTCTGTTTCTTCCACAGTTCGACATGTACGTGGCTGACAGTGGTGATGTATTAATTTTTTTGTCAGCTAGCAAGAAGCAGAGACATAGTTGAGCTGATTTTTCAAGGGCTGTGGTGTCAAAGGCCTCTTTGCAGCTTTGGAAACTTGTCCTGGTTTGCAAAATCCAAGAGCTTTGAAAACTCCTGGTTATGTTTGCACAAAGCTGGGAGCAGCATGTGCCGAAATAAGTGGTTCTGCTACTCGTGCCACCTGTTTAGATAAGCAAGTAGCACCCTGCCTGCCTGCCAAGCCCCAGGCCTGAAGTAAGGGCAGAACATGAATGGGAGAAGTTGCAGACCGGGAGAGGGTGGATCTTCCTGTGAACTGTTGCCTCTCTCTGTCTCTCCCTGTGTCATACGTCAATACTGAAGGTCTCTGCTGTCATCTTCGAGGATGACTGAGCTTAGCATGAGGATGAAACTGCCTGTGTAGGAAATATCTCTATGAGAAATATCCCTTCCTGTCACTCTGGAGGGATCTTGGCTTAGGTCTGGGTGTGGTGAGGGGCAGTTGCCTTTCCAGCAGAGTCAGAAATGAGTTGGTTTAAGTCAAGAGCTTTTTGAGTGCCTCCTTCACTGCAGTTTTTTTCAAGCTTGGCAGCCTCCAGCGTTACTGAAACGTGACTGATGTAGGCACAGAGTGAAATGGTTTCTTTACTACGTAGTAGCTAGTGCAGCTCCTGACCTGTCCCCTGTCCTGCTCTGGTGCTAGAGAGCAAGGCAGGGATTTAGGAGTCCACTGATTTCTGCATCCCCCAGGAAAATTACTCATCTGATATATAAAAATTGTAAACTGACTGTAGGACTGATGGATCTGTATTATGATGATTACTGTAAGGCTTATCCGGTGTTTGGGGATTTTGGTACAAAGGCTTAAACTTTTATTCTTATAAAAGGATTGAGCTTGGGTGTCTGAAGCTAAAAGGAGAAGTTTGTACTGACTGAAATAAACAATGATGTAGGCAAAAGTGGTAGCATAGTTGTGTGCCTGGTGAATTCAGCACAAAAAGACTGATCCATAAGCACTATATGGAGAGTTTTCCACGACAGACTTATTAGAAATATGTTGACTGGTAACCTGTGCCTTGACTCTGCCTGCTAGGATGTGTTTTCTCATGCCGGTTCTGAGAACAGAGGTGGGTGGCCCTCTGTCCTTTACAGATCATGTTGAATCGAGCCCTAGTGACACCAGGTCTTCTTCTGGACCCGAGAGACTGAATTCTCTGTCTCTCCCTGACACTAAGAGCTTTAGGGTAGAGTGAAAATGTGCACGAATCTTGTGACACTCACTAGGTCTGGAGATCAGATCTAAGCAAGACGAGTTCACCCATCGTATTCCACCTTTCTTCCCCAAACCTGCTACGTCTGTTGCCTCCAGTCAGAGGTAACGAGATGAGTATCCAGTATCCTATAAAGCAGCGTGGTCTTATATCTGTTCTCCATTTCCAAATCTTTGTTTCTGTTGTTCTACTTATGGGTGGATCACAAAAATAATTACCTAAATGAATCAGGCGCCAAAACACCATAAGTGATTGTGTACTCCAAAGAACAACAATGATTAGGTCACCCTCCTTGCTTATCTCGGGTTCCCATCCTTAAAATAAGGGCAGCAATATTTTTGCTTTTAAAAGAGCAGGATGAACTTGTTCATGTTTGAAGTATTAATTGTTGTTGTTATTATTATTACTCATATGGAAGACAGGGAAGCACCTAATGGATTCTGGTTAGGTTACAATAGCCCGTGACTGCTATTGTCATGACTAACGCAGCATAAATTTACTAGGCTCCCTGTTTATACTAATGCAAACTCCACCACGTCGTTGCGGTCCATTACCGACAGATCACCGTGGCCAGGAAGTTCTTATGGTGCTGATCGTTTTGTATTACACATCTGTCCGTTCAAAACACAGCAGCCTTGCTCATAAAATAGAGTATCTCTGCATGTGCCTCTGAGCAGGAGCTGCTCAGCGCGTTTCCTTGCAGCCTGGAAATGGCAGGGGCTCTCTGGAGCAATTTCTTCTTTCCTGCTTTAAAAGAAACAGAGAGGGAAGCAGCTCAGGCTTCCAGCTGTTGATTTCAGATGCTTTCCACAGAGCAAGTCCTTTTGGCTATTAGAGAATTGATGCAGAAAACCACATTCCCTCCAAGTGTCTCTGTGCGCAGGACTTAACAGCGCTCACCCCGTCTTTTCCTTCCCAGAGAGCGTTTCTAATTATATGCCTTAATAATTTGCTAGAAGTAACCTGTGGTGTGTGGGGTGATAAAATGGGACGTTAGGTGTGTATATTTGGGGAATTAGGAGTGGCGTTGTCTTTGCTGTTGGCTGTCAGACAGGCCTGATGCTGTTTCCCCCATGAGCACCGTCGCAGTGGGAAAGAGCAGCGATAGAAATGAGCCATCCTCCCCAGGAGCTCTGCCTGTCCCTCCGCCAGCTGAGTCACACCAGCCACACACCCCTTTTCTGGTTGGGGCCACCTCTTCCCGGTGTCTGCTGGCCTGTGGCCCGCACCTCCACCCCCGCATCCCCCAAGGAGGTTTTTGGTGTTCACCTCTCTCTCCTCCCAGTGAATTTTCAGCCAAAGGCCACCTCGGAAAGTTGCCTGCGCGGTGTGTTGCATCAGTCCCAGCACAGCTCATGATTCAGCAGTTGTACGAGTTTCATACCTGTTGGGGATGTGCCAGAAACCACAAATGTTCCTAAGCCAGCAACAGCAAAAGGAACTGGGAGTTTCCACTCAGCTAAGACAACGTCTGCAGTAGATTTTCTTGCAAATTGGCCTCATTTCATTGCCAAGAGACAAGAGCAGGAAAAGGATGCCAAGGGATGAGAGCAGGAAAACCAGCATCTGGA
The DNA here is from genome assembly GCA_013400055.1 of Nycticryphes semicollaris. Taxonomy (NCBI): domain Eukaryota; kingdom Metazoa; phylum Chordata; class Aves; order Charadriiformes; family Rostratulidae; genus Nycticryphes; species Nycticryphes semicollaris. The sequence goes on along the minus strand of VXBJ01002543.1, from coordinate 753,527 downwards.
TTTCTGGAGCCAAGAAAGCCTGAGATCTTCACGAGAACCAGCGGCACATTACTCTGCACTGAAGTCTGTTTAAAGGGAACAAAAGTCCTAGAAGCAAGACCATGAAGCCATTAAGTATTTTAAGAAAATCCCAGGCTGTGAGATCAATTAAAAGAAAACACTCCTGAAGTGATAGGGAGCAAAATGCAAACATCTCTGCAGGCATCGGCATGAAAATATCATCATTCAAACAAGTGTTGGCACAGGGGCTGTCACGGTGGCGTACGAGCTACGTGTCCTGGTGCCAGACCTCCAGCAGAAGGGCTGCCCTGCTGCTGGTGGAGTCCTGTGTAACCCAAGAAGGGGCATCTCCTGGCATCCTGCGATGCCTCCCGACAGCTCTGTCTGCCAGAGAGCCAGGAGTGTGTGCCAGCGATGGCAAGATTGCTTCTCACTTAGCATAGCAGAGAGACTGGGACACAGCCTTATTAATTTCATTCAGCTGTTGGCTCCAGTGAGTTGGGCTGGCAAGGAGAGCTGTGACAGCAAATGCTCACGTTGGGAGCACAGGAAGCCTTGTTCCCTGCCTTCATCCTCCTCATTTGCCACCCCCTGCTCTGTGCAGGGCTTTTAAGATCACTGTGGTTTAGGTGTGAGGGGGAAGGGAAGCATCGAGCAGTTGAGGGCTGGCAATAGAGTAGCTGGTCTTTGCTCAGTTGTGAGTAGCCACGATAGCAGTGATGGGTGTCCAGGGTCCAGGAAAGAAGGGAGTAGCTACAGTGCAATTGAAGGAGTGGGAGGGATCGCTGCTGGCTCCGGCCCATGGGCGATGGCTTACCTTGGGAAAAGTAGCACGTAAATGGGCAGAGAGTGTGGGGAGTCGAGGGAGAAAGAGGAGACGGTGAAGAACCAAGCCTGGTCCATCCTGGATTGTCATCCTGCATTAAATTAAAACGTCCCAGGCCAAGGCTGATGATGATGAACCTCTTGTCAGGCCATTCTCTCTTCTGCTTTTCTCCTCCCAAAGTGAAAATTTCTGGCAGCCTGTGCTTAACAGTGTGTGTTGCAGGCAGAGATGGGGATCCCCTTGAACTGTGAGCTGTTGTAGGCACAGGAATCCTCTCTAAATAGCCTTTCCCAACATGCTCGGATTGGAAGTGTGTGCCAGATCCACATAAGGGCTGCTTGGCTGTTATCAAACAGAAGGGTTAATGACGGGAGATGCAAATGATTGCTATGGCTGCTGGTTGAAGACAGTCCGAGCAGAAGTGGGAGGCTGAGTTCTCACAGAGCTGCTCCACGTTAAACTGGTGTGAGAGGGTGGGGGTTGCAGTGGGGCTGGGTTGGGGGGGTGTCAGTGTCTGGGGGTGACATAAGGGCTCAGCTGTGCACGGCAGCAAAATGTACCCACATGGCTTAAGCAGGAGTCTGAGCTCTGCCAGCATTTGGTGTGGCTTTGAAAAAGTTGCATTTGATGAGTAATTTTAGGCACCAGTTGTGTGCAAGAGAGAAGGACGGTGCTCTGAGCTCTGCCTGGACTTTCCTACCAGCTCCCGTGGTGCGTAACCGATGGATTACCTCCCTTTCCCACATACGCTGTGCCGTGTTTGATAGTAAAGTGTTTCGCTGCTTGGTTTGGGCTTCTGCCTGGGAAAAAATACATACTTGGCACCCAATCAATAGCTATTTATAGCAGCAGTTCCTAGAAGAAAGTGTGATAGCTGCAGAAAACAAGGAATTGCCAAATAATCCTGTAGAGAGCAGCAAATTACACACACACACCCCCCCGCCCCGCGCACACCAGTGGCCTCAAGTCCTAGTGAGAAACGGTACCAAGTGGCTTAACGAAGGAGACAGTGCCAATAATCAACAAGGACAGCCTAAGAATCCTGCACAGAGCAACAGCCCACGTGAATAGTCATGCTGGCTTGTTGTCCTTCTGAAAAATCCTGTGGAAACAGACCCCAAGGACACAGAGACTCAATTCTCCAGCAAACAGACACAGCTCAGTGTCTTCAAAGACGCCTCCACTAGTAAACAGTGATCTGTGCCTCAGATTTTTCCAGTCCTCAAATCTTTCTTGGCTTTGCTGCACATCTTAAATAAAGGATCTGCTAAAGAAGAAAATACCTCTCTAGCGTGACCTCTGAAGTAGGTACCAGTACAGCTGGGGGACTGGTGGTTCCAATCAGGCAGATGCAGTTTTTTCATCAGATGTTTCCCCTGTTATAACTCACAGGCAGCAGATGTTTCTCTCACCTTGTTAGGAGCTGATGGGCAGTGGTCTGCAGGTAAAGCCAGGCTTTGTTTTTCCCTCTGCCTGGTCAGCTCTTGCACCAGGGTGACCTTGACCCTTCCTGGGCCAAGGGAGGTCAGTGTATAATTGAGCCTTGAACCCAAATACGTAAAAACAACAACAGGAACAAAACCACAAACCAGTCATTACCGAACTTGTCTGTGGAGCAGAGAGTCCTGTCCAGTATATCATGCTGCCTCCTTCCCAGTTCTTCTCTGTAAACACCATTTACGTGGGGTGTTTATACAATCCATGCACTCCCTGCAGTTCTGCGATACCTTCACTTGTTCCACCCACTGGACTAGTTGAAACAGGCCCTACTCTATGGGGTTTTAGTTGTTTGCTTACTTTATACACCTGCAATTTCCTGGTTTATACATCCAAAGAGGTTTTGTAGTCTTTAATTTAGTATTATTCATAGATTTTATTGAGTATTAGTTAACTGTAAAGCATTTTAATGGGCAATGTCTTTTTAATTACATATGGCAAACCCTATAGAAACAAAGGAAAATTGACCCAATTTGTAAACCAGATGGTTTACAAAGAGCCTTGAGGTGACTGAGCATCACTTTCCCGTTTTATTGTATTTCACACATTTCCCAACTCCTGTCAATTCAGATCACACCTGACTTCTCTTCCCTGAAGCAGCCTCCGCAGGCAGGTGCGGCTGCCCCTTCTCCCTCCAGCCCGGAGCCAAACCCCAGCCTCTTGTCAGTTATTTTAGGCAGGGGGAAGGAGACTGACAGAGTCTCGTGGAGTTTGCTTTTCCTGCTGCTCACTGGAAATGTACAAAATGCTGTTTTTCTGAATTCTGCTGGGAGACTTTGCCTCTGCTCGTGGGACCAAACGCTTTGCCCGCAGCACCTTGTCCCCAGACGATTCCCCTGTGCTCTTCCCAAGGCTACGGTGCTGGCTCCCACTGCCCTCTCGTTTCTCTGCTTCTCGTTGTCCCTCTCACGCAAACCTGCAAGAGAGGGGAGAAACTCTCCTCTCCCAGAAACCTGGGCTGACACCTCTCTTGACGCTGGAACCTGTGCCTGTGTTTCAGCTGGAGGCTGCTGCTGTCACGGCACCGTCTCATCATAAAGTTTGACTATTTCCTACAATCATCTTATAAAAACACCCTTTCAATCCTGTTGAAGTTGCGATGCCGTCCCTTCTACTGCGGATATTGCCAAGAAGCATTTTTTACATATGACTCCTGAAAGGCTAAATGACTTTGTGTTGGGTAATGTACCTTCTTTCTGCAGCAAAAGCTGCTGTAAGCGCTAAAATAATCTCTGCCCTTTTCGAGGTATCCATCAAACGCTGTCTGGCACGTTGCTGAAGTGTGAGATGCGGCTCTGGTTTGTATCCTTGGAATATGTTTGAATATCAGCCACACCGTATCCTGGATGTGGCATTAATTAAACAGAATGGCCCTGCTTCAGGCCCCAACGGACAAGCATCCACATGGCAACTGTGAGCCCTGTCGGCAGCAAGAGATTAAGGAATTAATTGGCAGGGTTAATCTCCATGTCAGGGTTGGAAATGAATTGTTAATTTGTTTGGTTTGAGTGTAAAGTCCTCTCCCAGCGACGGCAGGTGGGATCATGTGAGAAAAAGCCTATGAAGCTGCCCTTCCTGGGGACCTTTCTATTTAACACCTCCTGCAAGCAGACCTCTCGAATGCTTTGCCCCCCCTGACGTGCGAGACTCCTGCGTGGGGTCGGAGGAGCAGGTTGTGCCGGTCGTGCCGCTCGCGTGTAAGCTCCGTCCTTGCCGATGACAGCAGGGCCAGGAGCTGGGAGAGAGGGTCTGGCTGCAGCTTGGGAGGGCCCTTTCGCGTCACAGCTTTTTCTCTGGCTCCCTTCCCATGGCTGCACTCGTGGATACTGGCTCAGGCCAAGCTGCTCTGGGATCCGAGCGGGAGGGAGAGACGTGCTGACACCAAAACACTGCTGTGGGGGCGAGTGGTACCAGCCTTGCACACAGTGTCCAAAACTTGATCGGCTTGTGGGGACACTAAACCCTCCAGGACACTTCTCTGCTCCTTCAGGACACTGTAGGAAGAGAATCTGTCGCATCAGTTAATGCTTTTCCCTTTCCATTTCCATTTTATACTCGTGAAAGCAGAATATTTTCCATGGTAGTATCTTTCTAATCTGCTAAGGCTAATACATTGGTCACATCACGTTAAGGCATGGGATGAAAGAACTTCAGGTTTACAGTATTTAAATGAAAACTTAACTTTTTGTCACTTGTGCTCTCTTTTGCGCATCGATTAATTTAATTAGTTCAGCAATAAGAATCACTTTCTTCTTACTCTGTGCTCTGAGCTGGTGTTAACATAACCTGATTCTAGATGTGCCATCAAATAGGACTGGCGTGTACAGACACCTGGGGTCTTTTGGGGGGTACAACAAGCCTTTTGAAGACCTTGCAGTCAAATTACGACCCTGTTGCCCATCCTTCAGTGCCCACCCCCAACTCTTCTACCTCCTCTTGCGTTTTCCCTGAAGCAGGGCTGAGGAAAGGGTGTGTTCGTGTTCCCCAAACCTGGGGTGTCGCTGTCACAGGCACTGCAAGGTCTGACCTGAAGCGTGTGACAGAAAGTCACGTTGAGGTTGCAGGCGGGTCCTGCAATTGGTAAGAAGTCGCTATGACACGTATGCAAGATAAGCTCCTCATTTTTGGAAAAGCCTTTGTGTGTGTACGTGAATTTTACACAACTGAAACACAGGCACAATCACCTGCTGCTGTTGTCTGTGACCGTCAGTGGCGAGGCCACCTCGCTGTGCCCTCCCCCTGATGGGGGAGGCTGATGCTGCTCCAAGGTGCTGTAAAATAATGAGTTTTTCAGGGCCAAAATTAATATTTGGCTGGGTGGAGCCTCCATATCTGCAGCCTGTCTGTCTACAGTGTGTGTCACCACATCTGACACCAAGTCCTGCCAGTCACGGGAGTTGGGGGCAAGTGGTTGTTTTTGGTGCCCCTTCTGGAGGAGCACTCACTGCTGGGTCTTGTGTTCTCCGCCCGGCACCAACCGCTTCTCCTTTCCGTACCTGCCCAATTTCCCTACTTGTCCAGCACCCATCCCACACCTGGAACCGCCTTCCATTTTTACCTCTGGTCTCCTTCTGTTGAATAAGACTAGAAATGTCTTTGTGCTGCGTCCCCTGTTTGTGTGACCCCGCAGTTGCTGAAGCCGGGTCTTGTGCTACGAGAGAAGGGTCAATGAGCAGTTTTGCTGGAGAGGGGATAGCGGGGGCAAGGGTGCCCACAGGGGCTTGGGACACTTGAGTAGAGCTAGAAGCAAAGCAGAAGGGCTGGATTGATGTTTGGGAGATGTTTTTTTGTTAGGCTGCCACAGCTGCTGAGCACCAAGTAAAAATAGGTTTGACTTAGGTATCCTTAATCTTGATCACTGTTATTTGAGACCACAGATAATAAGAAACTGCCACCAGTTGACCCAGGGAACATCTTGTGCGTTTGTACAAAGATGTTTGGAGCTGCTCTCTGTTCTTCAGCTTATTTGGAGCAATCCATTGGGTGTCAAGCACCAGCACTTGCTCCTGCTTTCACCTTGCGTTTCACGTTCTCCCCACCCTACGGGCAGCCAGAGGGTTGAAGGGCAGCCAAAATTAAGAGGGATTTCCTCTTTTCTTCTGAAGTGACGGGCGCTCAGGGATTTATCAGGAGTACAGTTGTACTTAATCAGTCTGTCCTGTGTAACTAAGAAGGCCCAAAGCTACTCCAGGGAAGTCCGGCTTGAGCTGCCATTTTGCATTCCATGTAAAACTGTGCTTTTTTGGGTCTGTGACTTTGTTATTAGTCAGTTGTCCTCAAATGCCGATAACGCGGTGATGTTCTAGTGTGGCTTTTGTGCACTCTCATTTCTCCGTTTAGAAACTATGACCACTGCATCGTTTGGAACGAGACTGTCACCCTGTCTTACCCTACGTACCAAATTTTAGCATCAAAAACGACTGACCGGGTTCAGCACAGACCTAATTAGTTCTTTAGAGAATCCGTGCAGTAGCCTGTACTGTCCGTACTGATGGTAATGTATTACATAATCAGCTTTAGAAAATGCCACCATCCGAAAGCTTGTTTCTGTGTCCCTGTGCTCAGTCACTGTCCTCAGGAGAGGGCCAAAAATCAGCGTGATTTTGCTAGAAAACTGGCATTTCTGTTGTGGGGTTTTGGGTTTATTTTTTTGGGGTGTGTGTGTGATAGAGCAATTGATTATCTTCAAACCAGCTTTGTCTGCAAACTGCGCTCTCCAAACACTTCTTTCTTGGTATATATAGATTTTTAAAAGTGAATTGAGATATTCCTTTTTGCTGTTGAAACGGGGCGGTGAAGTAACGGAACGGGCTATTTTGATAGTGTGGAACGTGCCCCAGGAGCTGATTAAATCTCTCTTACTGCGTGTGTGAACTGTGTTTTTCCATGCAAACCTCCCAAGTATCAGCAGAGGTGCAAAGAGAAGTATCTGCTCTATCCCTCTATGGCACAGCACATCCTTTACTACGTGGTTAAACACTAAACATATTTTAATAGGCAATTAGTTTGTCAAGTGAAATAGTCCCCTATAAAACTTAACAGTGGGTGAAGTGGAATTATTTCTGTGAACTTAGCAGTGGGATACTTTAGGCTCATTTAGTAAAAGAGGTTTTAGAAATCTAAAAGTTGAGGGCTTGTATTTTTCCCATCAGTTATGGCCCCTTCTGCAAGTTCCAGAGCTTCACCACTGATCCTGGACAGCATCTCTGCCTGGATTTCCCGCGGAGAGGGTCGCCGTCTTCCCTCCAAAGTAGAACTGGGAAGATGGAATCAACTGTTCCCGTTGTTGTTCCTTAAACTCTTTGGGAGGCAGGACCCTCACAGAGGTTTCAGCAGCTCATTTATGGCGCAGGCGAGCTGTGGGGTAGTTAATATTTGTCACGTTTCCCGCAGTAGGAGGGACCCTGCTTTACTCCTGTGCTGGGGGTATAAAGTTGTCCTGATCTATTTAGATCAATGAATCGCACAGTAAAGATAATCTTGTTGAAAGGAAAACACAGTAAAATTTCTGGTAAGATTAATACATGAGATGAGAAATCCAGTTAGAGCAGACATCCTGCCACTCCCACCATTATAGGTAAGGTCCCTGTGCTGAAGACCTGTGTTTTACACTGTCACTAGAGGTGGGAGTGGGGCACATTTCATCAATCCATTCCAATTCCTGGTTAGGGATAGTTCAAGGGACCAAAGCAGCAACAGGCAAAGGCAAAGTTCCCGGCTGAGAAAAGGAATTAGGAGATCGGTGTGTGCTCAAAGGTGGTAGAAATCAAGTATTTCTTGACATTGGAGCTATTTGTCTGACAGACAGCAGAACAGAAATGAGGAGCACTACGTGAATTTGACACTTTTATTAACAAAGAACCCATGGGGCTCATTCATTAGTACAAAATACAATCATGTTCCTGTATGTTAAACAGCATGGTTGTGGTTTTTTTTTTTTTATTTTATTTTGTCTCTTTTAAACTGTTTCACAGTTATCAAAACAAAGCCCCTGCATATTGAACTTATTATTGTGCAAACAGTAATTATTTTAAGGATCAATTTCTGCACTAAGCCAAGTGTCAGAGAGCAGAATTTAATCTTGTTTTCGCCCCTCTTTTGAAGGGTCATGTGTGCTTCCTAAGAAACACATTATACTTGTTTGTCTTTTTTGCAGCAAACAATCTAAGGCCACAGTTTATCTGCAAATAATAAAAAAAAAAACAACTCAAAGATTTTAAGGAAAAAAAAACACCCAAAGCACATCTTTACCCTTCATGCTCTTGTTTGCTTGACCACGTTTATACCAGGTAGCGCACATCACCCATCAGGTATTACAGTCCAATAAAGCACCTAATATTCTTTTAAGCTAATATTTTGACCTATTAACATGCAAGTTCATACACAGCCACTTTACTTTTCAAGTCACTATAATGGTATCGGCTTAAGGAAAATATATTTGTTCCCTTTCCAGGTGATGTGAATGAAAATCCTGCATCGATTGCACGGGCACAGGCCGTCGCTTAAATAAAAAGGCATGAGAGCTACATCTCGGGACTTGCAGGTAAGTATTTTTAGAATGTCCTTTTTTCCAAAACATGCACTCAAATTTTGGTTAAAGCTGCGTTTGCTGTAGAAAACCATACTTCAAAGTTGCAAATGAAAAAAGTAACTGCAGTTTGGAAACGTGAATCTCAATGGGAACGTCTTACATTGATGTAACTTGAGGTGAAGTGCTAGAAATCAGACAATGTAAGGAAGTCTTACTGAAAGAAGACTAAAAATATATATCCGTGTATGCCTGTAGAAAAATCCCTGCTTCTTAAATGAAGACAGATCTTATAAAAAAACCATTTCATTTTTTTTTTAAACTGCAGTTATTGATGAAATGAAGGAAACTCAGTTGCTATTCTTGTAGTTCTCAGAAAGTACAATGTTTTACCACATGAAGCACCGGGTTTTAACCCCAGACCCTTCTGTAAGACGTATGGAATAGTTCTACTGGTCTGAAATCCCCTGTAGTTTAAAGACTCAACTGTAAACGTGCGTATCGAAAATGCTGTGTTTCTTCTCCTTTTAAGTCATCTTTTGATGGTGGCTGACTGATTCCAACTGATGCTTGGCAGGAAGCAAACATTCTACTTTAAAGGAAGGCAGCAGAAGGGCCAAGTATAATGCTGTGCCTTCAACTCTTAGCAGCAACAAACTCTGTTCTAAATGACCTGAGGAAGAAAACATTAAAATATTGCACCAAAACAAAGTTAAACAGCAAAAAACAAACAAGGAAACACACAAACAAAAAAAATAGTCTGGATAGCAAATGACCAGTGCAGCCCCTGGCAACAGATCTCTAGACAAAAAATGCAGGAGTAATGAAAAGCTTTGTGCCATTACCAGAGGATTTTGCTCCCCCGATGTCTGTTTTCACTTCAGTTATAAGCTATGTCTATTCTGGGTATATTTACACCTCTCCCTACACCTCCTATCTCATTTGCTAGTCACAGAAACCATTTAGGGTCCCTTTTAGAACCTTGAAGTGTACTGGAGCTTTAACAAGACTTTTGTTTTCTTTTTTGGTCTCAAATCTGACCGTAAGTAAATATCCAAAACAGAGGTAGGCTTATAAAGGCTTCTGAATAAATAAGTATTGTCCATTTTGCTAAGTATACCTGCTGCTGGCAAAAGGCTTCTCTCCCTTGCCATGCTTCCCATTCTCATGCTATCCATAGGCTTAAGATGCAGAAAAAGAACTCACAGTAGAAGAGGCTAGAATAATTCCCTTAAGAAATCCCTTGAAAGAAAGCATAGTGCAGAAGCTCGTATCAAAGTTCAATTTTCTTTTACATACTTGCGTCTTCCATTCAGTAACTGGGTGCCTTCAGGATATTGCGTAATAGCTACTCTTTCATCCACAGTGTCTTTCGAATCATTATGAATGATGAAATAGTACCACTTGGCAGTTGTTAGAAGGGCAGGTTTCTCATGAAATACAGAGCTTATGGTAGTGTGAAGACTTTACTCCGCGTTTTAGTAGTGTTCCTTTCTTGGATGCAGAGAGTGCAAAACTGAAGGCCCTTGAACACTGGAATCTTTTGGAAATGTTTTCTTACCCCACATTCTGTTCTACTACACAAGTTCTACCACAGAAGTTCTCAACATAATTACAGAAATTCTTCTGGAGTGTTCCAAACAAAAATATAAATTATTTCTTTTCTTCAGAAGATCCTTACATCTCCTTGCACTTTAGTATCTCCACTTTTTAGAAGCATTCAGTGTTTCCAGGTACTTCTCAAGCAGCTGCTCCCACAGTATCCTCTGTGCAGGCTAATCCAGCAGATTCTCTTCCATCATCAAACATGCTCATACCTCCCTCTTCATTTTCCTTTTCCTCTCTTGTAACACAACCTTAAGTTTTGAAAAAGAAAACGGTTTCCTTTTTAGCTGCACTATCGGCCTAAGCAGCAGAAAGATTAAGACATTCATCACAAAGATGCCCATCCTCTTCAGAGCATGAATGAAACGGGCTGAACTTCTTCTACATCAGTTGGATGTGGATCAATCTAGAGAGAAGAAAGGCAACAATTACTGCCTGTAATTCTTGTGGTTTCGTACTTGGGGAGGGGGGGAGTGTTTGCCATCTGACAATAAAAATACCACCTGCTGTTTATTTTTTTACCTCTGAATAAAGAGGTGGAGGCTGAAACCGGAACTCTTGTATGTAAGCAAAGACAGGACAACACAATTGTTCCTCACAGTCAATTGGTAGTGGATAAGCAGGAACATGTCTGGAGAACTCTTCCTCAGACACTACATCAGCGTAATTTGGTGGTGCTGAAACAAAAAAAAGATGCTACTGTCAAATTTAAACTGTTCACTCACAGCGAGACATCTCTATTACAGTATCCAAGACCATGAAGACTGTATTCATTACACACTGTACTATTTTCCTGTTATGTGAAATGCACTATGTTCATAAATACTATTCCTAGAATTATGGCTTTAGTAAGCTCAGGTGACTCAGCAGGAACACTACAGATGCTTCTTGGGCTGCTCCAGCAACAAATCTGTCGTTGTATCAAGATGTATTCAGTAATGATTAAGGTGTCTACTTCCAGAGTAGAAATTCCACTATCAGAGGTTAGTTATTTCAAGACTCAGCTGAAAGCATAAAGAGAGTCTTTAAAAAGGTTTGACTCTGGCTGTCCCTCACCAGTCCTTCTGGATCTTAACTGACATTTATGTGCCTCACTTCTCACGACTCATACTTTAATATGTCCCTAGTAGTGCCCTTAAACTGGCAGCACTGTCCCTCTGTTGCAGGCAGTGCTGTGTTAGAGAATTCAATAGGGATTACCTTCAGGGTGTTCAGGCATGGTGAGTGCCAGCCAGCTCATATCCATACTGAACTGGCTGGTAATGCTGGAGTTTCTGCTCGAAAATCCAATACATGGAATAGTTCCAATCACCAGAGGCATCTCAATCATCAATTTCTTAGCACCAGGAATATGGATATACACCTATATGACAACCCCCCAAGAAAACAAACAAACAAAACATCATGAGACCCACCAAATTGCTGCTCCTAGAAGCTACCCCACTCCCCATACTGCAGATTATTTGAAATATTAGTTCTCTCATTCCAGATACGTTTAGCTAATATTCTTGCAGCTTTCCTTATTTTCCAGCAATTTCATTCTTTCTGTACCTTGTCTCTAGATAACGTTACAAAAAGACAAAAAGAGGTGGACAAAAATAATTGTGCACCTTGATTTTCAGTTCCATTTTCCCATTTCTGAAAAGAATCCCTAGAGGAACCCATTCAGCTTGAACTATTTTCCCCCAATACCCTCTGCAGGTCCAAAACAAAGCTGCTGTTTCCTCACAAAACATTTTTTCATTTTCCCCACCGTTCCCGTCTTTCCATTTCAGAATCTCATCATGATCTTCAGTCTCACCTATACCACGTACAGTATTGATTTATGTCTATAAATTCAAAATCTAATAGCTACTCATATAGAAAATTCTTCTGTTCCCAAATGAACGTAGTATTCAAAAGTAGGTGCATTGGTAATAAACCCCCATACTTACAGCTAATGAATATTCTACTCTAATAATACAGCAGTCAAGTATAGAGGGGGATACAGGCGGGATTTTCAGAGTTTTCCCATTCCAGGTATCTGTACTCCCAGAGGCAATGTGGTTTCCTCGGACATTGGCAACCATCTGACGGAAAGTTTTTGTCTTCCCACTGGCCAGGTACGTCTGTGTTTGGAAAATGGCAGCTTTTGGAACGATCAAACGAGAAGAGCAATTCTCAATTTCTGCATAGATCGGTATAGCTTCCCCTTAAAAACAGAAAAAGTTCAATGAATAATTTGCATTCAACCAACTTTCCTCTGGGAGTATCAAAGCATGTTGTGCAGCACGTCCATCACCACAGTGTTATGAGAACAATACTCATTAGTTTCCTCAAGCTAATTTTTTTTAAAATTTTTTTTGTAGAGTGGTATCCAGGCAGAATTAGAGCCACCTACTACATTTTATGTATAAACAATGATTCATTTTGAAACATTAAGCGTAATATGAACAAGCTGTAAAAACTTTATTTGCAAATTATGCAATCAAGCTTCTTTTTATATAGCACTAACTGAATTTCAGAATGTTTTATTTTATTTCCTCAATGGTATCAAGACGACACAGAAGCTGCTAAAGCTCATTCTTACGAAAGTGTAAACCTACACAAGGAGGACATAAAAACCTGATTATATCCCCAATTAAGTATTTTGTCTCAAATAAAAGCTTTTTGTTGTTCTTTACACTCAAACAGCTTTTCCATAATATTGCTGACTGACAGGACCACCTTTCAATTTTTATTCCCAAGGGAAGAGTGAGGGGCAAGGCAAGAGGATTTGTGTTAAAGCAAGTTCACACAGATCTCAATTTACTACCTATTAAATGGAACTATTCCTTCAACTATAAAGTCTGGGCTTCACAGAGATAAAAAAAAAACCCAAAAAACCCACCACCACCTATTAAATGTTTAATATTCACATTTTGAAGATAACTACTCTTACCATTACAGTATCCCTTCCTCTCAATTTTGGCACTGAGAGACACTGGCCCAGAGGTGAAAAACCAACAGCCAACCATCTTCTCCTGACTTCTTAGAACAGGTGTCTATAAAAATATAGAGTATTTTTCATTTTATGGCGTAAAGCTATCAGTCACTTGCAGTTTAATGTTATGCATACAGTCATTGCAATCTTGCTCTAAAATCCCCTTGATTCAAATCACTGCACTGCTCAATGGAACTGGAGTTTTGCCACCAGGTAAAACGGAACCAAAGTTTGTCTATCTGAACGTATGGCTGTTTGAAATTCCCAGTCTGCAGTTAGACTGTATCAAGTAGGTAAGAGAGAGACCAATCTGCATTTGAATGTCATCTCTCTTCAAAATTATTGATTTATCAAATTTAATAGGTGTAACTTTTTAAAGGTCCGATGGAGTACTGCAGTATTTATGCCCGTGTTCCTCAGTGCAGAAGAATGCAGAATTCATTTCATCTGCCAGCAACTAATAGTTCAGCAAGTAAACTGTGGTATCCTTCACAAGAAAGGATAAGCCCACACACTGGGCTAAGGTGATGCACCTCTCTAACTTGCAAGCCACACAACCCCCCAAAAATTTAGGCTTATGACAAACACCACCTTAATTATTCACGGCAGGCTGTCATAATAGGTAACATTTACACTGTTGGTAGAATTCTCATTACAACAAGCTTTCAAGTACACAAGTCAAGGGTCCCCTACTTCAAATTATTTACTGGGTTCTAATGCCCAGGCAATGTAGTTAGGAAGTCTGAAATTTGTGTTGTTTTGCAGTTTCTTAGTGGTAGCCTTGGAATCCTGTAAGACAGGCACCACCTACTTTATGTGCCCCACAGCCTTCTCTGTGCAATAACCTGCTGCCCACTCTATCCTTGCAGTACCTGGACATATTGTCTTCATACTCCTAACATACGTTTTGGGATATAAAGACTATATTCTACTTACAGATGTCACTGCCAAAATACTTCTCTAAGTTCTCTCTAGATAGAAAGATTAAAATTTAAGTCTATAAAGAGGAAAAGAAAAAAAAACCCTGCTCAAAACATCTTTTAGCTATGTTCACATCATGATGAGATGTTAAAATTATCCTAGCATTTTAAATAAAATAGAAATTACTCATTCATATTTAAATGAATAACCATTTAGATCCAGTTGCTATCATGAAAGTGCAAGGTATAATTTTATATTATTTTCATAATATGGGTTGAGATAAAAGAAGCCAGCTCATTAGCTTCCATCTTGCCTATTTTCTCATTACTTAATGCCTGATCTTTCTTATTACTCTACAGTATTTCTAGCGATTATTAGAAACTCAATGCTTTAATGTGGCCAAATCTGTCATAAGGAAATAACTGAAAAGATCTCAGAAGCAGCTGCATGCACACACTTAATGTTAGAAAACGACATGCAAAATGGAAGGATACGTAACATAATGGCCAGAGCATAAATGACAGGCTGGGCATGATTAATACTCTTCTATAATTACTGTTCCTCAACCTACTATTATTGTAGAGTTTAGGACACTGCAGCCCTGTGAATGTAGTTGCTCTGGTAAGAGTAACTACTTTATGCTTGTGCATTATTATTATTAAGGCTTATTTATGCATCTGAAGCCTGCATAACTTTTTGGCAAGAACGTCTCTGCCAGCAGGGATGTAATCAATGGTATTAAAAAAAGCCACTCTGTTTGCTATTCACACAACCTAAGATCATCTATTTATAGAGAAAAGCTTAGGGAGCTTATATGCTTTCAGAAGTCAGAAAATGACACTCCAGAATAACATGGAAATGGTTATGGCTGGATGTGAATGCTTCTTGGAAATGATTTTTTTGCAGCTGGCTTTAAAGGGGGGAGGAGGAGCGGAGGACCCTCTTACCAGTAAAGCTGGTGAGCTGACGTCGATATGGCTAACAACCTGAAGCTCTGTCTGTACGCTTTGATCGGGTGCTGCAGGCCTCTCCAGAATTGCTTTCACGTAGTACTGAATACTGCCATACTTCCCAGTAAAAGAGGTCACCAGAGGTCTGAAACGAGCAGTCAAAGAAGCATTACCCTCAGTTTGTAATCCAGTTTCCTGTGTACATAAATGTTTACCAATTTACAGCTTGTGCTTTCAGGGCCTTAGGGAAACTGACGCAAACACTGCCTGTCTATGTGGTGGCTGATTAAGACAAACATACAAAGCTGACCTATCAGTTTGATACTAAAAAAAGACAAGTAGAATTACATTACGATCTTGTTCCACAACAAGCAGCGTCCAGCACAATCCCTTCAGGTTGGCTTATTTAACTTACTCTTGAGGGAGCTGAAAGCTGAATGGAAACTCATGTCTTCCATCAAGAAGAGTTAAGCTTTCCTCACCTGCAAGATAAAAACGAATAGTATGTTTTGGTTATTCCAGAAATAGAACAAAGCAGATGCTTTTATAAATTATTTATGTACAAAACACATAGATGCAAGGGACTAGGAGCAGTTTTTATTAATCCCAGTGGGTTCTGGATTGGAGCCCATGCTTTATTTATGCTGTGATGTGATTACAATGAAAAAAGTCAAGGAAACCTGGGAGACCTTGAGTTTCAGTTTAGGACTCTGGCCAATTTCTAATTCAAAATGGCCTCTGGAAAGCATAAAGCAAGTTCCTTTTCCTTTGCAGTAGGAATGTAATTAATCTACTTTTTCAATTAACAATTTACCTTTTGTGCTAAAAAGCTGCAATTTAAGGTCAGTGTTATGAAATACGTGTTATTATTATATGTAATCTTAATATGTTCATAGAGGGCCTACCATAATACAATATTTAAACGCTCAAAATTTACTTTTCCTACAGATGTACTTGACATGGAATGAAATGCTGTTTCCCTTTGACGCATCGGTGCTGCTGTGATGCTGCAGTGTCCCAGTGGTGAGAGAGGGCAGCACCCCGGAGCCCCCACTGTTCCCCCAGCCTTGGCAGCCGGCGGCTGCTGCATCCAGGGCCTCCCACCGGCACCTCAAGAGAGCGGTGGGAGCCGGAGGTGCCCGGTGTAACTCCTGGGAAGAGGCCACCTCTGCAGGGAACCACCCACCGCAAGATGTAGGGGACTCCGGAGCTGCAGGATTCTTCTGGCCTCCTTCCACATTTTTCACCCGTTTGTAGCTAGAATGGAGCGACCGCTCGCTGCGGCTGTAGGAAACCTCCCCTGGGCACACACCCCGGCCCGAAGCCTCTAGTGGGGAACGGTGTCCCCGCTGGCCGGCCACCTGTCCGGGCCTCACACCGTGTCTCAGCATCCCGCCCCGACACCAACCTCCACCCTCAGCCTCCCCCTCTCTGGGAGAAGCGGGCGGGGGCGCCTTCCTGCGGCGGGGAACTCCCCCGCCCCGGGGAGCAGGGGGGGCATGCCCCCGGAGCCCTTCCCCCGCGAAGGAGGCGCCAGTTTCCCCCAGTCCCACCTCCACGGCCCTCACATGGCGGGGAGCCTCCCCTCCGGGCCCGGCCCGCGCCCCCTCCCCGCACACGGCCTCCCCTCACCTTCGGGCGGGTCCCGCANCCAATACCAGGGCCAGCGTCTTCACTGCCCCACCGGCCCCGGGGCCCGGGCCCGGCCCGGCCGCCGCCATCGCTCCCCAGCTGCGGGGGAAGCCTGCGGCCGGTGTCGACGGTTGCTTTAAAACCCGCCCGTCTCCGCCAGCGCCCGCAGAAGAACGTCCCGCCCTGTGCCGCTCCTCATTGGCCGCTCCTCAGCTACTCGCCCTACTATTCGTCACAGGCTGCCCCACGACCCCCTCCTCATTGGTTCCTCTGCGGGCGCACACTCGGAGTGCGTCATGCTGCGTGATCACGGCGGCAGAGCCAATCGGGTGCAGGCGGCGGCGCGTGGACAGCGCCTCGATTGGTTGGGCGGCTGCAGCTACCNCATAATACAATATTTAAACGCTCAAAATTTACTTTTCCTACAGATGAACTTGACATGGAATGAAATGCTGTTTCCCTTTGACGCATCGGTGCTGCTGTGATGCTGCAGTGTCCCAGTGGTGAGAGAGGGCAGCACCCCGGAGCCCCCACTGTTCCCCCAGCCTTGGCAGCCGGCGGCTGCTGCATCCAGGGCCTCCCACCGGCACCTCAAGAGAGCGGTGGGAGCCGGAGGTGCCCGGTGTAACTCCTGGGAAGAGGCCACCTCTGCAGGGAACCACCCACCGCAAGATGTAGGGGACTCCGGAGCTGCAGGATTCTTCTGGCCTCCTTCCACATTTTTCACCCGTTTGTAGCTAGAATGGAGCGACCGCTCGCTGCGGCTGTAGGAAACCTCCCCTGGGCACACACCCCGGCCCGAAGCCTCTAGTGGGGAACGGTGTCCCCGCTGGCCGGGCACCTGTCCGGGCCTCACACCGTGTCTCAGCATCCCGCCCCGACACCAACCTCCACCCTCAGCCTCCCCCTCTCTGGGAGAAGCGGGCGGGGGCGCCTTCCTGCGGCGGGGAACTCCCCCGCCCCGGGGAGCAGGGGGGGCATGCCCCCGGAGCCCTTCCCCCGCGAAGGAGGCGCCAGTTTCCCCCAGTCCCACCTCCACGGCCCTCACATGGCGGGGAGCCTCCCCTCCGGGCCCGGCCCGCGCCCCCTCCCCGCACACGGCCTCCCCTCACCTTCGGGCGGGTCCCGCAGGAGGCTCTGTCGGATGTCCAGGTACCGCACCTCCGCCTCCCGCCGCGGCCCCGGCCCTGGCGCCCTTACCGCCACCCCCCAGGTTCCCGCCCCGGGGACAGCGCTCGAGCTCTCGCTCCAGGCGACACGGGCCCGGCCGGCGGCCTCTAGGCGCAGCCCACGGAGCGGCAGTGGCCCCGCAAGCTCCAGCAGCACCTGCCCAGACACTGTGTCCCCGCTGCAGTAGCCGCCGCCCCCACCGCCGCGCCGGGCCTCGTCCTCCAATACCAGGGCCAGCG
>VXBJ01002543.1:687773-735652 GCA_013400055.1 Nycticryphes semicollaris | reverse complement strand
CACAGGCTGCCCCACGACCCCCTCCTCATTGGTTCCTCTGCGGGCGCACACTCGGAGTGCGTCATGCTGCGTGATCACGGCGGCAGAGCCAATCGGGTGCAGGCGGCGGCGCGTGGACAGCGCCTCGATTGGTTGGGCGGCTGCAGCTACCTGGTGAGCGGGCCAATAGCGCGGAGCGGCTACCACGTGCACAGCCTGTGGATAAACAGGCAGGGGAGGGGTGGGGCGAGCTGGCGGGGCGGAGTGAGGGGCCGGGCGCTGAGGAGAGGTGAGGCCTGGGAGGGGCGGGCCGGATCTGCCCTCTCTTAGCTCACTGGGGAGGGCTGAGGCAACGCGGTTTCGACAGGTCTTGGCCTTCCGTGTCGCGTTTCGTTGCTGGGGCTATCGCCTTGGCAGCCTCGTGGGGTGGTTGGCCCCGTGCCATGGGGAGGCCTTGGGCTCTCGGTGGGCCTCGATTGCTGTCGTGGTGGCTAAGGGAGTGTGGGACTGGGGATGCCTTCTGTCTTAGCCTCTCCCTGCTGGAGTTGGGCTGGCTGAGAGTGTTACACAGGGTAAAGTGGTGCAGTGTTGCTGCTGCCCCCCAGTTCTCTTGGGCATTCCTTTGGGAGCTCTACGCTGCTTGCCCGGGCCCTTTTCCCGCCCTGGTGAGGGGCTCGGTGTATGAGGGAGCCATCCCAGATGGCCCCAAAGCCTTCGCTGTCCACATGAGTACTGAGCTCTGCTGTAAACCAAGAGGTGCCCCAGTTCAGGAGGTTGTTTCTACAACCCCCTGTTTTGTAACTGGATGGCTAAATGGCTACACTGAGCCGCATGCTGTCACACCGGAGCAGCGGGGTGTAAACCTTCTCATACAAGTGGTCTGTAGGTAAGACTTACTCACTAGAATGAATGTAAGGTTTGCTGTTATTTCCAATTTTTAGAAGTACAAGCTTAGGAAAAACAAAAAACAACCCAGCATCTATGGGAAATGAGGTAAATATGTGTGTGTTGATGAGTGGTTGTGGCCATATCCAGCAGTCCAACAGAGGTGCAGCTGCCACAGCTCTGGCCCCAGGTCCAGCTAATGGCCAACCCATGTTACAAAATGAAATGCTTTGCATATGCTGGACAGATACTAAAACTAACTTTGCTCTAGGAAGTGTCATATTTTATGATTGTGTGAGCTGGCAGTTGTGCATCTTCCTGAAGGTGTGTGCGGTGAATGGTCTGCCAGGATTTCCATTGGTAATGAAGGAGTCATTTCCCACCCCAAGTCACCTGTTTGTGTGAAGCTTCTGGCACCTGCATCTTCCTGCATACCTCCATTACTCTGGAGCGCTGGACACCACCAGCTTGGTATTTCCCAGCTGACTCAGTTAATTACTGAAATTAGCAAAAAATGTCTTCCAGACTCAGAGCCTTGCCTCTTTGACAGGCTGAGAGAGCTGGGGTTATTCAGCCTGGAGAAGGGAAGGCTCTGGGGAGACTTTATAGCACCCTTCCAAAATCTGAAGGGAGCTACATGAGAGCTGGAGAGGGACTCGTTGCCAGGAAGTGTGGTGACGGGACTAGGGGTAACAGCTTTGAATTGGAAGAGGGGAGATTTAGATTAGATACCAGAAAGAAATTCTTCACTGTGAGGGTGGTGAGACCCTGGAACAGGTTGCCCAGAGAAGCTGTGGATGCCCCATCCCTGGAAGTGTTCAGGGCCAGGCTGGATGGGGCTTTGAGCAACCTGGTCTGGTGAGAGGTGTCCCTGCCCATGGCAGAGGGTTTGGAACTTGATGATTTTTAAGGTCCCTTCCAACTCTAACCGTTCTATGATTAAACGACTGAGAAAACATCTGGCTTCTTCAGAATCCCTTTTGTGCCTTTGTGATACCCTGTCACGTGGAATGTAGGCTCGTGTTTAGAATTACTTCTGCGGCGAAGACCTTGTCCTTGCTGAGAGCAAGGTAGGTCTTTTGAACACCTTTTGTTGGCTACAAGTTGGTGCCCAGCTTTGTGCTAATCAATAATAATGTGGGGAAAAGTAAAGTGGACACAGCTGGGGTGAATTCATAGGCTGTATTTGGACACTTGGCCACAGGTTCCCCAGTTCACGATGAAGAATCATGTAACTAAAGAAAATAAGTGATGGTTGTTAAAGTATTTAAAGAATTCTTGGATGTTCATACCCATGTTGTGCTTTTTGAAAGTTTTCATTGAAACTGCAACTGTTGCATTATCATTGGGAATTGTGTACAAAATCATGCTATCTTTGTTATTTTTAGTTTAAGTAAGCTAATATAGGTTGAATGTCTAGTTTTGCGTAAATATTTTCCTTATATCTAATTTTTTTATGTTAACAAGTATCAGGTTAGTTTTGTCGCCAGCCAACAGAATGTGCTTGGATGTGCATACTGAATATTTGCTCATTTGCTAAATTTGCTGAGGTACAACCTGTGTGTGCACAATTTCTTGCAACTGATACTGAAAGTATGATGCAAAGAAAAAAACCACCAAAACCCCACATCTCCCTTTTTTGTCCTGTATGAATAAGATCCCCTATAAAAGTAATTAATTCTCGTATGGATATTATGCAACCATTCCCATTTATTCTTTGCAAGTGCAAATGAGCTAGATAGGGAAATGAATAAACATGGACAATTGTATATGAAAGAAAACGTTATACAGAATTAGTGAGAGTTAAGAGGCTTGAATAACTTGCACAATTGGCCCATAGAGGACACAATTAATAGGAATGGTCTGTTGCAGTCAGGTGATACTTGTTCCAGATGATTGTTTGCCCTTTCATATACTCCCCCCGCCCCAGCAGATTTCAACGACCAGAACTTGTTGAAATTATCATGGGGAAATTGGTTTTCTCATCCGCCCATCCTAAGAATATCTTCCTGCGGATGTGGTGTTTTAACTGACCAACAGCAGTGAAGTTGTAGCATGAATGTTGGAAACCACCACATCGTTATTTCAGTCTGATAAGCCAGAAGGCAGGAACAGAAGATGAACACTCAGACAGTGTGGGTGTATGTGTGTGACTGGATACTTCTGCGTGGGTGTAGGTGTGAATGAGGAGGAGATACATTAACATGCTTGATTATAGTTTCATTTAAGTTATTTTGCCGCTTTATTCAGGACTGTGTAAGAAAGAGCTGCCTGAACAAGTTAATTAATGCACGAGTTAGCCTGTAAGAGTAAAGAA
The DNA here is from genome assembly GCA_013400055.1 of Nycticryphes semicollaris. NCBI lineage: Eukaryota > Metazoa > Chordata > Aves > Charadriiformes > Rostratulidae > Nycticryphes > Nycticryphes semicollaris. The sequence goes on along the minus strand of VXBJ01002543.1, from coordinate 732,471 downwards.
TACACAAAGGTTGGTCTCATTTGAGAGTATCCATAAAGCTGTGAACAGCTCTAGCAATAATCATAGAGTTTCTCTTGAAGGTGAAGGAACAAGGAGAACTTCAGCTTCCTACAGCAGCTGGTAATACCCTAGTTCTGTTGGTTAATTTGGAAGTGACTGCTGTGGTCAGACCACTGAAATTAGATGGATCTGACCGTGTAAGCTTCTACATGCAGTGGTTATTTTTCTAACTCATTTCAGTGCACGTACTGAAAATAGGCTATCAGGGCTTGAACCTGCCAGAAGAGATTTTGAAAGTATCATATAGTCTCCCAAGTTTCCAGGCAGGGAAGGACACCTGACCTATAGATACAAGATAAGGGTTGGTCTTAGCAACAGCAGCCTCTGCCAAGAAAGCCTCTGGTTTCCAGGGACCCAAGCTGTGACTGGGAAGGAAGTGAAAAACTTGATGAGCCTTTGCTGTCCTCTTCCTGCTTGAAGGGAACTGAGACAGAGCTCTTCATCATGAGTCAGGCACCAGCACTAGGAGTTTGCCAACTAAGCCTTTCTGATCTTAATCAATAGCCTGACAGTTTAGAGAGCGAACAGCTATTTCTGCTACTGGAGGGCTTTGAGGAGTGTTTATGAGAGCTGCTAACAGCTCATTTACGAACTGTGCATTTCTTATTTGAGATTGCTGTACTGTAACATCCTTTAAAGTGTCTTATCCGGTACCAAACACAACAGGGGAAAAAAATACACCCAGTGACTGAGCTGCAGTTGAGTTCAGTGAAAGAGCCATGAGAGAGGCTCTGCTTGAATGGAGGCCTCACAGAGGCAATGAAGAGCGTGGAAACCTTCTTTCTGCATGGAAGGGAGGATTTGCCCATGTACCTCATCCTTTATCTGCAAATAGTTTCAACTATCTCAGCTTGTCTGACAGGTGTTAGAAAAGAGCTGGATGGGAGCAGTGTTTACCCCTGAAAGCAGATACCATGGACTCTGTAAGTGCCACGAAAGCCCTCAGAATATAGACTTTTCTGACAGATATTGCTCTCTCTGGGCTTGTTTATGGAGTCAGGACAGGGAGGGAGTAGGAGGGATTGGAGGCCATTGCTTTCCCTAGTTCCTGGCCTTTTCCCAATGAGTTCCTTTGTCAGTGCTGTGCCAAAAATGCAGCCCTGGGGTGGAGTGTGAATTCTCCCTGGTGCTCCCAATCAGCACGAGAAGGCGACAAATGGGTACTGGTGACACTTGCTGTCACGTACAGTCTTTTATTGCTTTTATTCTATTACCAGTAATTGAAAGGTCAGCCAAATTTTTCTTAGACAATTAAGTGACATTTACAGAGAGGAGATTACAAGGAGCCAGAGATGCTTTTCCAAAAGCTGCTGCAAATGCAGTGCCCAGCTAGTCTGATACGTCACCACTGCCATGGTGTAAGGCACCAGTGAGCATGTTTTTAAGAATAGTGCTGTACGTGGTACATTGAGGGGAAAAAAGCAAATACTGGCCCAGGAACCTCAAGGTGCACATTTTATCTTGGCAGGTGTTTGTTCCCACAGTCCATCAGACGAGGCGCAGTTGTGTTGAAGGCCAAAGGACCAATCTAAATACAAGGTTATGTCTAGAAATGGAAAATCACAACTGACGGTAGGGGCTGCCAGTGTAGAGAATCTGGGGCAGAGTAGGGCCAGAGTAGATTGATGTCTGAGAACCAAACTCTCGAGGCTCCTGCACTGATTGTTTGGTTCATCCAGCAGTCTCCTATCCACTCCTTCTCTTCCAAAGGGTAGGAGAGGTGCATCTTGGCCCTGGGTCGAGAGGCGAAGGTGGAGGAAAGGTTGCGGTGCAAGGGATCCTTTCCAGTCTCAGCATCGCGGTGCGAGGACCTTCCCCCTCACCTCCAAATGAACAATCTTGTGAGGTGGCAGCAGCAAATCTGCCCACAGGGCAAGGATCCCCGTGCCAGTTCCCAGCCCAAAACACTGGGATTGCATTCCAGCATGTGATGGACCATCGTTGTTTCATGCGCTGATAAAGAAAACACTTGAGTGACCTGTTGTTTAAATACTTCCGTAGTGAATCAGGGAGCAGGATCTGTTAAGGCTAGTTCCCTTAGATAAAAGTGATCGAAGTCCAGCACTCAGCTGGACTGCTTGAGGGTGCCTTTGGCTGTTTACAGCTACTACAGGCTTTGCAAGGAGCGTGAATAGAGAAAAATGGATGTGGTTAGAACATCCCTTCATCCTGGTGTCCCCTGAGGACAGAAAGATTTGTCAGCACTGCACAATTAAAGTGGCCTTCTGGAAGTGCTCCTCTGGAGGAAGAGCTTCCTTCAATTGTAATGTGTACCCCTCTGCATTTCAGTGACTCTGACTTCAAAGCAAGGTGGTCAGAAATACTCCTATAAATATCTGACAAAGAGGGAGGTACAGATTTCTGTTGTTGAATCAACTCTGAAACAGCAGCTGCATTATTCATGTGTGGATCGTGGTTTGGTGTTCCAGCTCAAGGGAATGAATAGCCAGAAAGGGAAAGGGGAATTAACAAACTCATTTGGGTTCTTAGTTATGTGCTGCTTTAGCTGGTTCCTTCTATGGGCTGTAATTTGAGGGTTTTGAGGGTTTTGTAAAGTGCCAGTTTTTTAATTTAAACTAGAAAAGTTTGAACTTGAGATGAACTTGAATCTCATACCAGAAAACCTCACCCTGAAGGGAAGTGCATGCCTGGATCTGAACTAGAGCATTCCCGTAAACAGGAATGTGTGCCTTGTGGTGACTCTTTAGTCCTACCAGTTCACACCAAGCAATGTCGTGGGATCCTGGCTTTCTGAGAAAATGTAGACGGCGTATCCCAAGTCATTCTAAAGACAGTTCCAAGTGTGCTGTTTGCTGGACAGAATCTGGTGGAAATCACGTTGTGTGTGGCTCTCAGTGTGGTCCAGCAACGCAGCAATTAACAGAAGTAGAAGTGTTCCACGTGAAGTGTGGGGTTTTTTTTCACACCACCATTTCTGATGGCTGCTGCTGTGGCCCGGGCTTAGGAAAAATATTACTTCAGCAGAAAATGGAGATAATTAAATGCTTTATGCCAAAAGAGTAAAAGCTACAATGGATGGAAAGTGGAGTCAGCAGCCTGAGATAACACGAGTGTTTGGCAGGATGGGGAGTAGCCTGGGACGGCAGTTGAGCTCTGCTGATGGGAACGTGTGCTTTAATTTAGAACAGGGTTAATTGGCTTGTACTTCTATTTTTAGCATGATTTGCAATAGACACCATGCAGGTCGGTCCTTAAAAAGATGTGTGTGCCATGAGGTGCTTAAGCTTGATGTCAGATTTTTGGATGTTAGAAAGGATGACGTTGGGGAAGTTGTAAACATGCATGCAGGTACTCAATCTTCTCCGCCTGCAGTAGTGGAAGTTGCTCCGTGACGTGGAGCCTCTTTCCCTGTAACGCCATGGCAGGGTTTGGAGTTTCACAGGACCTGCCCAGAGTTGAGTCCATCTAAGTCAAGCTCCCCCGGTATCACAAGCGCTGAGTTCTCCTTGTGAGGCTTTTGCTCAAGCTTAAAGGCCCAGCCAGTATTTGAGTCAGTGTATAGTTGTAGCAATGCCTGGCCCAGGAGGAAGCAAATGAAAGCAGGGTGCCATCACTGGTAAGGTGGGTGGAAGTGGGTCCTCCCCACCGGGTCCCATCAAAAGACCAACCCCGGATGGCATAAGAAGGCAGAAAAGCAAGCATATCCCAAAACAACCCAGCTTCTTACCATCCTTTCCCAAAAATTTGGTGACCAGAATAACCTTGGACCTGTAAGCAAGGCATGTCATCAGGTCAACCAAGGATATTCGTGGTGTCACAAGAGAGGACATTGAGTTCCTGTGTCTGGTGTTTTGGAGGAAGGTGGAACACCCCCAGCGGTGGAAGCTGACTGGCAAACCGAGGGGGGGAAATCCTCTTATATTTACTGGTGACCAGCTGATGCTGCAAGGCATGAAATCTGATTATAATTATTGTCTTAGGGTAAAGCTGCACCTTTTATGAGCATGTCCCTTTATGGAATTGAGTCCAAATCTCTCTCAAATAGTTTCATAGGCCCTGGGGAGACCAGGATGATTTGAGTCACATATTCCCCTTTCACAAGCAAAAGACTCACAAGCAGGATCAGAGCACCCTAGAAAGGTACTGAATCTTGCTGTACAGGTGCAAGGACATGGCAACACCGTTGTTTTTTGTAGTCACCTCTGGGTTTTAGTCACCTGGTGGTAGAGATTATTAGCTTCTAAATAGAAGGTTATTATTTTGCTACTTTGTATGGGACTGAATCATTCACGTGACTGGACTGATTTTTTTCTAGATATCTCTTGAGTTTTCACCCTCCTAATCCTTTCCTTTGAGAAACTGAAGAAGTTGAATCTTTTATGCCTTGTGTTATGATGCCCGTTTTCCCTGACCTGGGAGTCTGTGTTTAAACTTTCCCAGGTGGTTTTTAAAAACCATTAGTGGCTTAACCACATTTAAAAATATTTAAAATTGCTTGAGAAAGTTCTCACTAACGAGTTCAAGCTATGATTAAAACCAAAATGAAAAACCTGGGCTGACAATAGCTGGTTAAGCCTGTATTTCCTTTTGAAATAAGGCACGCAAATTATTCTTAAATATAAGAAAAGATTGTGACTTTCTAGCATTTCAGCTACTGCGTGTGAGTTACAGAAGTGCATATATACATTTATACATATATACATAAATATATCTGTGTGAAAGAAAAAGAGAAGACCCATAAAGCTCGCTTGCTATGGTAACTGTTGTTGTGGAAGGCAGTAATGGTCAGCTTGCTGTGAAAGGCACAGGAGATAAGAACACACTATTAATACTGTTCATTTTCAGATGTGCTCACAATGAGGCTCCTGTTTTGATACTTTCTTCTGAAATATGAAGTATTAGGCATTATCAGAGCCAGGATACAGGGCTAGATGGACTTTTAACTGCCTGCTGTTGTGATTCTTATCTTCCTCTTTGGGGGTGAATTAGAATTCTTTGGATCAATGACTGTACACAGTCTTTTCTTGTATCAGAATAACATTACACGTCCTCTTGTCATTATAACACACCAGAAGATTATTTTCAGTGATAATGACAAACCCATGTCAATCACAGGAATTTTATAGTGGGAATTTGCTGCTTATTACATCTTTCTCGTGGTAATTTTTCCCCTTTTTTCTTCTTGAATTGCCCCTCAGAAGTTGGTAGCAAAATGTTCCGAATTTAAGAAAGAGAAAACCGCTCACTTCTGCTGCAACCAATGCTCTAAGTTATACAGGCATTAACTTCTCCTGGGCATCCATGATTATAAAAATGGCACAGGCAGAGCCTACATTTTGTTCTGCATCAATACCTGTGCAGATCACAGCTTTTCCCTGATAAGACGCTATTGTTGGGAAACATTAGTATGCGCTACCTGCATTTTTCCATGTTCAAAGGAAGCAATCACAGAGCACTTCATTTATTTTACTAAGAGCTCAGTAAATGCTGCACCGTTGCCTTTCTGCAAAGAAAGTATTTTCATGTAGAGGCATTATCATTAACAGATTCTTTTCAAATTCCAGGAAGAGTGTGATATTTTTATTTGGCATAATGAAATCTGAGCACTTGTAAAATTCAATTGTTTTAAGGCCTTTCATTTTCTCCACACTTTATTTTTTTTCTTAATTAAGTTCACCAGGAATCTCCTCTGGGTAGAAAAGTTCTGTTAGGCCCACTGTTAGATCTTGGACTCGGTGTGTCCGAGATGTGTCCAACTGATGACACTGACTATCGGTGCCCACGGGATCTGAAAAACGCAGAGCTGGGTTACAGAAGGTGCCAGCTGTAAAGCAACTTCCTCAGGAAGTTAACTGACAAAGAGCAAAGATCTAGCTCAAATGTTGATAGAGCAACTAACTAGATGTGGCCGAAGTTAGACAATCTGGATCCTCATAGCATTTTCAGAGATGTTGCAGACACTGCCAAGGATTGAGAGGTGAATCTCACTGTGAAATTTTAGGAAGTTAATTCACATTTTCCAGTGTAAGGCATAACAGTGTAAGGCTTCCTGAAAGGAAGGGTTTAGGTTCCTAAGTTGGGAAGATGCTTTAGAAGTGGGGCTGGTTATGGCCTCAATTTAGCACATTTTCTTTATCTTTGTTGTGGTTATTCTGTGCATTTTTTGCTTGGGACTATCTGTCCTTCTAATAAATAACCAATTTAAAATTAATTATAATTGATTAGTCACTTCTAAGTCTTCAGTTTTCATACTCCACTAATCTGTAAAACTTCCCAGGAAAAATGATGTCATAACTGCAGTGTTCTGCACCTTGACATTAAGTGTGTATTTCACTCATGGCCAATTTAAAAAATCAAAATAGAAACTTTGTAATAATCTCCCTTTACAGTTTGGGTTATGAGAAGCAGAGAATTCCCTTAGGCTTGATTGATAAAACATGGCATTTATGCTATTCCTAGGATGATGTTCAGCAAACTTTATGACAGAGGGAAACAGCTGGTAAAGTGGGTTCATGGAAAGGTGAAGGTAATATAGACATAAAAAACAAGAGGATAATGATTTTAAAAGGGATAATAGTTGTAATAACACCATTAACCTTTTGCTTCAAATTATTGAATGTGTGGTCTCTTCAGCAGGCTAATCAAAGGTTTGCATTAACTGCAACGCAAGAGGAAGTGGCAATATACAACCTGAGGTGATTTTTTTCCTTCTTCCAATTATTCACTATCAAACCCATAGGAAAAAAAAAAAAGAGGGAGAGGAAAACCAACCCTTTGGCTGTTGAAGACCCCTTCCAATTTTGAAATTAAGTTGACTCGCTTTCAGAAGAAACAAACTCCTGCTTCCTTCCTGCTTTGTAAGAGTTGCATTTTGCAAGGGGAAAAAAAAAAGAGAAATAAATATAATTTGTTATAGGTACAAAGATATTAAAGTCAGAGATGTAAAGAGGTAGCGAAGTGTTCCAGGGCAGCCTGTCAGTGGTACCACATGGAGGGGGATTGTCAGCAGAGGCTCACCTTGAAGGGCAGGTGTGGACACCTCATCATGAACAGCGTGGGCACGTCACTGCAGAGGTCTGACAGCTCACTTGGGATGAGTGAAGATCTGTGCTACTGTGTCTAGGTCACTTCTGGTAGTGAAACAGCTAATTCAGCCTGGGTCAGAAAAAAGCTGCCATTATTGCTTTCATCTTAGGTGCCTGCAGGGTTGACCAGCAGAGGCAGATGATGCTTTGACAGTTACTCACCTGTTAAAAAGCAAATATATCAGTGGTGTAAAATTGCTGTAGGTGATGGAGAAGCTGGTGGTGACTTGATGGAATTGTTCAGGAATTTGTCCAGTTGGCCAAATCTACTCCATCATACAATTCCCGCTGGTGGCAATCGCCAATCCTCATTACTCACTTAAAGCATCCATCCAAGGTGCACATCAGAGCAACCTCGGCTGGAAACCTCCTTTCTCTATGCAGCCAGTGGAGACAGAACCACCAGAGTTAGACACCCAAAGCAAGATTGTTAGACTGGCTCGCAACGTGTCATGTCAATCTAGTATGAAAGGAATAAGTGTAAAAGGAAGTTTGCACTGTTCCTCGCTGACAAAACCTCATACCATTAACAGGCCCATTCTGTGGAATCAGAAGACGGTGAAAGACTTCAGCAGCAGCGTGCCTTGAATTTGAATTAGCCAGACTGAATTTAAAATCAACAAGCTGAAAGAGCCAGAGATAAGAAGTCAGAACATTCAGAGGAAATGAGAACTGTTCCGGGAACTAAAGGTGAGAGAAACACTAAGTCACATTAGAAATATTCAGCAAGAAAAAGGGACACCTTTTCTTTTTCTGGACACCTTTTCTTAGAAATCATCTATAACCAGTAACCTTTCCCAGGCACTTTCCCAGGCTGTTTTTAGTAGCTGAATCCTTTGTTTCAAAACCACCCATTGATTCAGTTCCCTAAGTGAGAAGTAATTAAGGTGGACAGAAATCTTGCCTGCTGGATGGATGTACAAGGTGTTGTAGAGAGGGGCAGGAAGGGGAGTGAATGAATTTTTCCAAAAGAGCTCTTGTAACAGGTGTGAGTGCTGTAGTGTGTTGTTAAACACGTTGGGTATGTAGATGTGCAGCTCTATTCATCTTTCTGTCTGTTGATCTGTTTATTTCCACATACACACATGCTGATGTACATATGTGTGTGTTCCTGAAATATAATGAACTGTTTAGGCAGTACTTTGTCAGAGTATCATTTAAAGAGTTACATCCTTTTAATGCACAGTAGTTTAAGCAAACTCCAAGGTTCTTACTTGGCAATAAACCCATTAAATCATCTTAAATACCATGTCATAATGACAATTTGATGCCACCAGATGTGGCACTAGGGATTTTTTTTTTTTTTAAATGCTTTCCTGGAGATACAGCTTCCTGAATTTTAAGTTCTTTAGCCTGTTTGCACAGCTGTTAGATCACAGAGCTCTGCCATCTTTTTGCCTTGCATCGGTTATTCACTAAATCATGTGTGGCATGACTACAGACTCACTGCAGCTAAAACCTTTAGGCTCATATCCACTTCATCCTTGTAAAAGATGGGAGAGGGTGTCTGACCCTTATCCATTCCAGCTGTGGAGCTCCCTCATGGGGAGATTTAGAGATGCAGTCAGATGCTACCCTTCGCACACCACTCGTCACTGGCTACTTACCAGCCTGGACCTGTGAAAAAGACAGATGCCTGGCCATTTCCCTGCCTTTTTTCTCACCTTGTTAGCCAAAAAAGGCAACCAGACTGGTGGTACAGCATAACCTCTACACAAGGGAGACCTGGGGTAGGGACAGGTTAGCGGGATACAACGAAAGTCAAAAAAAACCCCTCCTCACAGAGAAACATCATTTCACACAGTGTGCATTTAAATAGTGGAGTAAGCCTCTAAGTGGAAAACTCAGAGGTCAACAACAAGCATTCTGTTAAATGAGTGGAGGAAGGATGCTGCCCTGGCCCTGGAGCAGGTGATCCTGGTCTAAGAAGTTTCTTAATTTCTGACTGACAGAAAGCAGGAGGCCATGTAATGAGCAGGTTGTCAGTTTACCTGACCAGCAGCACTGGACCAATTGGAAACAGGACACTGGGCCTTTGCTCTGGTCTGGTGTGGAAGGACTGCAGTCAGATTTTTTGTCATGCTGCAAGTTTATATGGGTGAGTGCTGTGAGATCTGAGGTGGTAAATGTGGCTGCTCTCCCCCTGAGAAACCTTGTGTTACATTTGTCTTTTCCCCTAAAAATGGCAGTGGGGGGTGAGAGATATGTATTGGCAAGGATCTGAAACAAGGTCATGAAGATTCGAATGTGCTAATAAGTGTGATCACATCTGAGAGGCCAGCATCGATGGGGGGATTTGGAGCTGTCCTTGGGTAGGTCAGAAATCGCAGCCCGTGACCCCAGGGTATTGCTCTGGATCTTTCCCAAGGGTCAGAAAAATCGGCACAAGACACCAAAAGCTTGGATGTCTGTAGGTGACAAATGTCCCCCCCCAAACAGCCTGAACGTGAGCTGGCGTTATTCCAGTACCGAGCTGAGCACTCATAGGTGCCAAAGGTTTATTTAAACCCGAGTTAATGTGAATTAGAAATAATCTCAAAAATACTGACTCAAAGCCCAGTGGAAAGATTACCATCGCCTTGCACGGAGTTGTGGGTTGATTTGCTGTTTGGCTCTGGGGCTGACACATGAATGTTTGAGCAGCTCTGTACTGAAGAGGGCATGAAGCGCTGTTTAGATTACCCTCCAGTGAAGTGTGATATTTGATAACATCAGTAAATACAAAACAGAAACAAAATGACAACAGCATTTGAGCATCTTGTGATAGCAAATGAGGTGGAAAAGTTAAATGAATATAGAAGAGGATCCCCCGAAGTTGGATCACAGTGGAATGTTGGTAGGAGCCTAACATGTGGAGCTCTAAATCTTTTTGGATCGTGGCTGAACAGAGAGATTGGCTTGTAGGTGCCTTTTCTCTTATTCATATTGTGCAGGCTGTCCTCCTCTCCTACCAGCAAACAAATAAACACTCTGTGCCAGCTACAGCGGCAGTTTACATGGAAAAGCAATGAAGCAATTTCAGGAAAGTATTAGATGTAATTTTGGCATTTATTTTTTTTTCTTTGCTGTCACTTAGCAGCCAGAAAGAGGAGATTCACTGATGTGCAGAGACGGGCGTGTATTATGCAAACTCATCTCACAATCTCATTGACTGTTCGTGGACCCCCGTATCTCTCTGTTTCCATCTGTTGTTTTAAGACTTAAGTTGTTTGGAGGATGTCCAAATTCCTTTTACCTTCCTCATCTTGGGTGAAGTACCTGCCTGCCTTAGGCTTCCTACATAGACTTCTCCAAACAACGTGATATGCCAGGGGATGCTCCTTTCTCTCCATCTTCCTCTGACTGCACAGGGATTTTACAGTGTGCCTAAATCCATCACCTCATTCAAGGTCTGGGGTTGGATGGGGTGAATGTGGGCTACACTGCTCTCTTCAGCTGGTCATGGTTCAGAGTTAAGATAACACAGACCGTGAGGAGCACGTGTGTGTGATCCACGGGTTGCCCATGAATGGGCAGTAGCAGAAACTGCCGTGTCTTGGGTCTAGGTAGTAGCTCGTGGCTGATGCAATATTTCAAGAGATAACAAGGAAAAGGGAAGCTTATCCAAGAGTATGGAAATGACACAGAAGATAAATAAGCAAAGCGTATAAAACAAATGCAATGCTATTAAAATTAAGTATGTTTTAATTTCTGAAAAGAATGACATTTTGGTGTTAGATATACCAAACAGGAAAAGATTACATGCATCATTAAAATGTTTTCAAGGGCCTTTTTAAAAAATTGTATCCATGTTTGCAATTGCCATGTGCAAAATATAAAAATCAGAGAATGGAATAAAACCCAGAAAGCGGTGGAAATAGCCCATTTTGTGAATTATAGGAAAAAATATACCATCTGTGATTTAGTGTAGTTCCCAAGATCCCATCTGTGTTCAAAGCACACTCCTCATTGAAGGCTGAATCCCTGATAAGATATTTCTCTTGGAATTTCTCTTGGGCTAATGGGTTTGTTTTTCTGGAATACGGCTCTTCTAGATGAGACACAGAAACCTGGAGGCCTCCTTTTGCCTCCAGTGGCCGACTGCAGCCCATGTCAGGAAGAGAGGAGTGAAAGGCGGTCAAAGATCTAACAACTTTTTCCTTCAAAATCCCTGTGCTGCTTTTATCAGCTCAGGTTGTTTGGTCTGAGAGGGCCAGACAGTGATTTCACAATCTCTAGTGTCACCAGACTCTGCACGAGGAGGGTTCGCTGTGCAGGTGCTGCTGCACAAACGAAGCTCTTAACGATTTCCTTCTCTTCCTGTGACTGTTTTTTTCAGCAGTGTAGAGTGAGAGAAAGAGACATCCCCTGACCTGGCGACAGGCCTCTAATGCAGCTGGGCCTCTGCTGTCTCCTGATGCCTTCTGATGGTGCCACTGTGATCTCATGCTCCAGAGGTGGCCTCAGCTGTATCAGGTATTTATACAAATGCAACATATTTCATTCCAGTCCTCTGTTAATCACACACACACACACATACAGACTGCCGCGATTTCAGTTACCACTGAAATTTGTGTTGGAATAATAAATGCACTCACCTGTTTAATATATGTTTATAGTTTCTGCTCTGTATAATTACATGCTGATTATACAATTACAGAAGATACTTACATATTTTGCACAATTATGCTATTACTGAAATAATGCCCGCAATAGAACTGCTCGTGTGCGTGTGTATGAGCATGTTTAGGAAAATACAGCCGGGGTTGGTTGTTTCAGAGCTGTCCAGAGCTCGTGCAGCTCCATCTCAAGTGAGGTCTGCTGCCTGAGCAGACGGCGATACACCACAGGACCGTGTGGGTTATTACTGTTATCACCTGTGGGTGAATCTAGTTCTATTACAGAATGGTTTCAGCTTTATTATAAAACACCTGCGCTAAGGATGTTCATCCAACCTGATTTCGTGCTTGGCTGGCTCAGCTCCCTGTACCCCTTAGTTCTGCTGCACAATGCAACGTGCACACAGGCTGGGGGTGTGTGTGTGTGTGTGCACCTGCCCAAAGGGACACCCTGGAGCCACTGGCCCCTTTACACTGGGGTGGTGGGAGGTCAGACCACGGAGCCCCAGTTTGTGCTGGCCTCTGCTGGGTTTAGGACAGATGTTTCACTGTGCCTGCGTGGCCTCAGCGCTTCAGGCGTCCTGCCAGGCTGCGCTACCCGCCACCGCCTGAGCATGAGAGGGATGGGGCAGATTCGTGTCACGGCATGCGATGGCCTGTTGGGGAGTACAACTGCAGCTGGCTCTCATCCAGCCCTCTGCTCTGGGTGCTCTCACGCTTGGGGGGGTGTCACCGGTTTAATACAGATGAATAAACAAACAAGTAGCAGCCATTGATAGCATCTGCATCTGTGGTTGTACTGATGGCAAGCGAAACGATTCACCCAAGCTAACCCAACAAAGCAGCGTCAGGGCTGGGAGCGGGACGTCTGCCTCCCACCTGCCTTTCCCGGGATCAGCCGGGCAGGGAAGAAAAAACCAGTGCTGTTCAATGGGATAAATAAAAACAATGTACAGGTCTTGCAGCCAAAGGGTTAAAAAGAAATGAGTGCATTTGGCACGCTCTGCAGAGTGCCCAAAGTCTGAACATGAATGACCAAATTGCTTTTTACTTTTTAAATTAAGCCCTCTGTCTGTACGCATGCAGCTAACACTGCTGTTCCATTAAATAAAAGAATCTGTTCCCACTCTTATTTTTAATAGGGTAAGACCCTGCCGTTCCATCTCACAACTTACTGACACGAGATCTTATTAAAAGCAATCCTCCCCCTCACCTCCTTGAAATCTGAGCTTCTGATAGCTCCATCCACATTGTGTTTATTTTATATACACAGCTCTGCAGCTGCTGCTTCCTTCTTCTCCGATAAATGACAGCATAACTGTTGCATCCACTAAAAAAAGTAAATAAAATTAAATGGGGAAGAACAATACATCTCTGGCAGAGAATAATAACTCTTTTAAGGAACGTATCTAAATTGTATAGCCTGATCTTAATTGTAAAGCTAATTCTTTGTTATTTCAAGCAACTTGGAACCCAACAGCAAGCGCATGCTCTTGGCAGTACATCCAGAGAGACTTTTGTGGAAACAATAGGGAGAATTCTCCTGAACTGAAAGGAGATTGAAGCGTCTTTATTAGGTTAATAGGGTAGAGTCTGTGATGAGGAAGAATGGAAGAATATGCTGTGGTCTGTTCGTTGGTTGGTTTGGAGAGGGTTATTTTTTTAAGCGCAGACGGTGCTGGCTGAGGCCCTGTGTGGGTGTTCTATGGGTGAGCATTAGTTGGCAGAGAGGAGCTCCCTGCATCCAACCAATCTCCAACCCCTGGATCTTCCTCCCAGGGAGGACCCAAGAGCAGGAGCTTTCCCTCGTCTCCCCAGCAAGTGAGCCAGGCTGGTCCCATGCTGGACTGGTGCCGCCGATGTCTGGCCCCATCCAGGCTCCAGGCCAGCACCTTTCTGCCATCATCTCGCTCTGTTGCATTGTCTCTGCCATTGCAGATGAAGCCAGTGCCAACAGTGGAGTCCAGCAGCGGCGTGCTGGTAGTTACTGGTGCTGTACCGTGGCTGTGGGGCTGGGGTACAATTTCAAGATGTCTATTCAGTCCCTAAACAAAAGTCTGAGGAGCTGGGAAATGATATTAAAGAAGAAGAAAATGAGACAGAGTAATGTCAACTCAAACTACTATATTGGGGGAGGACAATATTTGTGGTAGCATCAGAAACTGGACTTGTTTTTGAGAATCCTCCAGCTCTTTATGGAATACAGGGAGCCTGTGCAGCTGTCTGATCAGCTCTTCTAACATCTTGGCTAATTCAGAAGCTGCATAGCTGAGCCTTTGTGGGAAGGCAGGTTGCTTTCCTCACTGGTGGCTGGGGGGAAAAAAAAAAGAAGATCTGGTAGAGAGATCTGATGGAGGAAGGGAGAAGGAATATTTCCAAACAATGAAACACTGTCCTTGGTGGGGAGACAGGAAAGGATGAGAGGACAAAAAGAAATAAACAAGGTGCTGACTTCAAAAGGGTAGAAATCTTTTAAATAAAGCTGCAAAAGGTGGGAGGTGCATTGTCTGTTTTGAAAGTAGCTAAGAAAGACCTTGGGAAAGATCAGGCTGGGCAGGAGCGCTGCTGCTCTAAGGGACTTGCAACAGTTGACAGCCAGCTGAGGTGAAGCCCTTAACAAAAGGATGAAGGAATAATGGCTGTAAAAGAAGGGGGAAAGGTTTCCAGAACAGGTGAAGTAGCACTAGTGGGAGATTTACCCTGGACGTTATCTGGGAGATGTCTGGAGGAAGAGGTGAAGAAGGGCATCAGCTCAGGAAAGCCCGCAGCGTGGCTGTCTGTACACTGCACCGCAGGACACAGCCTTTCTGCCTTTCCTGCTCTGTACGTGATGCCCCACCATCTCTGTGGCACCACAGCCTGTGCAGGTGTCCCCAGCAAGATGCTATGGGGACTGAGCTCTCTACAGTGGGGCCTACACGCAGGGAGGGTGGGCACTTGCAGCTCCCGATGGATAACTGGAATCTTGAGGGCACTCTCGATCCTCCTGTGCCTCATGTTTACATGTAACCAGTGGCCATTTACTCTCACACCTAATTAGGCAGCAGCAGGTTGTTTACCACAGCCCCAGCCTGCTTTCCTGCCCTGCTTTCAGGGTGCTCCCCGGGCTGGGTGCTGCCTGGAGGCCAGACTTGGGAGAAGGTGGAGTGAAACCTCAGCTTCCAGGAGAGGAGGAGGAGGAGGAGGATGCTCCGGACCACGCTCACGTACCTGCTCTGCAAGGCAGGCTGAGGCTGGCTGTGGGTTACTATTCCAGTGTAGCCTCAGGGATAAATAAAAGGAGCCACGTTCCCATGAAGGCTGGCCCTTGTACCAGCTCCAGGTGTCAGTTAGGGAAAAAGGGCAGCTCCTTGTCCTCAGCCAACCCCAGAGGAGAGTCTGAGGCACCTGCATGTCTCCCTGTCACTGTTCCAAGGAGGAGTCCCTTCTGCCTGGCTGGACCATTTTCTCTTTGCTCGGTTGCAGCGTGGCTGTGAGTAACACAGCATTGCTCAGCTCCCGCTGGGACAGCAAATTCCAGGCACAAACTGAGGACAAGACCTGGCCCTCTGAAATGATCCAAGAAGTACCAGAGTGAGCCCGGGATGAGAGGCAGGAGGAATCTTTAAACCTGAAGCAGCACCTTCATTTTCTGATGCTGCAGTTTGGTAAATGTCAACAAGGTCATTGCTGGGTCCATTTTTGTCTTTTAATTGGGAGGAAGATTTACAGCTTTTGGAGTGTGTGGCCTAGCCATTTTCATAGAGATGCTCCTTGCATATGCTCCAACTTGAGGCAAAACACAAAGTAGTTTAATATTAACAGAAGCTAGAGCTCCTCATGTAATAATCACGTCACCAGAGATTTATCCTGTGGTGAGGGTGAGGACTTGTCTGGGAACCGATCAGGATTTTTCTCTCTGGACTAAACACTGAATTAGGAGCAAAGAGGTGGTGAGGAAAAAAAAAAAACCAACCCCTTGCTCTTCGAACGAGGGCAATAAATGAGGTTTTCATTTAGTTGCGTAAACTCTTAACCTTTCTTGCTGCAAAGTGCCATCTAGTGTTCACAGCAACGCCCGCCGGCCCCTCGCAGGCCAGGAGCTACGGGCAGGCTGGAAACGGCTGCAAACGGCTGCAAACGGCTGCAAACGAGAAGGAAACAGACTTTAATTGCTAAAGCTCAGGTTGGTCTTTAATACACCGATTGCTGTGCGTTATGCAAATGGAGCTTCTCCGTGATGCGGTGGAACAGGAGACGTTTCAAACCGGCTTCAGAAATTAACCTGGCTCTCGGGAAGCGAAGCTGAAGGAACGTGCTGTTGGGAAAGCAATCGTGGAATTTCGGGGGCAAAAATACGTGCCCAACGCTGTGTCCAGTGTGCACGTGCAGCGAGCACTGGGGCGTCATTAACGACGTTTGTGTTGCTTCTACCTGCTCGGGGGGACAGGGAGCGCTGCGAGATGGGCCCTTCCACGCGAGTTCACAAGAGGCAGGTGAACCCGGGGAACTGGGAGAGCACCTTAATGACCGTCACCCACCGTGTAGGTGCGTGCAAGTTAATTGTGAATGCAAATTAGCCCTACGACACCTAAAACCAGACTCGGCAAAGACAGTTTAGCATCTCAATTGCAAGAATCAGGGGAGGGCGATTCGTGATGACACCGAGAAATTGGAGGCAGAGGGGAGGTAAAAAAGTGCGCAGAAATAACTCTGCCTCCAGATTTGTATCTGGGGCATCTTTCACACCGGGCTGGGGCTGTCCTGATTGGTTTGGAAATCTCCCTGCCACATCTGATCACCCCTGAAACCACCCTGAGCACAGACCTCAAACACAAAGGTTGTTATTATTATTTCTTGCTATCTGCAAAGCGCTGACAGCGCTCAGAAGTGCCAGAGGATTCATGCCTTGGGTTTTGCTCTTGCGATGGCCAGGAGCAAAGTCTAATTAGCCCAAACAATGTCCATGATAGAGAACAGCCCTACTGACAGGGAGCAAATTAGGTCTCTGACCTAGCAAAGCATTTAACCATGTGCCACATTTTTTAGTACGTGTATCTCTGGATTAAGACCTGGATGATGTAACCTTTTGCTGCCTCTAATTTTTTTGATTGCAGTAGGAGGCACAGCGCAGTGTGCTGGCTGAGAACTCCCAGTGTGTGATACTAATATGCTTTCTAAACTGCCTGCTTGTGCCTGGACAAAACGCCAGGGTTTCCTCCTAAACTGAAGGATCTTTCCCACCTACCTTTCTTGACTTCTTTTTGTTTGCTCCTTTGTAATCTGCTGAACCTCCCTCATGTTCCTGGTTTCATCTGGGTGATAAATGACAAAGCAAACACAACAGCAATGAAGAACCTTGAAGGCTGCACAAACTGGAGGGGATGCTGAGAAATACCCAGTTTTATCTTCTTGGAGTTAGGGAAGCAGACATTGACTCTGGGCTTCAGGGAGTCACCTCGTTGTCCGAAATGACACGACCTTTGTGAATTTCTCAGAAAACTCCTTGGCAATGAGGAATTTATGAGGGGCTACATGTTCCTCAAAGGGAGTTTTGAGTTTAAGCTTTTACCTTGGATCTTCTCATGCCATGGCAAGGGCTTATCCTCTGTGGGAGTGTGTCTGCTTTGCTTCCCAAGCCATATTGTAAGTCTCGTGGTTTCAGGGTGGGGAGAAGATTTAGGGAGGAGACTCCACCTGGAAACTGGTGGGTGTTACACTTGATCTGCTGGCATCTCTGTTCAGGAAGCCTCGGGGAGAGCGTGTCACAAAATACTCTCCTACGATACCTGTGCTTTCTCTGTACTTTCTGTTGGACATCTGAAATCATTGGGCAGACGGACCTTTGGTCTGCCCCCACGTCACTGCTCTTATCTCCCACGTTCTTCATTAATTCCCACCTCTTCTGATCCACTGCATTGCTGCCACTGCTGTGACTGGGCATGCTGCCACAGAGGGCTACTCCACTCGTGTGCCCTGCTGGGACCTGAAGGGCCCTGAAGCTGTACCTGTACATGTGCTGCCCAAAGCTGGCAGATGAGACAGCTGCCCATTGAGCCTCTGCACCCCTCTCCATGCACATCCATCTGTTCTGCTGAGCTGGGTGGAACACAGTTGTAATGTGTGCTGAGACACACTGCTTGGGTCATCTCAGATTTTGGTGCAGAATTAAAACGACGAGGGAATGTATCTGTTCATGCTGTAAGTGATTGGTGTGACTGTTTCTCGTTTGCACTGACCAGAAGTGGTCAGTGAAGTGGCTCCCGAGTGAGCACCTGAACACGTTCACAGGCTTCTCAATGAGCAGTGCAGGAGAAAGAGAGATAAGAGAGCGCTTCTGAGTGACGGAGGGACAACCTCCGAGGTTTTGCACGTCAGGGTTACAGCTCCCCTTGCGAGGGGAAGTGCCAGTTCTTTCATAAAGCCCAAGCGCGATGCAGCATATGCCCAAACAGCACAGAGTGTGCTGAGAAACTTGAACAGGGTTTTGTTTATTGTCATGTGCTCAGAGCAGCAACATTTGTGCAGATCAGAGCTGAAGATGGGAGGGGGAGAAGCCCACCCCTCTCTTACTTACCACAGCACAGTGTGTTTCGTTGTGCCACCTCTTGGCCAGCAGACTAAAAGGTTTCATACAAAGACTGGAGCATCTTGTGTGATGTAAACATGTTGTTAAACCTGCTCCGTGCTGGGGTTTCGTGGAAGAAAGGAAGCAAATATTGTAAATTAGCATGGAAGAATTGCTTGAAATATTTGTATTTCTTCCTTCATTTTCTAACAGGCTTATGCTATGATGGGCATGGTATGGGTTTTGATGTAGAATCCTACCAGCTGGTGTGTGCTCAGGCTTTGAATATGATCATACCAAAAAAATCAGGCATTTTCAAATGTAAAAATACCATAGTATTTTTCCCAACACAAAATTAAATTATTAAAGCAAAAAGGTATCCAAACATCTACTTCATTTATCTGATCTAGACTGTACTTCCAACCTACTAAATATGGACTCTATGTAATATAGACCTGATAGTCAGAAGGGTCCCTTCCACCACACAGGGTGATTTTTTCAGCAATTCTTCCATCAATGTCAGAACTTTGGGCTGAGTAAAATGATGGGTTTATTCACGAGGATCACAAATCCCAGATTTCATGCCTTATTTGTGCGGCGTCAGGAAAAGGTAAGTCATACAAACAGGGCAAGCTTCAGGTTTGCTACCCAAGAGCTGAAACATCCACAGCAATATTTTCAGGCATTGGCAAACTGAGAAAAGTTGCACAGAGCTGAGGTGGAGAATGCTCTTTAGAGAGGTGCTTCACCCTTGAGGTGAGGTTTTTCAAGTGACAGATCATCCACTGCCTTCTTAGGTAAGCTGTGAAGAGAGTTAATTGCCTCCCCCATGACACAAAACATGTGAGTCTGGTTTGTAGCCCGAGTTCATGCAGCTTCCATTTCTAGCTGGTGGGTTTTGTTACGTCTCGATGGTGAGCTTTTCTAGCCAGGGCTATGTGATAGCATGGATGCTATCCTAATTACCAACTACTGATTAATGAAAGTAATATATTAGAAAAATACCTTCTAATATGAATTACATATGGCCCAGCTTTACTGTTTAAGTCCTGCCTCAGTCACTGATTGGAATGGTTTATCCAAGCGCTTATCCTTAAGCCCCAAAATAAATCCCACTGAACTCGGCAGTAGAAGGCAACCCTCAATATTAAAACTAAAATCTCCAACCCTACATTTTGCCATTTTAAGACCCAGCAACCCAAGTGTTTGCCAACTGCAATCGTTCTTTTCATTTTGGCTTCTCTTGGGCATATTATGTGACTCTAGTTTTACTCATTAAAGTCTCAGATTGTGCTTGTTTTGTTAACAACCGTTAGGGCAAGGGTTCGAACTCTTAATTGGCACCATCTGGAAAGGGGAAGGAAATTGCTTGGGATGAACGCAAAGACGAGGAAGGGCCTTGCACTTTTCCACGGCTGCAAAACTTGTCCCCTTTGGAATCAGCCACCCCTGACCTGGGAACCAGCTCACCCGTTATTACGGGGGCTGGAGGGAGAGGGCAGTTTTCTTTCAGGAAAAAGACAATCTCCGTGCTGCCAGCAGAAGCAGAAAATAATCATTTCAAAGCAGAAAGTTGCACAGTTCGGGCTGCAGCGAAGTAGGTCTTTTTATGCAAATTGAATATCTTTGTTCCCGGGTTTTCTTCCCATCTTGCACCACTTGTTCAGCGTTTCCTCATTTTCTGGCACTGGTTTCCATAGCTGCGTGCAATCACACTCTCACACAGATGCCATTCCGTGTTCAAAGCACTGAATGCTACAGAGCATATTAGTGTTTTTATGCTTTAGATCTATCTTTATGTAACTTCAGAGCTCATTAATATATACCATTTTGTGTGATTAAAAAACAACAACCTGGCACATGAGAAGCTTTGAACAGGAGAATGGATTGCGAAGAAAATGGCTTTCTTCTCATTATGCAGATTTTCAGCTACACACGAGATGGGCCCAGCCAGGCCATGGACAAGGTACAACTTCTGCACAGGAATCATTTCCCCGGCTGCAGCCAAGCAGACTGTGCGTCAACAAAAACCCAAACCAAACCAGAAAGAGTCAAACACTACTCGAAAAGTGAAGATTTTCACATCATGATTTCACATTAGTGGACACAAACCGGTGAGAAATCCTTTGATGGTTGCTTTTAAGGCTGTTTAAAATCTCAGGGAAAGGCATTGTCCTTGCTGTGGGAAAGGGGTGTGGAGGTGTCCAGGTGAGGGGCTCACTATGAACATCTAAGGAGCACAGAGCAGAAAGGTGTAAATACTCTGGCTGTTGATGAGGCACGATTTCCCCAGTAGTTACAGCCTGAAACCTTGACTCTAACGCTGTTGTGCCAAAATAAGATAAATTATGGGTGCCGGAGCGTAAGTCTTCTCCAGCTGTGGAGGCTGGCTTTGAAGGACAGAGGTGATGAACATCTCCTGCACCAAAGCAGGTGCTGTGGGAATTTTTCCGACTGTCGGGTCTGACTTTTCAAGCTGCTTTCTGGCTAAAATGACACCAGCCTGTCCCCTGCTTGCCGAAGCACAGGCTGAGATAACACACAACAGATGTGATTGCCCTTTTGGGTTGCGTGCCTGTCCCTGATATGGCTGTCTCTCCTGCCAGAGCATCCCGATAACCTCTGGAGATGACACCGCGCGGGCTCACAGCCTCACTCACACTGTGACAACCGCAACGACGAGGAGCAGCGGGAGGAATCGGGAACCAAAACCAACTCGGGCTACAGCATCCAAAAGCTCAAAGGTCTGAAGGTAGGGAAGCTGCGTGGTGTGTTTGACAGAAATCAGAATATACACATGGTCCCCAGGGGCAGACGTTTTGGTGTGAGAAGGAAGGAGGCCGGTGCAGCATGAAACAGAAATGACTGTTTCTGAGATACCTGTAATGCTGTAAGAGAATGTATTTTATATGGCAACTCCAAGCAAAGTGGAGAGACGCTCCTCCTGATCCCATTTAGGAGTCTCTATTTCTAAGGAACAGCTTTCCCTTAAAAAAGATACTTTGCATTTGGACAGTTGGGAATCTGCCGTTGTTGCAGCCTGGGCAGCAGCAATAATGGAAAATGTGGTGTGTAATCCACCCGATGGTCACTAAAACCTTCCAGAAATGGGCAAGCAAACATGTTTTTCCAGTCTTAATCCCCGAGTTTGTGCTAAGGGGTATGTGACTCGAGTAGCAATGCAGCCCCAGGCTGGCTGGAGGGGTGAGGGGAGATCCACACAACCCACAGCGACTCCATGCACTTCCCCAGTGTCAAGCAGCTTTCTCCCTTTTTTCCTTCTTCCCATTCAAAGGGATGTACTGATTATATGCAACTATGACAGCAAATTGTGACTAATGTATGAAATAAAGATCCCTGCCTGATGGCACGGAGACCTAAGACAGCTACTCTGCAATTACTGCCTTGCTACAATTTCTGCCGGGTGTTCCTTACTCCAACACAATACTGAGCACAGGCAGTTTACTGCAGAGGTCATTAAAAAAAATATATCTCATTAAACCCACACCGTTTAAGACCAGGTAGTTTCTCAGCTCCCCTTTCTGCTTGGCACGAAGCCTTAGAGGCTGTCTGGGTGGCTGCCCAAGGGAAAAATCCCTCCCTGGTGTGAAGCCCAGCAGTCGTGGCGGGGAGGGCGAGCTGTGCGGGATGCAGAGGCTGCTGAGCTGCCGTCTCCTTCACTCCCTGCCCTGCCAAATAGGGGGATATAACCAGCTGCTGAGAGTGCAGGCGAGATGCAGGGAGACTTGGAGCTGAACAAAGTCTATCGAGTAGCCAACGGCCTGAATTTAGTAGCCGTTTCATTCCCGGGAACAGCAAAACCCCTGGGGACTTGGCACTCTCTCCCACGGGATGATCTGTTGAATTCTCTGCAAGATGCTGGACCAAATTGTCTCCGCAGCAGCATCAGGTGCTTGCAACTGCTGCTGGGAGCAGGCAGAGCCAGTTGGCAGCGGCAAATGTGCTGATGTAGCACCGACACGGGAGCTCCTGCCAGAGCCCTGCCTGCAGAAGGCGAGGCAGGCACCAGTGCTGTCTTTGCACAGTGTAATTTAATGACAGCCCCAGCTGTCCTGTCTCCTGTTTGGAGGTGGCAGGGCACCCCCACCCCCGCCGAGGTGCCACAACTGTGCCAGTCAGGGTGAATCACTCTCCAAACAGCCACCACCCAGGCGTTTTGTCTTCTCCAGCTGATGACCTGAGCCAGGAGACGGCATCTGCGGAGCCCGGCTCACACCGTGCGCCGACCGGCTGCGAGAGCCGTGCGGAGGGAGGAGCAGAGCGAGGAGCTGGTGCTCCGTGGGCAGCTGGGAGCCTGGCTGAGGGTCAAGTGGTTTGGGGAAGAAACATGTCGGATGTGCTCCGGGGAAGGCAGTTCACATCCTGAAGACCAGAGACTCAATTTAGTCAAAGAGAACATGAACCCAACTACGGATGTTGGAAGAGCCCAACAGAAACCCCATCAGTTTATTCATTTTTCTTACAAGAAAACAACATAGTATATTTAAAATAATTTCATTCTCTTCCCACAACGTTAGTTCATCCTCTTTTTTATTTTTTTCACCTATAAAGCTTTGGAATATTACAACTTAGAGAAAATATTTGATGTTGATGGGGAAACAACACAATACTATCAGTTACCCAAGGAGAAGTATTTGTATATACAGAGAGAATTTAACCTCAAACACTGGGTTCACCTATTCATGTGTGATTTATATTGC
Organism: Nycticryphes semicollaris; assembly: GCA_013400055.1. NCBI lineage: Eukaryota > Metazoa > Chordata > Aves > Charadriiformes > Rostratulidae > Nycticryphes > Nycticryphes semicollaris. Next base: position 709,499 of record VXBJ01002543.1, on the reverse strand, counting down.
CCAAGGCTCTGAGGCAGAGTGAACACTGACACCCTTTGATGCTGGAAGAAGCCTAGTGACTGGCCTTTGGAGAGATTTGTGATGTCTCTATCAGTCTGTCAATAGAAAACCAGGCACCAAAGCCAGGCCCCCTAAAGATTTCAAGGCCTTGTAGGCAGTGGGATCATGTAAGCGTTTTACTTCCACCGAGTGCTTGAGAGGCTGAGCACAGGCAGCCGGGCTGATTGAGCGCTTACAGGGCGCTGTGCTGTAGTCGGCATCTGCACAGCTCTCCATGACCCAGATGCCCTTTCAGCCTGGAAAAGATGCTCGTGTCAGCAACGGGGACATTTAGCCACTGCACACCCTTGGGTGATGGAGTGCTTTGGTTTGCAGCCTAGTAGGGATGCGGTAACCCATGGCCAATGGGAGGAATAAAACTTGCTTATTAGAAATGGAAAGTGGTTTTTTTGCGCTTGTCGACAGGCAAATAAGCTCTGCCCACAATTTCTGCTCATTTTTGTGGTATTTCCAGGTATTTGCCCCCTATTTCCATGGGGCAAAATAGTCTTGAGTAGGTTTGGCATCTCACATAGGAAAGGACCACACTGCAAGAGTGAAAAAACACAGGTCCCACCATCGTATTCTGCACTGCACATCCCTGGCAGGGGAACAGACGGGGCACTGAGGTCAGTGATGGGAGGCAGGTGGGAAGAGGGACCCAGAGCTGATGCTCCTTGTGAGTGGAATTCCCAGGCAATGTGTTGAGTAACACAGTGGAAGACAGGTTTAAAATTCAATAAAATGCTGATGGATTGGGGAAACGGCTTGAAAACAGTAACATGTGATATAACAAAGACAGCTGTAGAATGGTTTACATAGAATTAGGGACTGCTGGCTTGGCACAGCAGGATTTGAGGATTACTGAGGATTATAAACTGAAGATGCATCTGAAATATGATGCTATTGCAAAAACAAAGGGCCCACGCTCCGTGCTCACATTGAGGCTGAGAGCTCATTTGAATCAGGTGTGTCCAAGGCTGCAGCTCGACAGGAGATGTACAGAAACCATCCAAGCACTTGGAAACTAAGAGCAGAAGGGAGCCGGTGTGTACCACTTGACAAAGGAAGACTGAGGGATTTCCCGTGAGGGAGAGGCTGCAGCAGTCAGGGACTGAATCTGCTTCCTGAGAATCGAGAAGTGAAGCTGCTGGTAGCTCAGAAGCAGAGGAGGAGAATGGGCAAGGGCCCCAGAGAACAAGTGTCACCAGATGCCTTAGATGTCTTGCTGTGACGATGGCTGCTGTGCTACCAGTGAAGGAATCGTGCTCAGACTACTGATTTGTTCATTTTACCTGCCATGGAGATGAAAAGTTGAACTTTTTTAAAGAAAACCCAGTTCTATTGGACAGCAATGAAGGGAGGCAGGAATACGGCAATTAAGTTGTTTCTCTGGCTGCAGCACTGAAAAGCACTCACACCTCTAATGCCGTACATTGTCCTTAACTTGCTCTTGTCCCTTTGGAAAGGCCAACACTGGCATCATCCTTCCCTGTTGCTTCCCTTGTGCCTTTCAAGTGAAAGGACTGTAAAGTCACAGGCTTAAAGGTTGTGAGCAGGATCTCCGAGGCAGGAGAGCAGATACCCACAAATTTGCCTCAGTGGGAAAGCGAAGAGTAATTGTGGGTTCTGATTTTCCAGGGAGCCTCTGTGGGGACTAATAGTCTAGACTTGTCCTTTTTGAGGCCTAATTATGTCTCTCTGTCAAACTATAAAAACAAGAGTCTGTAGCATCACAAGGGAAAATGAAAGCTATTGGCCTGTGTTCTGCATTTAATAGGATGTCAAAATCTAAAGCACAGTCTGACTGGTTTTTGACTGAGGTTAGGAAAGAGAATGCAACTAATTAGGCTGTTTCTGAATATCCTTCTCTGTCTAATAGCTGTAGACTTGCAAATTGTACCATACTGGGAGTCCCAACTCTCTGATCAGTGCTGCTGTCGGGATGGGAGGGGTCTTTCCCGCTGACGGGATTCAGGCTCCACTTGAGCAGTGTCACTGCTGGGGACAGTTCCCTGAGAAATGCCTTGTGCCATCGTAGCACTCCATGTTCAGGAGATGGAGAAACGGAGCTAAGGTTTCAGGCATAAGGAGGTGCAGCTGGAGAGGAGCAGGGTGCTCCACGGGAAGCCTCACACACCGTTGATGAACTAGTCTTTTACAGCTTGCCTTGAAGATTAATGTCCAAGTCTTTGAGAATGAAGGAACATTCGGAGAGTACCTTGTGCAGGAAATGCAGGCTTTATTCTTTGGGTGTCATGGCCTCCGAATCAAAGTAATACACAGTTGTCTCCAACATGCATCTAAAGAAGTGTGGGAGCTAGAATTCACCCCCAAAATAGCCCAGTCATCTTATGTGTGAGCTAAAGCAGTTGGTGTCAACTTTTTTCTAGCCAAGCTGCTCCTTCACATCCTGCTCTTCCACCTGCACCCAAGTTCTGACCATTAACTCTCTTCCCAGCCTCTTAGAGCTGCCTCCTTTGTTGTTTGCAGCCCCTGCAAGCACCAGAGGACAACGCCATCCTGTATCTCTAGAAAGCCTGAGAGAACAGGAACTGATGGCCTATATTGAAACGGCTCATGCATTAATTACAACTTGGCTCTACTACGTCAGGGAATATTAGATGATGTTGCCTTCCCCCATCACTTGGAAATTAGTTTGGGAGCTTTTTTTTGCACTGAAATAATTTCTTGGAGAGAACTGTGGCAGCTACAAGCTTCTTTTACTTTTCCCTTGTCAGCTGCCCTCATTCTGAACCAACGCTACACTCAGCTGGCTCCTCATGTTTTACAGATGAACTGAAATAAAAGTAGAATTTGTCCCACTGTGAGAAAAAGGAAGAAGGAAAAAAACCCCAACTGTCTATAAGATTTTTCATGCAAGGCCCACATCTATAGTTTTGCCCTCTTTTTGACACAGAAACTTGATTGTCTTCTCCTTAGACATTCCAGGGCACCTTTCTGGTTTTCATTCATCTTTTCTGACCTGACTCTGGGTTAGTGGGGAAACTGCTGAGTTTGCCTCACAGTGAAAATTAAACATTGCAATTCGAACTCAGAGAACGTCAACGGACAGGAAAAAAATGTGGCTTCAAAATGGTAATTTTTTGATGCCACTTCTGCAAGGTCTTGCAGAGGGATTTGAGTCAGGAAAGCGGAGTCAATGAGTCCATAAGAAAATGGAAGGTCTTTCCAGGAATTAGCCTGAAAAGAAAGAAAAAGGGTGGAAAAGAGTGTAAAAGGAGAAAGACTTTCATAACCCAAAGGAGCTCTGGAAACAGAGAGAAACAAGAGCACCTGGACCTCCTTGGTGACTGCCAAGGCAGTGTGAGACATCGCCTCAACACTTGCTTGGAGATTTATAGCCATATTTTGCAATAACTGCACACTGATTTCACCTACAAATAATACTTTCTGCAGACACAGCTAACCCATGCTGTAAAGTGTGTCTCTTCCCAGGCTGTAGCTGGAAAAGAGACTTAAAGCAGCTTGGGACCAGTACTGGAAGCAGAAGAGAGCTGCTTATTAGAAATCCGTGTCTAGGCAGGTAGTTCCACTCTGGCTTTGTTTGGAGATGCCTAATTTTGATGGACCCATGGATGTCACAGACCAACATCCACTGTGGCAGTGTCAAGGAAAGGAAAAGGACTTGGCCATGACCTGGAAACATCCTTAGCTTTGGGTCTGTCCTGTGTTCCCAGTTGTAGAACTGATCCTGCTAAAAACGAGGGTGGCAAAACTGCGGCCTTCCTATGGATTATTCCCAGTGGCCACCAGCTCTATTAGGAGAAGACCTTGGTAGGAGGCAGTAGCATCGTTTTGGTGTAGCCCCAAGGAACAGCCAAGTTCTCCATTCCAGGCAGGGACTGGTCGTGGGCTGCTCTCTGGGGCCTTCAGCACAAGCTTCCCAAAGCTTACAGAGAAGCTACTTAGGTAAGCTGTATTTTTAGGAAAGCCTTTGAGCATGGTCTTAACCTAAACACCCGTTTAAGTCTTAGAGAATCTTGGTGGAGGCGGATTTAAACATGCGCTTAAATAATTTCCTGATTGCAAGCTGTAGCCCTCAGTTGGGTCCAGCTGCCAGTTTAGGGACGATAGCTCTCTCCCAGCAGGAGTAAAGTGTGAGTTAGGCAGCACAGGAAGAACGAAATGATATAGTACTGCTCATAAGAGGACGGTCAGTTTGTTTGCTGTCCCCCTCCACCAGCTCCTTCCTTCTGCAGACGTTCATCAGGGTTTCTCCAATCAGTACAAAAGCCTTCGTTTAGCAAAGCTTGTCAGGAGTTACCAAAACGGCCCATCTGAGCACCGAGGCACGGGTCATTTCAAAGTTTTGCCCTTGACCCAGGCAATCAGAAACTGCAACAAAAATACAGGCCAAAGGAAAGGTGGAAATTAGTAACTGCACAGCTCAAATTTAGCATAAAAAGTTATAAAACTGGAATTGGGGGGATGGGAGTGTCTGGGGTTTTTCTCCTCTGTTTTCATCTGTACAGCGTGAAGGGTTGGAAGGGACGTGCTGCTCAAATAAAAGATTACTTCTGCCTTTTAATCTGCAACATAAAGACGACATAAAATTTCCCCCTGGGAGTTGCCATGTAAATAAATCCAAGTCAAAGAACGCAAAGGGAGCAACAAAGCACCGCAGCCCGCCCTGCTCTGCAACACCACTGTTCAGCTGGTGCAGAGAAATCCCAGGAACTGAGAAAAGCCAGGGCCATTTCACATGTACATCCCCACACAAGCTTCCCTCCCGCAACAAATAATTATATATATTATTTTTCTGGCGGGGTTGGGGAGGGGGAGGGGGGAAGGGGTGTACTGGGAGATAAAAAAGGTCGTCAGATCCATGTTAGATGATGGCACAGATTCCTCAGCTACCAAACGCCAAGGGCCGAGCAGAACAAAGAGATTTGCATTCTAAGTGATGCAAAGCAGCCAGCAGTGTTTGAATGTTGTGTTTGCTCTGTGATGTCTTCATCAGGCGCTCAAAGGCAGCGGCTCTGGCAGCCGCGGGTCCCCGCGAGCCTGTCAAACTCCGTTTCCATGGTTTTCCTTCAGGCAGCACCATCGGCAGACAGCACAGAAACGGACCCCTGCAACCTGTTTTGAACAGTGTCTCTGATGTAGGGCCCCAGAGCGGGCATCAAACTAGCAACAAGCAGCAAGAAAATAACAATTTTGCTTTTCGCAGGTGTCAGAGCAGCAAACAAAAGGCTGTTTATAAAAGATGCAACATCCCCTTTTTGTCGGTGTTGGCAGTTTAAAGTCAGCCGGGCAGCCTGTGACTTGAGGAGCAGGTTTTGGAGGGGGTGTGCTGTGAGATAGGGAGCTTGTCTGGAGGAATTCAAATTGTTTCCTCTTTAATCCTTTAGCTTCTCTAAATAGGGCCTTCTCATCACCGAACTAACAGCTGCTAACAGTGTTTCAATTATTCTATTGGAATCAACGAGGATGGCTATTTTCTTCAAAGAATTACCTTTTGGGGTTTTTTTTTTCCCAAAGAAAGAGTAAGGGTCTTGCTCTTCCCTCACCTTGAAGACCACCCTTTCATTTAAATAAAAAGTTCAGAACATTTTAAAGGGTTTGAAGCCATATTTGAGCACTGATACTGAATATTCAAGAGGTGAGAAAGATGAGTCCACCGTGGCTGTGAGAACATGGAAACACAGCCTGTGCTAAAAGAGCAGAAGCCAGGAGAGCAGCCCCAGCTGGACCAGTGAGTTTCTGAACAACACTGGTCAGGGATCTTCACCTCTCAGCACCTCGGTTTCACCACGTGTGAAATTTCAATAATGATTGATTTCTTCTCTCATGAAGGACATGGAGTTTTATGCCCAAACATGATACAAAGCTCATGGTTACCCCTCTGGTTATCGTGACGCTAATGACAGGAGCCGACGTGATTCCCACAAGCAACAGTTTTCCGTTAAGGAAAATTGATGGGTCAGATGCTGACCATGTTACAAGAGAATCTGCTTTTTTCCCACCAATGAGCCGACTTCACCGCAGCTGCTCGGGGAGGTTCTGGGAGCCACCAGCCTCCTTGGCTCCTGTTTCTTTGCAATGCATCTGCCAAGCCTGGGAGAAGCCAGGAATCAGGAAGTCTTGGGAGAATCGGATCCAAAGCTGCCTTTTATTATTATTTTTTCCTGTACTGGGAGCTTACAACATGGGGCTTCCACAGCAGGGCTTTTTCCTTCATATATCCGTATGTTGGAAGTCAGCAAGCAGCAAGGACAGCAGGCCAGGATTCCTGGCTCTGCTGGGGCTTTGACGTTCCAGTCTCCTCTTCAGTTTTCCACAAAGAAGCCACAACCTTGTATTCCAGCTCCTGATTTCATGGTTTCTTCTGCCTTGGAGACATGCTCTTGTTCTCTGTAATGGAAAAGGTCAAAATACTTTTGGTTTTGTTCCAAATTAGGGTGGAAGCCAATGGGAAAAAACAACCAAGTCTCATGCAAAAACGGAGATGCGTTTTTCTGCACATCTCTCAACCCAAAGCACTATAGTTCATGGTTTGACTCGAGTTACCCAAAGTACATTCAGCAAATGCTGTTCCCGTCCTCACAAAAGTCACCTCCTTCACTTCCAGGTGCTTTTAGAGTACGTTTCTTTAATATTTTAATTAAGCAGCTAGTTAATTATTTCCCAGTATCTGCACAGGGAGCAGACTGAAGTCACTAAGTGTGTTCAGAGATGCTGAGAGTGCTGGGGAGCAGACCCAGGTGATGCAGCGCTGCAAATGAAATCCTGCCCTGACCCCGTGTTTAAATGAGACCTGTGGAGAAGAGGAGATTAAGATGGGATTGGGAAGGCTTTCAAGCTGGTTAAGACATACTGGTTATTACTATTTTTTTTTCAGACTTTAATTGCTCTGTTAAGCAAAAGCAGAACATTTTTAAAAGGAACACCAGTTTTATTTACAACACTGACTACCACCAGAACAAAGCCAGGTTCATCCACAGTGACACTGCAGCCCAAATATTAACAGACCCCAGCACTGCTAACCGCTGGGTACAAGGTTTCCTTGTCCCAGGAATTGTTAAATTCCTTTCCCACTGATGGAAACACCACATTTGTGCTCAGTGTATTACTGCACAGTGCAGAATTTCCTCTGACTTTCTCAAGAGCCAACTGTCGAGCAGAGTGAATGTTCAATGAAATGAACAGTGCCTGGCATGAAGGGACGGGGTGAACAAGCCGCAGACACTCGCAGAGATTTCTTTTGATCAGTCACTGCTCGTGACTTTTGTTCACTTGTCTCATGATGGGGAAAAAAAATAAAATCTATCCTCTGGTGGAAAAAAAAAAAACCCTGTGCTGGTGTCAGAGTGGAGTCAGAAGCTGGCAGTCGTAGTGCCTGGACTGTTTTTTTTAATGAATACTTGTGTTTGCAGGGTATTGCAGGATCATACAAACTGTGGCTTTGTGTTGTTTCCCAGTTTTGAAAATAGCTGTAAGTGGTGTGGGTTAGAGCAAACCACCAGGCAAAGCAGAACTGACTTCATTCAGGAAGGGTTTGTAGCCGTACTCCTGGGTAGCAGGGCAAAGGGGACGTATCCAGGGAATTACTGGAGGGAATTGGGAACGGTTGCTTTAAAACTGAGGGCTTTTAAAAAAAAAAATAAATAAAATCTGCTTTTCTCTGTGTAGCTGCACATTTATTTATGGATGGGGACTGAGCTGGAGGGAGGGAAGGATGCTTAGGAGGTGCTAACCTTGCATTCTCCCCATTGCTTTGTGAACTCTGGTCTATAATTGGGAGATTTCCAGATGTATTTATTTTGGAATATGAAAATTTTGTTCTGGTTTGGATTAAACCTCTCCAGAACTGGGCATGGCACCTGTGTGGGTACTGAGCAGTGGGGAGAAACAGGCTGCAAGCGCAGAAAGGGAGAACCTTACCCAGGAAGACGCTTCCTGCCCCAGTGGAGTGAACCTGTGGTGGGGGAAAAACAGCTTTGCCTTTCTGGAATGAGATTATGCACCAAGGGCTGGGCAGGAAGAAGCGTGTTAACCTTTTGTGTGCTGGGAACCAAGTAGAACCCTTGAGCCTCATCATCAAATGATTAATTATTCTGTACGATTCTCCCTCCTGTGGGTGTGTTCCCATTCTCATGCTTTGATTTAGCAGCACAACCTCACCATTGCCATCACTATTATTTCATTTGCTATTCTTACTCTTCAGGCTGTTGGAGAAAGTGGGTTTTTTTACAGCAGAAAACCACTCTGGCGGTAAGCAGGGAAGTATCATGTAAGAAGCCTTTCCAGGCTGTCAGATTTATATTATCCTTTGGAGTCAGGGGTGGGAAAGGTGAAAAATAAAATCAAAAAGGACAAAGTTAGTGCAGCACAGTGTGCGTGAGGTACCCTGAGCAGAGGAAAACACACTGGATGACACACTCGGGGTGAAACAGAAGTGGGAAAAAAGTAATTTTATCTCAGCATTTGCTTTGGCTGACTTCTCACCAACATATTAATGGCTTTTCCCCTAGCAACTACCGAGCTTCCAACATGCAACTGTTCTTTGGTCATAAAGACAAAAACTGGAGTTTGCCAGAACAGAGCTACCCCATTCTGGGCTGCTGACAACAGTCCCAGACTGTCCATATGCTCTGCTCCACTCAGAAGTGGTAAAGCAACATTTTTGCTCCCGCTGGTGCCGGTGGTGTCCCTGTGGTTGTTATTGTTTCCATCCAGACCCTCTCCTCTTCCCCGGAGCTCCTGCCTGTTCTGTTTCAGGCTGCACCGATAGCAATGTCACAGCTCCTGAGCGCCGAGGAGAGGGAACAGATGTAGCTGTTGTCGCTTCCCTGCCAGCCGGTGGCACGGCCTGTCTCACTTTATTCCTGGAAATGGCTTGTGTGGGATGGCTGTGGAGTGGTTTAGAGTGACAGGGGACGCAGAGGGAGCAGGACCGAGTGGAGGCGGCCGGCAGGGAGGAACAGGACCTGCCAGCTTTTGGGCTGCGGGGGCTAAGAGTAATCTCCTTCTCTGATGGGTTGTGTGTAATCACTGGGATGGGGAGCAGGGAGCGAGGGGGCAAAGGACCAGTGGGTCCCTCTGGCTCCTGTAGGCGACAGGCAGTTCTCAGCTACGACTCAGCAGGAATTCAGGGCTCTGAAGCATTTGGTGGAGATCGACTAAAATGTTCCCTCTCATGGTGAGCACCAGAGGGTTTGGGTTCTCTCTGCACACAGGCAGAGCGTGGCTGTTGGATGAGACCCCCAAGCCCTGCCTATGAAGGCTGTTTTCTTCACAGTATGGTTCATGATCGGCTTAAGCTGCATTTTAAAGGGGTGAACCCATTTTCTCCTCCATCTCTCACCCTCATCTTGCTCAAGTCCAGCCAAAATCTAATAATGGAATGGGCCACATGGCTGAAGAAATGCTGTTCACACACAGTGAGCAGAGAGGAAAGGATGGTGGCAACCTGGCCTGACATCTGCTCAAGATGACGGTGAGACTGCACCCTCGCTGGCACCAGCTGATTCCCACGTTTAACTCTGTATTAAGCATCCTGATGTCTTACAGCTCCCCAGAGAAATCTTTGCTGCTGGGGGTTCCTGACGCAGTGGACAAGCACAGTCAGGTCAGTAGAAAACCTGAAGGTGGATCAAAACACTAATTTCTACCTCTTGCCATTAGCAGGAGAGGGGGAAATTAATTGTTCCGATTCCTTTCCACAAAAGACAACAGTGGACAAAATACTTGGCTCCTTCCACTATAAAATCTTTTGTCTTCCCAAACCTTTTCTTATCAGCACGTACTGTGCTTTCAGAGGAGGAGACTGGGTGCTACACGCTGTCTTTAGGGTAAGGATTTTTGTGTGTATCTGCACGCTCACTGCCGAGGCAGATAAAAGATCTCTCTACTTTATCACTTTTTTCCCCTTCCTAAGAACCAGTCTGATTTTAAAAAGAGGGGCAAATATTTGAGCTTGTTTTGCAGACCTAAAATGAAGCTGGTTCGTTTTCTTTTTTTTAACTACTTATTTATATCCATGAAAATAATCAGCTTGAAGAGGCTTTTTCAGCTTCTTGGGCTAAAAACTTCCCTTTTGCTAATATTCACTTGCAGCGTTCATTATTCCGCGCTAGACTCTTCTCTCCCCTGATTGCATGTTATCACCTTCAATGGAACAGCTGTGTCACTGCTAAAGGGTGTTAATCTTCCCCTATCTAACACCTTATTGACAGCTAGAGTCGGGGAGGCCCCCAGTCTTTTCTGACTTGGGTGACTTCTCAAAACATTCCTTTTTTAGCTTCCTTTTCATTTCACACCACAGTCTGACCTGGAGAGGCAGCCACAGCCCCTCCTGGGCTGCTGCAGCCAGGTTTGAAATGTTCTGCCTGGATCAGTTCTAGCAATTATAACCAGGAGAACATCCCCCACCGATGTCAAGGGACAGTAAGGCAGAGCTGATCCATAAGCACAATTCCTACAGCACACCACAGCCCGGAATAGAAACTGCTCCGGCAGGTGGGACAACTGCCTTGAATTTTTATTTAGTGGTTGTGAAAGGCACCAAGGCTTTCAGCGAGACAAGAGCAGCGCTGACAGTGACAGATCCCCCGTTACATTGTGCCACTGAACAGAACCAGCCACTTCAGCAGATACACTTCATTTTTCCTCAGAGTTTTGTAATGGCTTGGAATTAAGTCTAGAATCTCATTTTTCTGAATTCCCTTTGCCTGCCGGCGTTCTGGACTGCCTCGCGCTTTCCAAGGTCACCTTGACTTTTTGGAGGTCTGGAGAGTTGCTCTGACTCTAGAAAGATCCAGGGCAAATCTGCATCCTGAGCTGATGGCCTGCACAGATCTGTCTTCCACCTGGTCAGGATTTCTGCCATCCCTCAGCAACGCTGGGTCCAAGGAGATCTTTTCCCGAGACAGCCTGTTGTGCAATAGGAACCGCCTTTCTCTGTAGCCTTTACGCTCCTTGGTTGTTAAATAAATGCAGATATCCAGGTTTATCCCACCTGCATTCAAACATGGCCCTTGAGGTGCTGAAGTTGGGAACAAAGTCCTCTAAAGGCAACGGAAAAAGAGTGAAACCACTTAAGGTTTGTGTCACTTTGTAGAGGTCACCCCATGGATGATACAAGAGACCCCTTAGGAAGTGAGCAACTCTTGCCAATAGGAGACAGTAAGCAGTTACTCAACAGCAGTTGTCCCGGCCTCCTCTTGTAGCCACTGTAGCAGAGTGGTGGCCACCAGAAGCAGGACCTGAACAGATCCCACTGCTGACATAACCTTAATTTCTCACCAAGCCTAAGCGTTTCTGACAGCAGAAAGCATTTACCTCTGGACTGCTGAGCAGATAAGATGGATACAGTTCTCTTGTTGTTTGGATTAGGAGATAAGTCCAGAAAAAGGAGATAAATGGGGTCATAAAAGAAATGTAACATTCACCTTATAAAGCAATTTACTCATCCTTCTTCTCCTGTCCTTAACCAGGCAGCTGAGTTCCACACAGAGGCTGGAGTACGGAACAGAGTTCAGGGACTTTGCAGGACTTGAACTCATCATCCAATTTTACTCCCAGTGTAAGTGGAGTTATCTAATTGACTATGATCATTACATTTATTAGACCAGTCAAAGCCAGGGCAATACTAATAGGGAATCTGTGCCCAGAAGGGCTCTACCCAACAGCCAATGTACAAGTACTCACCTGACGGTAAGTTATATCCTAATTTGAAGATACATGTGCTGGCTGTGACTGTACAGTGACCTCAGACTTGACCCTCACAAATCCTGCATTCCCCTTCAGACACACCTTCTGTGGGGCTGCGATTCCAAACATCCTGCTGCATCTCCAAAGCCACCAGCAAATTCCTTTGGGGCATGAACCAGGCCAACAACATCTTCAGATGGACTCGGCCAGATGTAGTCGTTAAAAAAGCCTAGGCCGATGCAGAGTGTCGCTAATGAAAGAAACACAGACCTCCAGGGGAAAATATGAACATCAGGTTATTTGGCCACCAGCTGGTTCCTTATCAATAAGTGAGTAGCAGGAGGCAAAGTTGTATTAACACGTGCTGAGAGGCTGCTGGTACATGGAGAGGCAACACACTTGGGAAAACAACCTGGTCTCAGTGTTCTGGAGCCCACATCAAGCAGAACACCCAATTTTTTTTTGGTCTTTTTTTTTTTTCTTCTTCTTTAGTTTTGCTTTTTACACTACCCATGAGTAACCTGCTCAGCTAAACAGCCGTAGGTGACTCCCGACCACGTGAGCCCCATTGCCCGGGGAGCTGAGCTGGCTGGGCAGCACCTCTGCAAGATCAGGGCTTCGGTCAAGTCGTCGCTTGTCGGCTGGGTGCGCTTGCCCCAGTATGGCCATAAATTACTAAAGACTCTTTTTTCCACCCCATGAGAAGAAAACCCATCAAAAACTGGCTGAATGCTCGATCTAACAGAGAATGAAAGAAAAACGCACTCAGCCTAGTAACAAATTTGCTTCAAGATGTCAGCTTTGTTCGCTCTGACCAAACTCTGTGCCTGGAGCTCACGGCCAGGCAGCTAAGAGAAGTCTGAATATTATTTAAAGGATCGGTAAGGTCACGGTGGCCTGAGCCTCTCGGGTGTGAATTAATCTCCTCGGCACAGCAGCCTGCTGTCGCTCAGCCGCTTGTGCTGGCAGGTACATTTGTGTAGAGCAATGCCATCCAGTGGTTGCTCAGATTCATCACAAAGCCACCGAGTCCTTCCTAGGGGATGTTTCACAAGCCAAAAATGTCTCCGGCTCTTGTTCTCAGCTAAGGCATTTCTCAGACATTAAAAGACCGTGACAGTGGGCAGCTTGATTGCTTCCAGCTTCTTTGGCTTCTTGCATGTAAAACCCAGGTATGTTTTCAGTAGCAGCCACCTGAAAATATTTAATAGGCACTCAGGGGGAACTAATATTTTATGTATGCAGTCCAAATACAAAAAAAAATTATCATCAGGCCTGCATTTTGGTGTGGGGAGTGGTTACGTCACGTTATGAGTTCCCAGTCACGTGGAAAATTCTGCTGATTTTTGAGACAGTCTGTAAATGGAACTTTCTCAGTCTAAAGCCCAGGAGAAACTGAAGTCACTCAAGTGGGACACTCTTCCTTGAGGATAATGATGATACCTAAGGGAAAGGACAAACAAGGGCTGGGCTGTAGAGAACTTTTCTCCATCATTGTCACATTTTAAAGAGCCCCGGTGTTGCTGGTTAATCAAGGGCTGGACATTTTTGAGGGATGCATCTTAAACCTGAATGGCCCCATCCCCTCTTTGCCTTCTCCCACAGACCCACCATCGCACGGTGGCACAGGCCAACATTCTGTAGTGACTAAACTGTCAACTTTTTTTGCCCGTTGCACTCCCCAGGTCAGATGTAACCGCGGAGCCACAGATGGGGATGATTTTTCACAACCACGACCCGTGAGACACAGCCCGTGCCCGGCGCACTCGAGCGTGGGCTCTGGCTGTTCTGAAGGGTGCAAACCTGCTCTGGCCAAGGGGCAGCCGGACAGACCTACGCAGTGGCTTTGACCCTCCTTGATACTCAGGTCCTTCCCCACCACTGAGCCACTGGCCGGGGTTCGGGTGCCCACCGGCTGCCGCTCCTGCTCTGCCGTACAAATTCCAATCAGGCGCGACAAAGCCCACCGGGTGCTGCTGACAACAGGTGTCTCATTAAACATCTCTCAACCTTACAGGCATTCGCATTGACAAGAACCAAACTCACACTCAATCACAGCTTAATCACAGCCAAACTCTATTAACAAGTCATACTAATTACCAACTTCTAACAATTTCTCAGGTTCAGAGGCAAAATATCCTTTCTTTATAGATGAAAACAGACATGCCATACTCCAGCTCTGGCCGTAATTAGGTCCTTTTAAACAAAACAAAACTAAAATAAAAATCCCTTTGTGTTAACGGTCCTGAAAGTACAGTTGTACGACGAGATGTTTTGTTTGTTTTAATTTTGTATCTGCTGTGTTGCCCACAAGGGTCCAATTAGCTTGTTACAGATGCTTGTATCGGTTTCATCCACTTGTCTTTTGGTTTTTTGTTTTTTTTTTTTAAGAGGGGTAACTTGTAGCACAGATTGCTGGCCTGCAGGCATCCAGAGATCAACAACCAGCTTTCTGTGATACCAAACCCCCCTGTGAAACAAGGCAGTCCTTACCCACAGCATTCATAATGCGAAGGGTAAAACGAATAGAGGGGAAGGAGGAGCTTGCACTGGATTTGGGATTATCATGGAATCATCTGGCGTGGTCAAAAGTGGCCTGAAGATGACAATTCTGACATGGCTGAGAATAACTGACAAACTTTGGTTGCCACGCCTTGGAAATTAAAATGCAGGTTTTATTTTTAAGAGCGTGAAGCGCTGCCTTGCAACAGAACAGAAAGCTCTTAAACCGTGGCTTTGAATTGTACGTGGCAGTGTTTGTTCTTGTATGTTCAGCACACGTGTAGCTCCGTGTTAACCTGGACACTTTCCTCCATTGTGTGGCTGCACCGAGTGCCTGAGCACTTGAGGACTCACCTGTGTAATCGACACACTTACAAAAGGGTACATACAAATACCATGAAGAATCTGACTTGAACTGACTGGGGGTATGGCAGCTAGGGCTAATGCTTCATCCTCAACTCACGCTGCTGCTGGGGAATAAAAAAACCCCTCAGAACAGACTGAGTTCAGGACCAAGGTACGATTTCCCAGCACCTTCTGAGCAGTGTGGTTCAAGGGAGAAAGCCTCCTCTGAGTACCTGCAGTGCAAAATCCAGGAGGTAGCTGTTTACCTGATCTTGGCTTTAGTTGCTGTTTGCTTTCCCTTACCTTAATTTTAAAAGGAAATTAACATTTCTCTTGGAAGATTATAATGATTCAGCTCAGCAGAGACTCACCAACCTGAGCCTTAGCATCAGCAATTGTTTTTACCTGTGGTGCAGGCAGTTTTGTTTCTTCAGCGAGGCACGGCAGGATGAACACAGGATCCCTGAAGCTCCTGGGAGGGTCATTGCACGATGTGGCAGCTCTTTGGAGCTGCAGGTACCTGAAGGCTGTTGCAGGGAGGAGCAAGGTGGCATCCAGCTGTAGAGGAGAGTAGGACAAACCCACCCACCTTCACTTCCCCCAGCGCAGCCCCACAGGCTCCATTCCTTGCTCGCCCCTGTTGCTGGAGACCAGCTGCGACCCTGGTGTAATTAAAAGTGAGACTAAAATTATTGTTACCCTGCAGGAGCAGAAGGCTTGGGTTTGAGGTTGGATCTTGAAGGCTTTACCTTGCAAGGGTGCAACCCTCTCATCCTGACACTGCCATCCTCCTCCGTCCGGAGGGTGTGCTGACTGGATATGAAGTGATGGCCTGCCAGAGGACGGAGCACAGGAGATTGTGCATCTGCCCATTGATTTTCCAGGTACTACACATAAAACAAAGCAAAGCCTTTCCTGCAGCTTTCAGGCTGAAGATGGATCAGACCAGCATTTCCTTGCTTGCCAGCCTCGCACGTGAGCTGGCAGGGGCTTCCCAAATGGGATTCAGGAGAATGTATTTGGGATTCGGGAGATGTACGAGAGAGGGCCAGGATACAGTTAAATCCTAGTGAGGCTACACATGGGTGCATCTACCAGTGTCATAACGACCCTTTTATCATTACTGCTGCAGCAGCACTGGTGCTACAAAAGGTGGAACCTCTAACATGGGCACTCTGGTTTCTGTGACCCTAAGTGGATGTGCTTGGACAAGCGGCATCTCTCATGCCAGTGAAGGTGAGCTTCTGATGGTATGGAACAAGGAGAAAGTAGAGGGTTTCTTTTTGTGAAATACTTGTTTTCAGTGTAAGGTCCACTCCTGCTTAAAAAGAAAGGCCTTTGTTCAGAGCCCCAGTAAGGCAGGGCAGGAAATGAGATATCCATGAGCAATGGAATAACCATGAGAACACTCACGTAGTGTTTCATCAGGGGAAAGTCGGAGATTCTCTCTAGCCGTAGTCTCATTCCTCGTCATAAGAAGCTGTTTCAGATCAGATCAGAGCACCCTTTTTCCCAGCTTTTGCCAGATGAAACTTGGAAGAAGACTTTAGCAGGTGCTGACACAGACCCCAGAGGTTCATGCTGGTTTCTGTGTTCCTTCAACACACAAGGCCACAGCCGAAGCGATCTGGCTCCTACTGGGGAGTACAGCCTGCATGATCAACAACCCTTCCTCGTTCTGAGCTTGTCTCTGGCATGTGAATTTCTTTCTTGTTCATGGATTTTTACTATTCCTGTAACAAAAAGAAAAAAGAAAGAAATCAGAACAACTGAAGTCTTACTATTTTGTGGAGCCATCTCTTCTGATCAGAAACTGAAATACTGCTTCGTGCTCCTCCAGTGTGGAAATCTGTCAGGTAAATAGAAATCACCTCGTAAAAGCCCTTAAACAGCTCTGGTTTATATTTTAATTGAGGAACAGAACATTTTAAGCACTTTTATTGGGTGGTGCCTGCTGAATGACAGATGTCCGTGGTGGAGTAATGCTGAGCGCGCTTTCATAAACCAGGGCAATTCCTTGCTTAAAACATTTACAATTAAAGGCATGATTGAATAACAACGAGTTCTGTGCATGGAGCTCATTTCTGCACTTGTTTGTGCACCTGAATCAGGCTGTGATCGTTCAGTAGGTTGGATACGAGGTGCCAGTTGCTTTGTTCAATGACCAAATAACGCTCACAGGCACAGCTGGAAATGTGCCTTTGATTCTTCACCGAGACAGAGAGAAGGCACACTACACCCCGCTATTAGACTTGCTAACACCCTGGTTTCAGCTTGGAGGCTGGTTTGGTTTTGGTTTGGTTTGTTTTAAACTACATTGGTAACACTCCCAATTTGTCAAGAGCCAGAGATTTTAAAATCAACACTAATCCTTAGCACCTGAGAAAGTCTTAACATGCTTCTGCTTTATTATCTAGCTCCTGTGACCCCTATTACTGTAATACCCAAAGATATCACCTCTGTTTGTGCAATGATCCCCACAATCTCTGAAGGAAGCTAGACTGACATTAACACTAGTTTCTCCTGTAATGTGTGGGGAACTGAGGCACAGAGAGGTCAAGTGACTTGCCCTCAGGTGTTCTCCAAGAAAGGGTCTCAGTAGCACACACCCATGACCAGTCTCTGGATGGTGTTTAAAGTTTAGCCTTATGAATGCAGAAAAAGGCTTAAAGAGAGCCCCAAACACCCAGCAGCAAACCAGCTCATATGGCACAAACCACGAGAAAGGATTTGGAGTTTCATCCCTACTGAACTGACCGAAACCGTAACTTAACTGCCATCAACACAAACTGAAAATCCTAACAGCAAGAACATGAACTCGGGGAAAAACAGCCTCACTTTTCTCAAAAAAAAAAAGAGAAAAAAGAGAAGATTAATCCACAAAGTAGATCTTGCCACAGCAGAAGGAACATGTGTCATGGGAACAGCAGAGGCAAAATGTGTCATGGGAAAATCTTGACGGATTCAGCCCAGGACGAGAATGTGCAAATTGATGCAAAATTAAATGGAATTGAACAAGATAACACATACCCCAGCAATGAAGAAAACTCACAGCATACTTGCAAAAAAGACGGAGTTTAAATCCAAGGGGGGTCTGAAGATGTCTAAGCAGTTCCCAGTGACAACATTTTGGCATGAATATGAAGATTTCCCCAAAAAGGAGTAAGGAAAGTGCTGCAGAAATGAAGGAAAGAGGAACTGAAGCGCAAGGGTCAGTTACAGAACTAAATGGAAGTCGTGTAACCCAGACCTGCCTGACAACAAAGCAGGTACTAAGTCACGATATTGTTTATCTGCTACTAGAACAGCACCCTGTGGTTTGTTCCTGGAATACTGTATTTTTTCCTCTTCCTGGCCTACTCTGCTGGCAGAGTGATCTTTCAAGAGCTGCTGGTTTCCAGCTCCAAAGTAGTTTAATTTCAGTTCCAGGGGAGACAAAACTCTACATGAGCCTTATTTCTAAGATCTTTGAAGGTGTGGGAATGGCCTCTGGTTGTAAGGAAAGGGAACAGAAATCAGGGCCTAGTACAAGTATATAAAGGGATTCAGTATTTAATTAAACATAATCTTCCTTTTGTCCTGAGTGACTGAGCTCTTCCAGCATCAACATCCTTCATTTTCATTGCACTACTGTCCAATAAGTAACAACACAAAACCTTTTCCTGGCCCATCACCTGCCTTCCCTATGGTGGCACTTAGCTGCCCTGCTGCGGGCAAAAAACCATTTTGGGAGCTAATAACCTTCTACCTTTACATGCCACATCCATCTCTCGGGGTTGGCAGATCAGTCTGACATCTATCTCCAGCGCCAGGAAACCCCCAATGCCACCCCCATGCCTCTGAGGTGAGGAACCCACAGCACTGCTCCGGCTGCACAACAGCACAGGCTTCCCCACTCTGCCCCAAGAAGCAAACAGACATTTCCAGCTACTTACAAAAACAGCATGTGGGGAGGGGAAAATCACGTTTTGGGGCTGTTATTCTCCTTAGGAAACAGGTGGCCTGATCCTGCACCCATGGCAGAGCTCGGTGTGAGGAAAGGAGTTCGGCTGGAAGCATGTGCTTGATGGAGGCGCTGAGGATCTGGCTCCCAGACCTGGGGTCAAGACAATCTCACACAGGGCACAAACTCTGTTAGTTTTGTTCTGGGTTGTGGTTTGTTTGGGTTTTTTTCTTTTCCTTTAATTTAAAAACTGGACAGCACTGGCTCTTTTCTGGAAATGATATTCTGCTGTGTGTGAGAAATGAGCACAGGTCAGCCTAAAGAGAAAGAGTACAAGGCATCAGGTACAAGCCTAAATAAATCCTGAGGTCTGCAGCTGCCTGGCCCAATTTTGGTTGTACATATGTGAGGTGACTTCTACCAACACAGAGGTTTATTTCACAAACCTCTCCCTTTTGTTGTGAACTATTCTTAGCTGCTACTTACTCAGCAATGATAAATAATAATAAATAATCTTTTATAAAAGAGATCATTACAAAGCAGGATGTATATTGCTCTGAAAAGCTACTGGGGCTTCCCAACAGTAAGTTTAGTCCCCTCATGCCCCTTACTCGGAGGGATGTGTTCTTTCAGCCTTGGTGGTGGGCTGGGAAGTGTCCTCTGCCATCCTGACACGACAGCCTTGGCTGGGGCACTACCGTTCCCTGGAGAGGCCCCACTGAGTTTCCACAAAGATGCAGCCAGGGCTTGAGCCAAAGCACAGCAGTGACAAAGTGAATCTTTCCAGGGATGCTTGGGATGAGAAGTGCTCATGGGTTTCTTCGACAACAACAAAACCAGTCCTTGTGCCGTATTCCCCAGCCTGTCCCCTAGACGTCTACCAGTTACACCCTTCCTTCCCGCCTGCAATTAGCACTTAGAGTGTTGCAAAGGGAGATGAGATTCGCTCTCCGCCGTCCTCCTTCAGAAATCTCTCACACCTTCCCCACTGGGTGGGAACATGCACTGCGGGTTAGGAAATATTCTCGTATGGAATTACATTTGCAGCAATCCTACCCCCTGCCTCCTGCTTTCTTCTGACTATTAAACTGCTGCTCATCGCGGTACAGGAGCACGTGAACACAAAAGCTTAGACTTCAGCAAAGCCTCGAATATTTGTGACTCTGTTCACCCCTGCTTTGGAATTGCACGAGCATAAACTGGGCCCAGTATGTTTCACACAGGGAAACTGGAGCTGGGTAAGTGCCTGCAGCTTTAGTGGAAGAGTGGGGTGAGGAGAGAAGGGGGAGTGTATGACTGCTGACCTTAATTAGAGGAGATAAAAATGTCAAAATGTGATTCCTAAGAAAACCAAGGAAGGCCTCGATTGTCGAGTGTTTCCACATGGACGCCACTGAGAAGAGTCAAGTGTTTTCTATATACTTGAAGTAAACAGCAGATTGTGAGTTCACAGTCCGGATTTGAGCCGCCTCTGTGTTCTGCAAGACCATAACTGAGTCTTACGTATTTCAGATTAGTTATCAGCCACTACTGTTACTTGAGAGTTGCCAGGAAAACCAGCAGCGATTATGAGTTACAAAGTTTGCAATGAAGCTATGTCTAATGTCATATATGACTAACTCCACACTGGAATTGTCTCGGGCTCCTACTTTAAAAGAGCACCAACGATGGACTCTTAAAAAGAGACTCTGCTGTTGGTGGCTTTCTGTGATAAAGACCTGTCTCCTCGCATCTTCATTGTCACATAAAAAAACACACAAAGGCTGCAAAATTACATCTGCTCTAAGAGAAACGAGTTGTGTGTCAGGAATAGAGCGCTTCCAATCAGATAGTTTATTTACATGCTACTGCAAAGCGTATCAAGCTGAGTTAAAATGCTAGGCATAAAATTCTTCTGATCATCTTTGCAGCTATCCAGACTGAAGGCTAAGAAGACTGAATGTGGTGGGCTTGTACCCAAACCAGCTCCATTTCCCTACCTGGAAAGAGGAGAACAGTGAAATCAGAAATTACAGTCTTATTTTGTATGTGCAGATTCAGCTGTAGTGTCAGTGCCAGCAATTGCAGCATTCTCAGGCAGCAGCATCCATCTCAGGTGCTCGCCATCTCATCCATGCCCTGGAGAAACCATGTCCTTATTAAAGGTCTTGTTTATGGACGTGGAAAGTGAGTCAAAGAGCAATGATCCAAGTTCACAGAAGCTGGTGGCAGACCATCCAGAGCCACCGACGAGCCCCAGCAGGCCTAGGAACTTCTCCAGCTATTACAAGCAGGAAGAAAGGGCAGGAACAGATGAGTCCACTGGAAATCTTCCTTTCCGCTCAGTGGGCTTCACGTGAGGATTGGAAATAGTTGGGACCCAAATTATTTCGGGTGTATTGCTGGGAGAAGGGAAACTTGTCATGAAACTTGGGAAACTCAGTCCCAAAGCCTCCTCTTGGAGGCCAGTCTGTACAGGTTTACACGCACCCGAAGAAAACAACCCCTCTTCCCCTGTCTGCGTCTGCCTGCGAAAAGGAAGAAGAAAAGGCAGCTGATGTGTGAATGCTTTCTGGCTAGAACTGGGGATTTGAAATCTCTCTCCTTGAACAAAGTGGGGAATACGATTGCACAAGCCATTAATTATTACTGATAAACCAAAGTAGTGACGGAGCCAAGTAAGAATCTCTTGCCACTATGATCAGATTCTGGAAAAAAAGAGAGACCTGGGAGCCTCCAAGAGACCCGGGAGCCTCCAGCCTATTTGCATTTCCTTTTTGTGAAATACGAGTCCAAATTGCCAGGTCTCCAAACCCTGCGTGTGCTCAGAGCACGTGATGTCGATAGGTACGGATCAAGAGAGATGAACTCTCTCTACAGAGATGGCAGAAAGCAGCTTACGGTTCCTTTAACACGTGACCGGTCCCAATTATGGCTTCTTCCACACGACATCAGTATGCCATGGAGGAGCTCACGGGGTTTTTTTTTCCGCCAGAGGCAACTGAATACATTACCCAGCAGTGAGGTGTGGGGCAAACGGATGCCTAACTCTGGGGTGATTTGGATTCCACGCTCGCGCGAGGGTGTGAGCCAACCTCAGAAGTCATTTTCACTGATGCTGACACATAAGGCCATCCCTCAGAGACCTGTCTATCAAACTGCGACATGCTATGCAGAAAAATGAGATTACTCATGCTACAATAAAGGAGAAGATGACAATGATGAAAAAAGAAAAAAAG
>VXBJ01002543.1:666069-687441 GCA_013400055.1 Nycticryphes semicollaris | reverse complement strand
CAAATGGGTTGTTCACGTGTCAGCTCGGTAACTAGGCAAAGTTCACTGTGCTCAGTTCAAAGCACACGAGATGATGCTCAGGGCATTACACTCGCGGTGTTTGCCGAGTTCCTCGGGTCTACAAAAGTGTTAAAGTGGTTTAATACAAAATCCATAAGACAAACATTATGCAGCTATGTGTGAACCCCTGTCCAATAAAATCTATTTCTTTGGGAAAAAAATACAAAGTAGTGAAACATACTTAGGGAAGAAAAGAAAAGGCTATGTGAAGCTTAGTAAAATCCTATAAATAAAATGCCCAACAGCTTCAGGAAGGGCAATTTCAAATAAATCTGCAGAACACACACACACATGGTCCGTTGCTGAAAATGGACCTGGGCAAGTGCCGAGGTTTGAACATCTCAGAAGCACTGTGGGACTGGTTTTACAGTATCAGATAATGGAAAGGTTTGGCCAAATGCTCATGTTTATTTTCTAATAATAACAAACCCGTGCTGGGGCTTCTGCAGTATTTGCTGCTTGAGTCATTCCCCAGGAACGCTATTTGGGAAGGCTGATTGAGATTTTTAACTACACCTGCCCTGAATCATCTCATAGTTTTACTACTCACAGCTGCAAATTCCATTTTACCTATTGTTGTCTTTTTTTTAAGGAGCCAGCTTTTGTACGTTGGCTTGATTTGAGAAGCAGCTCCAGCCATTTCCCACGGGGTTTACTTTCCTGTATATCCAAATGTATCTTCCCAGAATGAGTTTTGGTTCCCATCCAAACCTGAGGAGTACCATAAGCTCTTCTGTGGCCCTGCATCTAGCACAGCCTCAGAGGAGCTCGAGGGCTGCTGACCAGAGCAAAGCACAGATGCACGGGAAGTTTGGCTTTCCCCTCTCAATCTCCAAGCGCGACACTGCTGTGCGCAGTGGTGTCCATCAACCCAGCTGCACCCTTTAAGCCACCTTAGAATGGGGGTTTTTTTTGGGGAGGGGGTTGGCTTCTTAATACAATGGATATTCAACGTGACCACACATCGTGGAAATACACAGAATTATAGGTCTCTTTAAAATTGTCAGGAGCAAATATGGTCAGATCTGGTTCTTGATGTCGTTACTGTCTAAAAGATTTGCCCGGCATTTTTCAATGCTGTGATTTATGTTCTTCACCTTAACACGGTCCTTGGTAGTGTAAACCCAGTAACTCTATTATTCTCCAGGGCAAATCTAAAGAATCTGATTGGAGAACTTTCCCAACACTGAGTCTATAAGAAAATATTAACATGGATTAAGACAACTTGATAGATTTTAAACCAGGCTATAGAACAAGAAACAGTGAGAATAAATCAACTAACTTTGCCTAACTACAGAAATTATTTGTAAAGCCCTGTAAGGTTTCCATTTCCTAAAGCCACCTGCCATCCCGAATGCCCCTAATCAGTCACAGATGCTGGATACCAACCTGCTAACCCTATGGCT
Source organism: Nycticryphes semicollaris (assembly GCA_013400055.1). Lineage (NCBI taxonomy): Eukaryota > Metazoa > Chordata > Aves > Charadriiformes > Rostratulidae > Nycticryphes > Nycticryphes semicollaris. The sequence goes on along the minus strand of VXBJ01002543.1, from coordinate 685,975 downwards.
TTGAGAGAAAATATTGCACTTTGTAAACTCATTCTTGGGCATTTCCTTAATTATTTTTTTTTCTTAAACTAAACTTTCATCCCTTATTTTCCACTTGAATGTAATGAGTTAAATCAACTCTGACATTTTGCCCTGCTTAGCCTCACCTTTCTGTTTAGCTACTTTTCTACCTACTTCTGGAAGAGTTTGAAGGCCTCAGCTTTTTTCCTCTTACAATTGTTATTATTTTGACTCCCCATCTCATGCTCACCCTCCTGGCACTGAGCAATCCCATTACGTGCAGAATTTTGACTGTTTCTCAAATCCATGGCCAATGGAAAAATGCATTTCAGCAGCTCTTAATTCAGGTTTATTTTTGTTATGCAGACGTTATTTCTAAAGTACTGTGGAAAAACATTTTAACCCCCCCCAAATAACGTTAAAAAAACAAACCACCAAAAAAGTCTACTCCTTAAGAAATAAGAGGCATTTTAGAGGTCTCATCCAGCCCTCATTGGAATAAAAATAAAGAATTTCACAGATCAGGGAAGGTACCAATACAGGCCCTGCATCCAAAGTCTGCCAGATGCTGCTAGGCTGTGCTGGTACCCAAGCAGAACGGTGGGTTTGAACGGCTCTGGAAGGAGCTGTTATTCCACTAGAGCTTGTGAAGACAGAGCGGGAGTGGGAGTTGTAATGGAGGTAGGAAACAGACTGGATTTTATTAGTCTTCCCTCATCTTTAAGAGATCCCTAACCAGATCGGGTTTCAGCCTCTCCTTCCACTCTTGTGTCAACCTTTGGTTCTGTTTTTGCTGGAGGATAAGTTTCATTATATTAATAAGCGGCGCAAGTGGTTCCAATTGTGGAAGAACCACTCGGAGCTGTCAAAAATGATCAGAGGAGAAGTTTCAGCCTTTCCATGATCACAGCCTCTTCTTCTGGTGCCTCAACTCGGCACTTCCCCAGTGCACTTCACGTTTTTAGCAGCCATGACAACAATAAAAGGTACATTTATATTTCAGTTAACATAGGTGATTTTAAGGAACTTTCTTCTCTGGTCATGATAGTACACCAATGCTTGGGAACCAGACACTAATGGGAATAATTGGGCTAACATCCAATCTACTGGCTGGGAAACTAGATCTAGGCATGCACTTAAATGAAACTATACATTTTCAGTCTCCTACTGCAGCCAAATTTCAAACACCAACATTTTAAATTGTGCCACTAAACAAGTAAGTTTGATTTCTCATTACTAATCAAGAGGTGGCGAGAAAAACTCACAACAAAACACCCCAAAAGCTGAGACTGTTGGATTCCTACCTTAGAGTGATCCATTAGTGCTTAGCAGCAACAATGCCCAACATTTATCTCTCTCACAGCATCCACCTGAAAGCAAGCTTTTTAGGTAGAAAATGTAATAGAAGAATCCCTGCAAAGGGTGGAAATATTACCAGATTAATTTTGCAGGTAAGAAAATAAAGCACAGAAAGTTTTAAACTCCTCTGATCTCAACAAACTGACCAGTAGAGAGGAGATGGTCCAACTCACAGCCCTGGGCTCCAACCAGTAAAAGAAAGATGGACACCCATAGGACAGGCAGACGGCACTCCTGATGGTGCCCCTGCTGAAGCTGTTTGAGCCTCGTGCAGGAGGCACATCTCCACCAGCATCCATCCCCCAAGCTGAAGGACAGGGCTTCGGCCTCACAGATTTACCACAAAATGACTGAGGATTTCACTTCCCCCTGCCAGGTTCCCCTACTGCGCTCCGGGAGGAAACTGAGCAAGTTCAGTTTTCAAATTAGGCTCACCCAAGAGTAGTCACTGAAATGTCATCCATAAGAGGGGAGAAATGTAAAAGGGAATCTTTGTAGCCAGGACTACCCGACTCTCCCGCAGTAGGAGACACAGGAATAGCTTTTCATGTCGTGGAGATGTAGTTAAAATGCAGACTGCGTATCCTTGATCTCAGAATTTGAGAGGTGTGGTTTATGCATGTGGACAAGCCATCGTTCCTCCCTTTGATCTATCACTTGATGTGGAGGAAGGCTTTTATGTGTTAGTCCCATATAATGGATAATTTAGTCTGAAACCATTATGAAAAGTATTACACTTTGGGTACATATGCTTCAATTATTCTTGAAAGTACACAGAAATATTTTATGACATTCACATATATTTCAAGTTTAAAAAAAATCAAAACAAAACCAGAATTTTTGTTTACCATCCAAACAAATTTGTTCTCCTGAGGCACATTTACACGTATTTTAAAAGAATTCTGCCATTTCATGAAATAATTTTTTATGGTAGAATGTAAACAATATATTTGAATACTAAATAGGAAAAACTCAAATCATCAGTCACTAAAACTACCAGTGGCAAATACTGCTCTATAGCTCCATGTGTTTATTCCTGTTAGGAATAAAACTGCTCAGCATAAAAAGTAATAAATAGAGTTGAATTCTCCTTCTTCAAGTGCTCTTAGAGCTGAACTTTCAAATTAATCCTATGACCCTTTTACAAACAGAGTTGGCCAGAGGAAGGCCTGAGAGTTGCCCACAAACCCATGAACTGCTGACATGATGTGAGACTCTCTGACAGTGAGCAGGGCTGCAGTGTCCCCTTCTCCCCTTGGAACAGCTTGTACAGGGAGGGAAATGTAACAAGGGGTGTTTGCAAGAGATGGGTCTCCCCGATTTCTTCCCCAAACTTGCTCCCAGTGACCCATCTCAGAGATGGTGCCAGCCGGACAGCAGCGATCACTGATGGCCTCCTGCAGGTCACTGACCTTTTGTGCCTCGGTCTCCCCATTTCTAAATTAGCCACCATCATGTAACATACTGGTTTTTCAATCAGGAAAATTGTCTTGGCGTTTCATTTGATATATTCTATTTTCTTCTACTGAGTAAAAGGATGACTGTGGCCCTCATACAGTGAAAGAAAGGACGAACCTCATTTCATGTATCAGAGCAAGTGTTTGGGGTGGGAGATGTTGCCCTGTAAGACCTCTGAACTGATCCTCTAAACGTAGGCCTGTTGGCATTGCTAATTCAAATAGTGCAACTAGAGGAAAAAATGTTCAGCCTGGGGGCATTTTGAGACTCACAGGCAGCAGGGAACACTATGAAAGGATGTCCTGCAGGTCATTTCATCCCTGTTCTCATGACTGGCCCACTCACCTTCCACAGTTGCTGTCCTGTAGGAGGTGGGACCACTCTCTCCCTGAACTCTGTAGGTGGAAACCATGCCCACAGATCCCAGATTCCAAAACCAGATCCCCTGAAGGGGAATGGAAGAGCCCAACCACCTGCACCTTCCAGCCAAAACCAGGTGAGGAGTGGTTGGTTATGTAGGGGGTTCAGTGCGTGCTATCAGCCCCCAGCGTCTCCTGAGGCCTGACTTCCCTCCGTGCCCTGCACGAGCAAGCCCTTTCCCACACCACACCTGAACTGAGCCTCTGCAGCAGAGCCCGGGCTCTGAACACTGTCCCAGCCTTCACTGCAACCCATCCATCCAACTCGCCCAGGATGAAAGGCGTCAAGTGACAGAGCACCGAGAGCTGGCAGCAGAGGTTTCTTCTGCAGACATCTTGCTGGTTGTTTTAAGGTCTTCTGCCTGTAAGTGGCACCACGCTGAGTGATTGAACACTTGCTCAAATCTGTTCTACCTTTTATTGTAATGATTTCTTACAGAGCTCCCAGCTTCCAAACTCTGAACTGTCATGAGTACTGCCTGGATGTCACAGCCCTTTTGTCAGAAACACCAGAGCCTTCTGGAGTGATGGACCCAGTACTACAAAATCCCTTTGGAAAGCCACAGTTCTTAAACCATCACTGGGAAAGACTGAACTTTAGTTTTTTAGAGAAGGCTGTCACATCCCTGGGATTTGCAATGAGAGGTTTTCAAAATAGAGCCAGGCAGAGCTTTCGCTGGTGTAAATTGCCGGAGGGTTACACTCAGTCTCAGCCATGCACGCCCTGGTTTATGGTTTTGTATTTGCTTAAAGTAATTAGGCCCAGACTGTCTCATATGCAACTGAAGTCCTGAAACTGCTGAAAACTGCACTCCTCAACACAGCCATCCAGCACAAGAAACGTTGTACTTCTCAAAGCAAAAGGAAGTGATCTCCTCTCAGTGCCATAATGGGCTTGTAATGCTAAAATATTCAGATACTCAACTATCTACCGCGAAATCCTCCTTTGCTTTACTACGTCATGATCCTCACACACGTTGCAGAGTTCGAGGCTCTTTGCTCTACTTCGAAATGCAGGTTTTCCCGACCCTCCATAATAAATCAAAATCCACAGCTCAAACTCCTACAGCTCACAACAACAAACAAGCCACACAGCCCAGAAAAAGTGTTGACACTTTAAGAGGACTAGAAAAAAGTAACCAGAGGAAAGTTTTTCCCTGTTTGAGGGAAGGCTGTCAGGATAGTTATATAGCACAGTGAGTAGTGAAAACTGGGAGATTTATGTGCCAATTCTGTGTATGATTTATTTAGATGAATTGCTCTGTATTGATATGTAAAAATCTAATAAATATAACTCCTGATACAAAAGGTTGCTCCAGTCCCAATGTTACAGTGGACAGTTTTGGCAGAAAGTCAGGATGTGCATTAAAAACACACTTTTCGAGAAGTCTAATAAATAAAAGCTCTGAAATATGGTTTCCTACTGAGAAAGGCATTTTAAATCATTGTGATAAAGAACCTAAATTAGGCCTTAAAAGGAGGGGGAAGCTAAGTCCTGTAACTAATTATTTATAGCTATTTTGAATATAAGAGTCCGAGAAAGTTGGCCTCCATCCCCCATTCTCTGCCACAATAAATGTGAAAGGAACAGCCATTCCCCTTCCCTCCCCCCCCCAAACCAAATTAAAAGTCTGAAGTGTTAGAAAGGGGAGGAGAAAAACAGAATTAAAATGAGGAACAGACACCTGAACAAGGAACTTCAGAACTGAAGAAGACCTGCACATTTTCTACCAAAATAAATTATATGTGAGGGGACAGGCCTTCGGTTCTCCTCCACATTACTCAAGAGAACTGGGCTGTTAACCCACTCCAGTCCCTAGAAGAGGGAACATACTGTTATTTGTTAAACACCAGTGGGAATGTTTTTAGAAGTGAATAAACATCTGAATAGCCCTAGTCTTTCTGAAAGTCAAAGCAATTTAGACTGCACAGAAGTCAAAATTGCTGGGCACTTAAGCTTCTAAGTCACCTGGGTGCTTCTGAATATGTTATCCCAAAAGCGTAGCGAAATTCGCATGTGTGGAGCCACCCTGCCTTCGAGGATTTACAGTCTGTGGACCTTCTACCACAGGTAGCAAAGCCAGGGGGGTTGAAGAAGTGTTGATGTAGGAGGGTCTGTGGCCCCACGGCAGTAATCAGCACCTCCTCATACCAGATCTCACACCAAACACAGCAACTCAGGTCTAGTTCATAAGGCAGGAGGGTCTAAGTGGGAAGGCTGAGGAACGATAGGCTGTGCTCAAACACACAGAGCATGTGCAGGAGAGATGTCTGCTGTTGCAGTTGTACCTACCAGGCCCACTGCTGAGGTTACTGAGTTATTCATCTCTCAGAGACATCCAGAATTTCTCTCCCTGAATGTACATGGAGCTGTTCATTCTCTTCTGCTCCCTCAGGAGTGCTCAAGTGAGCTCAAGTTCATCCATCCCTTTAAATCTGACCTTCACACCTTCTTTTTCACTGCAGAGCTCAGTGAGGCACAGCAAGAGCCACCACTGCACTTGCAGAACCAGAAGGTTGCTAACACATGGCACTTTGCTAAAGAAGGAGAAGACATGTCTTAGAGAATTAGGAGAGGCACTTAGGATCTAGAGTTTAACACAGCAGGTTTGTGCCTACATGTGGCCTGGCTGTGTGGCCATAACTTCATGGGACACGAGCACACCTTTCACTGACTGAGGCCAGTCACATGTCAAAGTGTCCTCCAAGGCCCTCTTCCATGCCAGATGAAACTGCCCAGACTTCCAGACCTCTCCAACAGCTTGAAGTCCTGATGTGGGCACCACCAGAACTTGCAGCTGTGTCCTAAGGTCAGAAATAGAAGAGCTCAACCTCAAAGCACCAGTGCCCAGCTTTTATCTCCAAAGCCAACGAAGAAATATGTGGCCGGGTTTTCAAAAGAACTCAACAGCCTGAGGGCTTTGTGGAATGGCTGCCTGTAAACACAACAGGGGGAAATGCAGGATGCAGCTTGGAAAAGCTGGCCCAGGCTGGGAATACTCAAAAAACTGGCCATGGACTCCTCTGAAAAGGTTGTCCTACATCACCAAATGAGAGAGACAGACAGAGAGGCTGATTGCACTAAAAGAAAAGGTGCTGGCTGCAATTACAGACAACAGGATTTTGCCCCCAGTTCAAAGTGGGTTTTGGACCTCCCAACCCACCAGAAATAAAAGTTCCTGGAGAGTCTGAAAGCCCAAAAAGTAAGAAAAAGAAAGAAGTGGAAATTTGAATTTAAATTGAAACTTAAGCATTAAAAAATTTACAAAAACATTTGTTGCTGTCACGAAAACTTAGGCCCAGGCTTCTGACATTTTAAACTTAATAACTAAAACCATCAGCCATAATGATTTCTCCATCCGATTCAGCATTAATATTCAGACAAATGCCAGGGGCTGTCACTTCCCATATTAGGGCAATCCACATTTGTTTGCATCCAGAACACCCGTGGATGTTCTTCTGATGAACAAACTGTAATTTTTAAGCTGAAATGAAAGTAAGGAAAAAGGTAGAGTAAGACGGCTGAGTGTCTTTTCAAAAACATCAAAATGCATTTTCTTTTAAATCCCTCAAAAAGGACCTGATTATTTAGGGATCCGTTCCTCTTCACTTCATTAGCATTATTTTGTCAGCGCTGCGTTATCTAATTATGAGGCTAGAGCTGGAAACTTCATTTTCATGCATTAAGGTGTAAGAGGACTAGCTTGTCTGGCTCAGTACTTAAAGAACAGCTGTAAAGAGCAGAGGCAGGAAGACTGCAGCACAGGAGGAAATCCTCAGTAGAATTCAAGTGCTTTACGTCTGTCATAAACACGCTTCCAGATCAAATTAAAGGAATTTCTTTTAACTCTATTCACAGTCTCCAAATATTCCGCTCAACAAGCTGCCTGAGATCCTAGTCATTCTAAGAAATGAATCATATTCCCCTTGTCATCTGGCTGTCTCTGCTGACTGCTAATTCATGGTATATTGATTTTAAGACTCTGTTAACACATTATATTTTTATGTTAAGCCAGGAAAGCTTTTCTTGCTGAAAAATCATGCTCCATCCACGTTCCTCACCATATTCAGTGTTGTTCCTCCTCCGTTATTTAGAATGATTGATCAACAGCATTTAATCAGCTTTAAGCGGTTCAGTGAATTGCTCCACGCTATGGTACCACCTCCATTTTTTCCCCTCTCAGTATTTAACACCACAACATGAATTCTGCACATTAGACTTGTGTGTTTGCCTACTGATGCAAAATTTTAAGAGAGCGATTAATTGCTGGGCTAACAGAGTCTGGTACAGCTGGGTCTAGTAGATTTGTATTACAGAGATTTTGCAAATCTACCGCTCACAGAAATAACTTGTTATCTACAAGGAAGAGCTTAAAACAAAGATCATTAGAATGATACGAATATTTTTCATCGCTGATTGAAAACAGGTCAAGACTTTTAAAAACGCCTGTGAAAATCTACGCTATTACAGCTGGCGATTAAAATTTATATTGAATTAGATAATAAATATTTTGTTTGCTTCTTTTAAAATGCCATTAATAGTGAGGTCTCTCATTGGACTTGTACAAAACTGCCGCTGGCAAAAAAAATCTAAGTACAAAATACAAAGGCTTTATTTTTGAGATGCTTATAAAATTTCATTCCCCTGAATAACACTACTAATTTGGGTCTCCTTGTATTCTTAAAGATTGTACATAAATATTTTCGGCACGTAATGAGACCACAAGTTTGCCTTTATTTAAATGTTTCTAACAGGCATAAGATCTTTGTCTAAAATAGTTTCACTTAAGCAGAAATTATTTAAACATTTAACAGATTTCCAGTTCTTTGAGAACTCTTCTATTCATGCCAAAGTTTTCCAACAAAAGGAACTAAACGTTTCATAAAAATGGGAATAGAAATGTATTTTTCCACTCTATCCAAACTTTAAAGAGTTATTCTGCAAAAAGTATTTTAGTAGGTTTTTTTGACTTGCAGACATTCGGTGTATCGGGTGCTGGTTGCAAATAGAGTGCAGGTAACTTATCAGTTTGGTTTCTGAGTTCAAACCTTTCTCAGGGGAAATACATTCGTAAAACATTTGAAGTATAGATGAACATTTGAAATATGAAGTTTCTTAGTAGCAAAAGAATCAGAGCAGGAGCTATTGGTCAGCAAATTATTCAAATGAGCACAAAATTATTTAAGACTAAAAGAACCACAAAAATGGATAAAGTCATTAGCACACAAATAAAAGTGGAATTTAACTGTAAATGTATAATTAAACAGTATGTGCATATATAATATATTAACATGGAAAGTGCTCTTTTTTAAAAAAATCAATCTCATGTTAAATATATATACTTACCCCACTCTGGTGGGGAAGACACAACATAAAAATGTAAAAATATTGCTCGTTATGTGTGGTACGAGACATAAGAACGGCAAGTCTGAGTCCAGGAATGATGAAACATCGAGTATGTCTGGGACCTAAATGAAGCTATACCAGAGCCCCCACAGAATTAAGAGATTTGGTGAGATTCTTTTTCCTGTCATAGGAAACTACACGTCGGATACAAAATCTGTTTGCACGGATACGTGAAGTATATAAAAGAAAAAAAACAACATTCATAAATTACCACTTACATGTAAAATCAAGCAATATCCAACATGAAAATTGAGGAAGCTGAGAAAATAAACCTACTTATACAGCCTATTATGTAAGTAACACTTAATACATAAAAACTCCAATTTAGTTTTTACCCACTAATGTAAATGGTAACATAAACCTACTATTAAGAATAGTTTACTCAACAATTTTGGCTGAGAAATGCACTGATGGGTAACTCACCCTTACCATTAAGCTGCAGTTTATTAAACGTTTCGTATCTGAGACGTGAATAGAGTGGAGGATTAAATGAGAGGATCACTTCACTGCTAAGACTAACACTTCAGTCAATGCAAGATTTTGTCCATTCAACACACCTTACAAAGAACAGACCAAATTCTGCTTTCAATTACTGGGGTGCAACTTTGACTGAAGTCAACAGATGTTGCACCTCACTAACTGTTAGCAGGACTGCACAGTGAATAAAAGCCTGGGAGAAAAACTCTCTGATGAAAACATTTTTGATGGAAAACTGATTTTTCAAATAAAGGAGAGTTTTGTGAACAGTGTGTTTCTCAGAAAAAAAAAAAAACAAAACCAACCTTATTTTCATCAAATACTTTTCTGCTGAAGAATTGAAACATTTAGTTTTCTTTTTTTTTTTGTCTTTTTTGACAGGTCAGAAATTTGAGAGTGCCAAGAAAGAGAGACAGTAAGTGAAATGAGAAGCTGGAAAGCTGGCGTGCCTCAGAAAGCTTATTATTACAAATTCTCATTTAATATTTTAATTCCTTAGACAGAGGGGTCAGATCTAGATGGGTACATGGCTTTCAGCATGGCGACGTGCAAGTAGTTCCTTATCAGGAGCAAACTGAAGCATGTCTAGACATTCACTGGTGGTGGGTTTGTTAAATGGGCACCAACAAACCAGTGGCTGACCAAAACACGCTACAGTAATTTCAGTTCTCATCCACTGGACAAAACACAGGAATAGGGCTCCAAAAAGGGAGGGAAATTACCCCTCCGTAAATTTAGCTATTTCCCAGGGTGTAAATCCAAGCAGGGGTTTCAGGAAGCAGAACGTGTGAAATAAGACAGGTGTCTGTCCCTTACCAAGGCAGTCTGGAAGTGTTTAGTGCGTACCAGAAGTGTTGCCTCGTCTACTCAGAGAGCTGCTGGGAGAGAAGCAAGTATCAGGAGAGAAAAACAGAGAGAAAGCAACTGTTTTGTTCACACCAGCACAGAACCCTCTTGAAGGTCAGCTTGGTGCTTCGGGCCGTAAAGGAGAAACATGAGTGAGACTATAAACTTCAGTTTCATGGGAAGTCCAGAGAGCCCCATGAAGTCAATTGGACTGTTTTCAGGACAAAGAATCGCTTGCATCATATAAAAATTTCAAGATTTGGCCATAAAGCATGCAAAATATATTGCATCATGAAATGTGAGTTAGCACTGAACTGATACAGGCATTACTCATGTATCTGTTAGACATCTCTGCTGTACAACCAAACCTCATCTTCCATTCTCGGGAAAGATTATTGAAAACAGAACTCCTGCAGCGGGTAGTTGGGGCTGGACTTTGACAGCTCAGCTCCTTTCCACCTAAGAGATTGGGAAAGTTTTTTGGGAAAGCTGCTGTTCCTCTGCTGCCAGGCTCCCGTGTTGTCTCACCATCTGAGCAACGTGCAATGGTGACAGGCTTTGGCCGTGGCAGGGGCTGTGTGATGAGGCCAAGTGCTCACGCTCATTCTGGTAGACACGAGGAAGATGTGACAAAGTCCTAGACGAAGAAGGACTCTTGGTGTGCCAGGAAATGGTACATTAAGATAATTAATAGCTAAGGCTGGACAATGAATCAAGAGCCGTTACTCTGGAGGACTCCTTCTTATTAGTTGCATATGAAAGATTTCTGGGAGAAAGGAACATTTTTGTTAACTTCCACTCCTCTCATATCCAAAAGCCTCAGCGAACAGATCTCCTAATTTTTATAGGCCTTGTGAAATAGGTCTAAAAAGGAGTCACCATTGCACAGACCTTGCCTGCTATTTTAAGGCAGGCTACTGAAGCGAGTGTGGGTTAGACAGACTGCGAAAGAGGAGGAGGAAGGGAAGGAGAAAGGTTAAACAGCAGTAGGGAACACGGCTAGAAAGGACTAGTTGCACAACTGATGGTTCTGAGCCGTTAGATTATGCCGACAGTGTATTAATCATATGTTACAGCCATATGCACACACAGTGATAAATTTATATTTGTCTGCCTATAAATTAACATTAGATGTAAATATATGTAAATTATTGACTATTTTGCATCATGTTAATAGGATAAATATTTTAAATATAAAAATCTTTTCACATCACACCATCAGAAGGCATTACAAAAATATGTATGTGGGAGATGAGCTTATGGCCTACACCAGCTCCAAAGATTAGGTTTGAAATCCCAGATTGTCCAAAGACTCCTTCTGTAACTTAGCAAAAGCTTCCAAAAGCATCCCCAATGAGTTAGGAAGATCGTTCCTAAACCCTGGAGTTAGAAAGTAACTAAGTTACAAAGCAATTTATTTGCTCTTGAAAGACTTTCCCTTGGCTGCTCTTGTCCTAAGTGTCTAAACCTGCTGCCCAGGTCCCTCTCTTTATGCTGAATTTAAGATAATTGCTTTTGCCTTGTTTGTTTTAGATGCTGTCACCCTTCCACCAGGAGCACATTTCCCACTAACCTACCCAGTCTATATGAATCCCAAGTGCTTTTCCCTATTCTAAATAATTACTAATAGATGATGGCATATAGGTTTACCCTTGGATTCTACCTGCATTTCAATTCATGACTCTCAATGAACTCGAGGAGGGTTAGTAATACAAAAAAATTAGACTCTCTTATATCAGTCCCTCATCCCCTCTGCTTTTTGCAGTGACCTGGGCTCCTAGTGTTAGGAAGAGGATGGAAGAACAGATTTTTCCCCAAAGTCAGCTCCCAGACTGACCTGTGAGTGCAAGACCCCTGCACACCCACTGGATGAACCTCACCCTCCAGGCCAAGTGGTGCACTGGGCTGTGGCCATCACTGGGCAACAGAGGGGTACTTCTACACAAAATTAAGCATTAAGAGCTGAGCTCATTTCTTTCTTCATCTCTGGTTTGCTGCAGGAAGATCTTTATTACAAAGCTTGTGGAAAAGTAGCAGTAAAAAAATCTCCACCTCTAATACCTAGATTTTTTTGAGTATGCGTGTGTTGTGATTGCCTTGCTCTGGGCAATCCAGATTCTTCCAGATTCTTGAAATATTCTTGTCTCTTTTTCTTTTTCCTTTCTTGTATTTTTTTTTTTTTTTGGCCATATGCTGCCCTGATGACACTGCCTCCGGGAGGGAGTGTTTGGCCAATTTCCTTGACAGTGCTGAAAAGTCCCTTTGCATCCACCTCTCCTGTCCTGTTGCTCCAACTCCTGCACTGCTCACTATGGATGAATTCCTGCCGTGTTTCATCTAACCACCTCTCATATCCCTCGTCGGAGGCTTGTGTGCTCAGCTTACATCCAGTCTCATCAGGATGTCTTTTTGATTTAAGCCTTTGTCTTCTCCCTGCTAGGCCTAATATCTCATCTGTTAGCCACTGCTGGTTTTTGCATCGTTTCTTTATCCCAGTCATATTGTGTGCTGTGTCTAGGCTGACATCTTCTCCCTCACACCGCAGATCATTTGGTCCCTTTTTAGTCCTGGCATGCTGATAGCACCTCAAACTGGCTGTAAACTTCTACTCTGGACCTGTCACTGATACATCCTGGGATAAATCTATTGCATGGAAATAACTTTTGCTTTGGGATTTGGTTTTTGTTTGTTTGTTTCTGTGTATTTTTATGGGACATAGCATGACTATCAGAAGCCAGGAGACAGGTTAAGGAAGAGAAGTGATGTTTATTAGGAATTCGGTAGCATAGGGTCAGAGCAAGTCAGCTTTGTTCAGAGAAGACAGTGTCTCTGGAACCATCCTGTCACTGACTATAAGGCAAACAGATTCAGTCCCCACCTCAAGATAAAATGTGTCCTTTCTCTTATTTTGCTCTTCCCTCACCTCCTTCTCCCATTTTATACCATATTCTTTATGAACAGAGTCTCCCTCTGTTTTCCTAGCAGCCAACTAAAAAACATAACTACAACAGAGGCAGAATTGGCTGTGTATAACGGAGATGCACAAGAGACAGTTAATGTATCTGCACAAATACCGGCCTTGATCCTGCAAAGATGTCTGCATTAAAGTCAATGAAAGATCCAAGTGCATAAAGTTAAGTGTATGTGTCAGTCTTTGGCAGCTGAGACCTTGAAGCCTGCTCAGACATCATGACTGGGTACAGGCATAAACTTGACACTTGCAATGTTTCACTTAGCTTTGACAAAATGTGATATTCAGGGGGTTCCTTTAAAAATAAAATACAAACAAATTCTCTATGAGTTTCAATACCCTTTCAAATGAGCTTGGAATATAGCTTTTCTGGTTGTGATACATCCCTAGGAAAGAATGGCTTACAATAAAAGGAGATATTTTGAAAGTGACTTGGTCTGTTGTTACTGTCATATCGAGCCTTTTGGACCAACAGACAGAATTCTATCGATAGATACAGAATGGGAGAAAGAATGAACTGAAGAAAAATCAAAACCAAGAAAGAAAAAATTCCAAGAGCATATTTTCAGGGGCATTTGAGTAGCATTTCTTTCACCTAAAGACGTATGAGAAAGGAAGAGTGGATCTTTACAACAGTACCAACAGTATCCCCAAATTTCCAAGGACAACATTACTGGCTGACTCAGGAAAAAAAACACTTCACCGATGCACAGGTCACTATTTTTCACTAAGTCATTATGAACACTCTTGGGAGATAGAGTACTGGGCCACATTGGGCTATGACCTGGTCTTTCTCCATATATTCCCCTTTACATTACATCCAAACTGAGAGTGGTTTTTTTCCTCTATAGTTATACACGTTGTGTTACCTGGAAGAAGCAAACAGTGGCTCTGAATTAATTTGCTATCTTTTTATGGAATGCCCTGCTCCAACTTTCCTTGGCAGCAATGATGCCGTGTCAAATCTTACTCAAAATTTAGGAGAGATTTTCAAATCCTGAGAAGAGCCAAGCACACACAGCGTAACAGCTTCCATGAAAGCATTCCCATTCCATTTCTCTACATTACTTTATTTAAACATAGTTAATAGTGACCACCTGAAAAAACAGCTCAACACAACCCTCAGCAAATGCAGGAGGATATTAACGGTAACAGAGTTGCCATATCGTATGTATTCTCACTCAAAAACTTGAGTCCCATTGTCTTGTTCACCTAATTAGGAAAGAAAAAATATATAGTGGGAGAAACAGTGAATAATGCTGGAAAACAGAAAAGCCAGACTTCATGTACACAGATGTGTCCATATCCATTACCTGTAAGTATGCTGAAACTTTAGTTCAAGATGTAAACTTATCTATTTTAAGTACTATTGTGCTCTAACCCTATATCCATGTTTGGTTTTCTTTGCAACTTTTGAAGGATGTTGCTAATGATACCTGTCTTAATGCAAAAGCCTTAAGAACAGCACAGTCTAACGTTGATTCTGTGGTGAGAGAGGGAAATACTGAGCAACAGAAGACAAAACCCTTTCCAACATGCCATCAGTGGATCTGGTCAGAATGTATGAAAAAAAAACACCCCGCCACTTGGATTTTTGACTATCAAATACTTCTCTGAACAGTTTTGCTGTGACCATGAAAATATTTCAGTGATTCATTGTGAAGAGCAAATGAAATCTCCAAAAGCTGCAATCTATTTGGAGGCAATTAAGTAATAGCAGTTAATTCAGGATTCAGACTCAGTTATTCAGCCAATCTAGCACTATGTTGGCAGAAGATACGTGACTTCACTGTAGTACAGTGAGCTCTGCTTAAACAGCCCTTGCTCCATCTTGGTTGTGTTCAGGCTTTTCCAAAGCTTTTGTGTTTCTTGACTTTCTTGTTACTATGGTGAGCGATTGTCACAGGAGTGTACAAAAAGGATGCTTAGGACACAAGTAGAGACAGCAGCCAAAAATGGTAATGGGACAGTGTGAGTTACCAGCGGGTTCTTCTGCTTTTCTCTGTGTGTGGGAAGGGTAAGTGAGAGCTGGCAGCTAATCTATCGCTGTGTTCATGAGAGACAACTGTACATCTCTTGTCCCAATCCGTCAGCTCAGTCGTGGCTCTTGCTTTACAGCTGCTGAAGGAGAGACTGGCTCCCGCAACAAAGGCAGCCCTGGATACTGCTGCTGGCATCTGTGCCAACAAGGAAGTCTTGATCTCTTTGTACACACTGTCTCTTTCTGGTACCATGTCCACAACCCGTGCTGAAGGAGTCAGAGGAGCGGGTGGATCTGTAGATCACTATTCTTTGTGATCCAGGTTATCCAGACAGGATAACTCAGCTGTGGGTCCATGCAAATGCTGGCTACACAGAGCTAATAAAGTTCTGACCTACCCTTGTCCATCTTCATCCACCTGCACGTTCTGATCAATAATGCATATTGCTTTTTGGTTTCTCTTCCCACATGAGAACCAAAGCCAATAGAGCAGTGCACGTAGCATTACTACAGGCACGTTTATGCTTGCTGATGACCCCAAAGTAAGTAGGCTTGTCTGCCTTTGTGCAACCTTACCCTTGGATAAGGCCCCCCCTTGTTCCTGCTGCTGAGTTCCATTCCCAGATGAAGATTGTTTTAAGTCTTAAAGTAGTGAGTGTCTTCAAGATGGGAGCAAATTAGGAGACATGTCAAAAGAACAACTACAACAGGAACTCTTAAATGCCAGGTCTTAAATCATTCTGGCAAATTGTCAGTGTGCTTATATTTCTGCCTTCCTCCCCCAAGTTTGGTGATGGATGAGCACTGATAGGAATAAGTTGGAACTCATGATCTGGCACCCGATCCCAGCATTAACTAAATCACCCCCCTGCTGCCACAAGAAAAGGCATTCATTCTGATCCAGTTTAAGAACTTAAAGTAATCACATCAGAAAAATTAATACAGCACTGATTTCTAGCTCAAAGGAAGATATTGTTAGGATATAGCACAAAATGTCAAGAGACTACTTTTTCGACTGCAGGCAGCCAGTAGTTCTTTCTATCCTGCTAAGGTACATTAAAAAGCCTCCTCGATCAGATATTCACGAGGTTTTCTTTTTGGCAAGTTCTGCATACTAAGGTATCCAAAATATTTGAATACATTGGCTTCTCAATGAGGTATTTAACAGGAAAAGGACTTGCACTTTTTCTCTGTAAGGCTGCAGTTATACTGTGTTTTATAGATCAGTAAACCAGCAGAGAGATTAGGTAACTTGCTGAAGACCACATGGCAGGCAGGTGGCAGAACAAAAACTATAGCATGGAAATGCCTCTTGCTCTTCTGTCTGCTGAAGAGTCAGACTACGCTGACCTGTGCGAATGTAATGAGGAAGGGAGCGAGGGAGAGAGTGCACAAGAACTTCTCTCCTTTTATCACACCTTTGCATGCCCAAGAGGGCCCTGACCCCTCCTACGCCGAGCCCTCTGCAAGGGGCAGGTTCAGGAAGGATCAGGGTGAAATGTGAACTCACTATTTATCACTCTGAGAGGTCAGACTGAGAGTCTGGACGTGAGGCAGAGGCATCTTGGATTTCTTCCAAGGCTGGAGTAGCTGCTGTGGTATGTGCTGCCCAGGATTTTCCAGGGCAAATTCTGATTCAGCTGTAAGTCTTATTAGAGGCTCTGCTTGAAATTTCTTTCATTCTTATCCATTCAGCTGAGGGCACTCAGGGCATCCTGACCACTACACAATATCCCTTCATACGCCACAATCCTTATACCTCAGTGTCTGCAACAAGGCAGCTTTGCAGCCAATGGAAACTGCACAGCTCTGCTGACACAGGTTTATAGCTGCTACGGATCTGGCCTCGTATTTTGTCTGTCACACACACACACAGCACAAGCAGCGCTGCTCTCCCCTATTTTCATCATCACCAAGAAGATTTTGTTTAGGACTGTGGTTTACAAAGATCTTATTATAGAGAAATGAAAAGAGAACTCATCTAAAATCTGGTTACATTGAAAAATTCCAGCTGTCTTGCAATTCAATGCAGCTGTGCTATCTAGTATCTTTTTCTCTTCCTTTTGCATCTCTTTATAGAACATTAGCTTCTATAGAAAAATGCATTTTTTTTTAAACATCATGATTTTTTTTATTTCCCTTCCCTCTTCATTATTTTGCTGGCTGTTATTTCCACCAATGAAACCTACAGACTCTGACAAGGAAAATGCAAAGATATTTTGAGACAGAGGAACAGCAATGAGGAAAAAAATAGCATTTGTGGAGAGTCTCTACTGGCAATGTCTTGTCCGTGATTTTTTTCTTATACAAACTGTAATATGATGATATTATGCAACTGCCTTCACATATTAGAATCATTATGAGCAGTAGCTTTGTGATATCATACAGCAGGTGCTAAGAACAGTTTTTGCTTTTTCCCCAAAGCGACTACAAAATTACTTACGATTTCATTATAGAACAATCAACACTTTGTGGGGAGAAGTTTGTATTATTTTGTGATTGTGTTAGTGAGGGAAAAAAAAAAAAACCCTAAATCTATATTTCTGGGGAGTCTGCAGCATTCTCAGGGTGAAAACTAAACCGAATTCATTTGTAGCCAAATGTCTACGTCCTTAGCCAGGCAAAACTCTGATGGAACTGGAAGGACTCCAATCCTCGCTCAGCTCTCTGCTTTCTCTTGCAAACTCAAGTCTGCAGAGCTCTGTACATCTCACCTGAGGATTGAATAGCTCAGAGCTGGGGGCACAACTTAGTCCTTCAGCCGAGACCGAAAGGGTCACTACCAAAGAAGGTCTTACATTTATCTCACCTTTAGGATAAAAACAAACCCAAAGCGTTAATTGAAAAAATTCAGCCTATGTGAGGTGAGGCAGGTTCACAACCAAGCAGATGTGAAGTCCAGCCAAAGCCTTCTGAGAGTCACCAGCCACTTTCAAGCAACGCACGTCTTTTATCTTCTCTCTGGAGAAACTCTAGGGCTTAAAAAAGCCTCACCTCTGGTCAGCTCAAGTTACTCCAGCAGGAATAATTCCAGATGATTTTTTCTCCCAGAGGAAGAGACAGCCACAGCCCAAGGTCTGCAGGTCTCTGTGCAAGGAACACCAAGAAGCTTAAAAAGAGTTGCATTTTCTTCCCCATATTCCCTGCCAGTCTCCAACACCCACATGGCAGCTGGAGTGCCAGCACCAGAGCGGCTTCATTCCCATTAGAAACAGGGCAGAGATTCAGCTATAAACTTAAATTTTCAGTCGGGGAACTGCAGAACTGTGGTGGAAATTTGCAACAAACCTCGTTCCTCACCCCTTCATTTTAATAGCCCAAAGACTGCAATTCTTTCCTCAAAAAAAGCTCATGCTGTTATCTTATCCACCCCAAAACGTAATTAGTATATTAAAAAAGTACTTTTCCACTAAAAAAAGCAGAATGTGTCCACAGGGTCATATTTTCTATTCCCACAGGATGCTTTCCTCTTATTTTATAAACACTTAGTAGCAAACATTCCCTTTAAAAACGGAAAATATTTAAAATAGCTCTCTGTCTACTAATGACAGACAGCAGAAGCACAGGAAAAATCTCTACAGAAAGGAATGTAAAAGCACAGTGAGTCAGGGTAACTGAATGGTAACTAAATAGCTAGAACACTTTTCCCCTGGTGTGAACTCTTAAGTGCAAATCACAACATTCAAAGCTCTAGCAACTCAGGGCAGTTTTTGTTACATCTGAAAACAAAGATACAGATCAATTATACTCAAGAGAAAATACCGTAACATCATTCCTTGCAAGAGTACAGCCCTGAGTAAAGCATACCATGCTTTCAGCAGTGGTATTTTAAATACCAATCACAGCCAATCACGGTTTCACTGCTGCAGGAAAACACTGGAATAATATTGTCCCCCAGCCTTGGTATCACATTAAATCAGAAGCAAGGCCCTCGATACCTGCTTGAGCCACTGGTTTCCAGGCAGAGAGACTTTAGATCTGGCTCACCGCAGCTACAAAGCAAGAGCATACTGTAAGCAGGCCAGGTGGTATGTGCTCACTGGGTTAGCTGGCTTTGGTGATGCTACTCCACAACAAATTGATTTGAGGACCCCCTCCATGTCTGAAGGGCTGCATGGAGTTCTCCAGTTGTTGCCAGAGTGCACAGCTGGAGACAACAGGACACCTACTCAGCACAACCTCACACCACAGCGATTGCTGACTGTCAAACTCATGACCCTGAGCAACTTGGTGCTCTAAAAACACCCAGTGTATTGGTAGCTAAAATGAAAAGAAAAAAAAAAAAAAAAGACATGTAAAATGTCTTAAATTTGTAGCTGCTCCATCACCCCAGCCCATCACAGAACTGAAATCAAACCACTTACACTGATGGACTGATCTAGTGGCAAATCAGTCGACATAAACACTGTTTCTTAGTCACCAATACTATAAAATGTGCACAAACCCCTTTGCTCAGATCACCCCACATGTGGAAGCTAACTGACTGCCCAGGAGCACCTGGGCAGGTCTGGTTTTCCTCAGGCAGTGCCCTTGCAGCAACCACACTGCAGAATTCTGGATCCTCTTGTTTCCTGAGCCTGATTCTCATGCTTTGTCGGATACATAAACAGAGATTTTTAAACCGTATACTCCTCGGTTAAAGAGATTGGCATCAGGTATATAAATAAGTCATAAGGGACCATTGCTGACAAAACACACTCATTCGGTGAGAAAACAAACGCGGTGCATGACACCACAACCCCACGGCTGCTACACAAGGTGTGAGCTCCCTTCACGCCGAGCCTGGGCTCCGGGAGGTGACGGGGCCCCGCACCTGGACCTTATTAGCAACCGGAGATGCTCGGAGCTCAGCACCCCGCGGAGAGCGGTGGCGAGGCCGCAGGACGGGCCCGGGGCTGGCCGGGGCGAGGCAGGCAGCCGGCGGGGCCAGCGGGGCCAGCGGTCCCCCCGGTCCCGCTTTGTGCTCGCCGCCGCTGCCGCCATTCAGA
>VXBJ01002543.1:651353-665902 GCA_013400055.1 Nycticryphes semicollaris | reverse complement strand
GCGTTGAAAAGCAGTCACTTTTGGGTTTTTGCGAGTGATGCAATTAAAGCATCTATATTTACATAGATATATATATATTTTACCAGGTTTGTATCACAGTTTAAGAAAAATAATAAATTAACATGAAAGAATCAGCGTGCTGCAAACCCCCAGCAACTCCAGGGAATTCCTGCGTAGAGATGAATATGGATGAAAACCTATATTACCCCAGGCACCAGCTTAGCACAGGATGTTTATGAAATATTCCCGAAATGTAGTTTATTTACAAATCAAGTTATCCACTTAGGTGAGATACTTAAAACATTTATGCCTTTAGTGGACAGTTATTATTATTACTTATCACTTGTTAAGCACCAGGTGCTCTGTGCTGTACAAGCCACGCACGTAAGAAGTCAGTCCCTCCTGCCAAGAAGGTGCAACGCAGGGGCCTGGGCCAAAGTCTGGGGAAGTTTCTTCTGAATGAGGCCGTAGCCGATGAGAAGATGCCTCAGGAAAGCCAGGAGAGAATAAAAGCTTTCAGGATTTTTTGCTTCCTCTGGGTTTGTTTATTTGTTAGCTGTATTTCTTCAGAATACCCACTGGATCAAAGTTCATTTCAAGGAATTTTGATCACGAAATAACCGGTTCAGAAGCTGCTTCTTTCTTCCCTTCTTACGTATCTGCATCAGAGGTTTTTCCCTTCTTTCTTTGAGCACTGGGCAGAAGAGATCACGTACCCAGCCCTAACGAAACCCAGTTTCACACCATTAAAAGGAGGATAAATTGAAACACTCACGAAGGACTAGACCAGCTTCAAAAGAATATTTTTAGCAAACCCCCGAGCCCTAACAATTTGGAAAACGCGGAAAGAATCCCTAGCAGTCTCCGAGCTGTATCCCAGTACACGGAGCCGCATCTCTGGGTACCGGCACTACACACCATGCAAATATATCACATTCTCTACTTTTGTCTGTGCACGCTTTGCAGTAAGGGCACAGGAAAAGCACCATCCCTTTCTCATAGCGAAAGCTCTAACTGTGCTAACAGGCTGTCATCTGTTGCAAAACGCCAGGGTTGCATAGTTTTGGGGTTTTTTTTTTTTTTTCAACTTTATGTCCACTTTCCCACACACACGTTACGGTTTTGCATCTGTAGCAAACCTGTGTTCACTGAACTGGGTTTTAGAGCAGCAGAAAACTTCATGGCTAGTAATCTATGCGGCGCGCGTCCTCGCTGAGCAGAAAGCGAGACACGGAACCGAGCACGCCGCAACTTTAGGGCAGAGGCTAGCAATTCTTTTCATGAAGAAGAATCTCACTAACTCATCAAAAGAGAGAGGGACATTGCCCGTACAGAGTTTAAAATCACAGCAAGATCTTGTTACCCTTTCGCAACCTCTCTGGACGGAGGCTGTTTCTCCACTCGGTGAAGAAAAAATGGCTCGAGGTACCCGCGCAACCCCTTCCCTTTTCACTGCCTCGCCATCCCCGAGGAAGGGATGGGATTCTGTGCTTTGGAGCAGGGTCGTTCTTTGTTTGTTGATTTGTCCCTGTAGGTATTTCAAATAGAAACCACCTAATATAAATACCAGCATCACAGAAAAACCACTATTAAACTATCAAACGTAAGATCTGGAATGCCTCAGACTATGTATATTTTGTGCACAACACCGTGTGTTTTTCTATGCCGTGTCCTTTTACAAAATCATCCCCCCCCCAAACTCTCTTCCTGCCTATAAAAATGACATCATTTTCCACGTAATAGAGGTGGAAAGCAGACATAGAGTCATTGAGTCTTTGTTATTACGTGCTTATTCCTCGCCGAATGTTTAAACTCTGTTCTCGGGCAGCCTTGAATTTTGCAAGCGATGAGCTGTGTCAGAGCAGCACAGGGAGAGACGAGCCAGTGCTGCCCCTGGAGCAACACTGAGCTCCCCCAGTGCACTCCTGATTTAGGTCCCAGCCTACCCAGGTACAGAGCTTCCTCTTGCATTATTTTTTTCTTCGTGAATATTGATGAAGAAAATAACTTGTTAATGGAGGCGGGAAAAAAAAAACCCAACAACAAAAGAGAGAAAAAATAAAAAGTGGTTTTAGAAGGGATAGTGGAAAAGGTGTTTCATAGCAAGTAACTCGGCTAAAGCTGACCGACACGCATCAGAAAACCAGAACCCCTGAAATTCAAAGGCAAATATTCTGTCCTTAGCTCACCCCTTCACGGGAAGGTATTACAGCCCATTTCACACTGTTTAGAGAGTCACGCTCTTTTACAGGCTCTTCTACTGTGTAAATATGAACGCAGAAGAGAAGAGCCATCATCCTTCTCGCTAAATTCCCTAAACTTTACGGAATTTAAAGGCAGACCTTTAGCAGCATTTTAAGCCCTTTGAATATAAAATTTGCCCTTTCTCTCTTGAATAAAAAACTGAACCGGAAAAGCCCCCCTCCCCCCCCCCAAAAAAAAAAATCCTTCCCTGGATGTTTTAAAGAAGTTCATCAACCAGATAAACATCAATGCTGAGGGGATGAGTGTTATCTTTTTAAAATGTAATTTCTAAACGTGTGTGTTTCCCTTTCAGTAGGAGCTGGGCAGAAATGGTGAGAGGATTTTTGCTCTCTGTTGTGTAGGATGTGGGATAATATGGTCTCTTGTGGTTTTAAAATTTAGAAATTTAGGAACTGATCCATTTATCTATGAAGTCATTGTCCCTTTGAGTTCAGGGAGGTAAAAATTAAGTCAAATTAAAAGTTTTTAGAAAAATACTTTTTACTCTACTCTTTACTTGAGACACGTCATAGTTCTGTTCCCACGTATATATATGAAAGATTGTTTTAAACGGGGCTTTTTAATGTTACAGATCCATCTCCTGTGAAGTTAGGATATTACATAAATAAGCTCTTGGGAGCTGATTTTCCATGTGCAAACTGACACAGCACAGCATGCTCAGAGAATCTGGAAGCCCCTGTGTTAAACCTGTGTACTGACATGTTTGAATTTTTATTTTTTTTTAGGGCTCCTTAGCAAAAATAGCTTGTATTTACAGTGAAATAAATTGCCTGCCTTTAATGGTCATTTTCCCAAAGCATCTGCTGAAAAGCTTTCGTCCACGTGCTGCACCTGCTAAAATCAGATTAAGGAATCAAAGCTGGTTTCTAAAGGATCCATGTCCGGGAGGAGGGTGGGGAATTAAAAAAGGAACCACAATCAGGAAGACTTTTTAAAAAGTATTTTGTGGTTTTAAAATGGGAAACTGAAAAGGTAATTCTCATTTTTTTTAATGAAGCAAGTAACTAAAATAAGACCAAGATAAAAGCCAGCAATAAAAAACAAGTTACAAGCTCTCCCTTGGCTAAGGTTTAATACAAAATACAAGAAAGTTTGTAATCAAATTAAAACTATTGCCATACATAGCAATCCTCCAGTGGGCACAGAGTATTCTGCAAAAAAAACCAGATCTTTGCAGTGTACTAATTTTTCAGGGCAGAAATGAATCACCTTAGTTCAAAGAATAGGTGTTTTAAGAATGTTATTGGTAAACGCTGAATTATAATATTAATCAGTTTAATGGTATTAATTTGGTGCTTGAGTATGAGGGGGAAACGCTCAGCTCAGTATTTTTCCTGATTGAAGGGTAGAAATGAAGAAAAATAAGCCCCTAATGGACAGAATGTTGTTTTGGTACTTACTAGCAAAGCCAACTGTGATGTACCTAAAAAGGACAGATCAGGTATAATTTCTGCTTTAAATACTACATCTGCTTTTAGTATCTGTGGTCACTTCAGGACTCTGTGAAAAGTTATTTAATTCTGCATTTCTTGTGCAAGACCAATGTATTCTGTGATACCTGAGTTCTGCCAGTTGAAAGGAGATGGCCCTATGGAACATCTTTTTCATGTCATGGCTTTTGCTAGAGGCTTTTGTTTCAAGCTTCCAGGACACTGTCTTGTCTCTCCCACTCTCTCTCCTATTCACAGGTGTGAAACAGCAAAGTAATTTGCAATATAAATTACAAAATCAACTGTTGAGTTTACAAATTGAATATGCATGAAAAAATTGCACAATATTACTATTTTCCTCAGCCTAATAGAGGTAAATATGTCTGAAATTTGTCTTGGTGGAAGAGTGGATATTTATATACTGTAGATATTAATTACAGTTGGGATAATTTAAAGTTTCTGTTATTAACTCCTTTATAGTTTCACTGCCATCAGGATTAAGTGCAGTCACCTCCAAGCACAACCACTTGATAATAATTACATTGAGGAGACATTCTTCTTACAGTTAAAGCATGGCTTTAAGAAGTACCTACTAGCCTCTTTTGTTTATTCAAAATAAAAAAAAATAAAATAAAAAAAAAGAGACACCAAGTACACTGAGAATAAAAATGGGCCATAGGGACTTGGACTAGCAATGATTTTGGTGACTGCTTAATTTCTTGTTTGGTTGAAAAAAGACTGGATTGGCTATTGACAGGTCCCTATCAATAGGGAGACCCCGGAGGTCTGGCTATTTGCACATGGCCTGATTGACTTGTCCTTAATAGACATATAATTGTTGACAAATACCTTCCAATAGACTGTGGCAGGCATGGCCAGGCAGACAAAAGAGGCTTCTCTACGCCAGAGACCGAAGCAGAGCGATTCAAGAGACGTGGCACCTTAACTGGGGAATAGCTGGCTTCTCCAATGAAGCTTCTTGAGTAAAACCTGGAAAATCAACCCCGTTTTCTCCCTCCAGCAGCTGACAACCAGCTCAGATATAAAAAGCAGCGTTATCCGAAGAGAGTGTGGGATCCATTCAGGGTGTCCCTTCTTCTAAGCAACTTCAAAATACATCTTAATCATAACATACAGCTTAATCGTAACAGCAAACCTGTGCACTTAGTCCCCCCCCTTTTCCCAGAGCCTGTGGTTTTTAAAAATCCAACCGGATTTTTTTCCTGTTACTGTTTGCTCTCAGGCACTTTGTTCTTAAGCATCCACACCCCAGCTGTTATGACAGACAGAATCCCAGGGTAGGTGGGCCTTCTGCTGTACTTAAGTCCTAACATTTCCACCAATTCATTACATATTGCTGCAATATGAATTTTTACAAGGAGAAGAATCGAGTGCACTGGCTGGAGGTGCACGATTCTGAAGCTTTCCAGTCTCCACCGATTCCTACAGCCATTGTGGGTGGATGCTGACTCTGAAAACAAGATTCAAAAATGGATGCTTAATGTTGGTCACCTGTTTGTGAAAATTTTGGCCGACCTTCCAAGCTACCTCAGGAAATCCATGGTGGAGCTTGCTGTCTACAGCTAAGAATCTGACTCTAAACACAGCCTCATTTTGTGCAGTGCTTTCACACACACACAATTCTAAACGAGAGTTAGATAATACATTTACTGTGCTATTATTTTCTGTGTTAAATAACAGCACAGAAAAGAAAACGAAGAGGTGTAGGCAAAGGAAGAAAAGATAATAAACTGCATTTATCTGTCCTCAAGATAATAGTTCTATATTAGATATGTTGGGGAATTAATTACATGGATTTTTAGAATGTTTAGTACATTATAGGCATTGCAATACTTGTCACAAGACAAAAGGCCATTGAAATGATGCAGTACAGCCTTAGGCAGCCATAAAAGAACAAATTGTTCAAGTTTGTGCATCAGTGCGAGATCCAAAGAACCCTGGCTCCAAGAAAAATAGCAGTGAAATTTAGAGATGCACCTACTCTATGGATTTACCCAGAAGTGGACTGAAATCTGGACTCTTGGCCTTTTAGTCCTGGGTTTGGTGCACCTGCCTTTCCCTGTCAGCAGCAAGCTGAGAAATCACTCTTGAAAGTTTGCCTTGCAGGACTTCTTCCCTTGGCAATTTTGGATTTAGTAACGTCTTCCCCCTTAGAATACGGTACCTGTCAGGTAGAGGTAACACCCTTATCCTGTGGCACAAGTGACTTGCAAAGAGAAGACAGAGAGGTGGGGGAGGAGGGTCAGGAAGGGTACTCCTTAAATCTCTAAGCTAATGTCTTCAGCCTCCCACCTCTAAGCTCCCCCACCTCTTTCTTCCCAAACTAATAAAAACAACCATTAAAAAAAGAGAGACAGGGAGGAAAAAAAAAAACCCAGCGCAGACCGTGATCACAGAGGCAAGCAAAGTAGGTTACAAATTAGTGTGACACCATCAAGGTGACACTGTAGACAACCTCTGACACCCGACACAAAGCTGCATGCCTTGTGCCAAAAAGACCTTGAGCCTTGTCTTTGATTCTTATTGATCAAATACATAGATTAAATACAGTATCAGATGACAAGGCTAAAGCCGGGGATTCTGCATACAGCAAAGACCCTCAGACATGAAAGAAGACATACACAACAGAGAGACAGACAGATAGAATAATTGTATTGTGAATAAACAGATGTAGGCTGAGGCAGGCAATTTCATCTGGCAGATGGGCAGGGCTTTTTGTACTTACTGCACTTCTTACAGGTCATGAAATCCAAATGTCAATAATATTAGGAATAAGGGACAACATTTTTTAATGGCGTTTTTGCAATCCCCAAACATTCCTGAGCATGTGCATCCTGTGACCAGCTGCTTCAAAATGGTGTGCGCGCGCGTGTGTGTGTGTGTGTATGTCCATTAATTCAGAATTACTCCAATTACGAGCTTTTGATGCTCCAAACCCCTCTTTCTAACCCAAAAGAGATGGAGAGCCCTCGGCCTGTCCAATCAGATCATTTTCCCTCCTGCCTGCAGCAGATGTAAGCAATTTACTTTTTTATTTCTGCATATTCAGTGCGAGCGGAGCTGTTGGTGACTTCTCACCCCGGAGCCTGCAGGATTCTAACCCTATCAAATTAAAGCATTTTGCTCACTTATTCCCAAGCGCTCGGCTGGTGCTTAGCAGGCCTCCCGCTGCATAGCAATGGCGGGCGTTCGTGTCCGCTCATACCCCGAGCCTAATCAGAGATTATTAAGGAAAATATACAGTGCTTTAATTTGATGAGACTGGTTATAGGTACTGCAGTTAAAGGTCACACTCTTGCGTGTATCTCCCTCAGTCACTGTAATATTTTCCTCTCGCTTGACAATCCTCAGCTCCAAACAATAGGCCAAGAAGACACGTTTATTTTTGTCACGCTGTGATGAGCTCAATAGGGACAAAAATGAATTATTTAAAGTTCGCATAAACAAACAACCCTAGGCCAGGTTCCCCTTAGCCCACTCACCCCCTATGCATTTTTGAGCACGTGTGTGTGAGCACACGCTTTGTCTCTCTCTTGCCTTTAAATAACACGCGATAAAAACCCTCCTCAGTTGGAAAGTGAAGCCATTTAGATGTCAAGTCCAGATACGATAGTCACAGCGGCCACTGCCCGCTGTTGGCTGCTGGGGAAGACCCAGCCCATTCAAGCCCTGCAGAAGCACCTGGGTACATCCCAGCATCAACTGCCTAGAAAGGACTTTTCAGGTTCTTTGGTTCCAAAAGCTTTCCCAACCCAGTAGGAGGTAACAGAGCTATCTGGGGTGAAAGAAAACACACACAAGGCCTGACAGGGCAGGCTCCGAGCCTTTCTGCTGCCACAGTGGGAACTGAAGGGGTTCAGCTCAGTCCTCTGCAATTTAAAGTTTGAGGGAGTGAGGGAAGCGCATCGACTCCAACCTGCCTCCCTGTGCCACAGTAATCAGCTCATGGCTTCGTCTAAATTCACCCCGCTTCCAGCAGAGGTTCTGTGGGTGTGAAAAGGGGGGGCTGGGAAGGGATACACGAATTTTCTTCTTCTGTCTGCCTTAACTCTGCTGCCATTCGTTAAAATAGTGAGGTGGTTTAGTCTCTTGTAAGAGCTCCGTGGTGGGGAGGGGGAGAGCCAGTGAGAGACGGGTGGGTTAATTCTAATCTCCTTTTGAGCCTAATGGTTCGAGCATATGTGTCCATGCAGCAGACCAACAGCAGGCTTATTTACCTCCAACATTTACATGAGAATTGCTTTATGCAGCTGTATGTAAAAATTCAAACCACACAGTGTCACTGTATCACACAGGTCAATCCAAAGCCCAGTGGCATTATAGCAAGAGACAAAAGCCTTACCACTTCACCAGGGTTTCCTTTAGGACTGAAAGTTGTTGTATTAAAAATGAAAAACAACAACATAAAGATGTGAGCCTATCTCCACTGCTGCCCCCCTGTCAGATTCCCTCCACATTCCTAGAGGCTGCCAAAATTAGGAGGACCTGGAGTCTGATCCTGCTTTTGCTCCTCTCAGCAGGTTGCAGGGAGGGCTGCAAAGGATGTCAGGATCAGTCCAGCATCATTTTGTGTCTCTGAATAATCCCGTTAGCTGATCCCCAGGCATGGACTTTTTAGACACACATTACTGACGGGCAAAGGCAGAAGTGTTCATGGAGGTGCAGTTTCAGTATTTATCCTAAACAGAGGCAGACAGGCTCAGGCTGTTTGGGATGCTACAGGCATCCTGGTCCGTCTGGTAAATTGCTTGTGATTGCCTGGTTGTTGGTTTGTTTTTCTCCCCCCAATTTGAAGGGTCTGTGATATCTCCAGAAAAGCCATAGTTATATGTGCAGTAGAAATACAGGCTATACACATTTCTTCAGAGAAATGGGGAATCCTGCATTGCAGGAGGAATCAGGATCTTTCAAAATCACCTCAATTATTTTGTGCACGCTGATAGTATCCCACCTTCTGCCATTCAAAAAGCCACTCTGCTTCAGTACCCCTGTTACTAAAGTAGTCTGAGAAGCTTTCACTGGTGAACGCGACTGGTATTTCTAGCATGAATATGGTTGGAAACAGCATTAACAATCTCTGCAGTGGAACTCCCTCAGAAAATTCAGAAGTATATCAAGGGGAAAAAAAAAGTTACCTGCACTTTTTTTAAACTTCATAAAAACTTTTTCTGTGGAGGCTTGGGACACTTCTTATTTTAGTCTGAACCAATTATTCAGTCTTAATACCTGGACCCTGGTATGCCTCTATCTTTGATCAGAAAGAACTTGCCTGAAGGCCAGCTCAAGAGAGGTTCAAAGTCAAATGCTTTGATTTAAACCACTCTGCTCCCATCCATGAAAGAAGATGAGAAGAAGCTCTCTAATATAAGACAGATAAGTGTAATGCAGCATGTCACATGCACTATTACAATGCAAAGCATACGAAAAGAGATGTTTCAGGGAGCAGAGGGCTTAAAACACAAATCACCCTAACATTCTGGTGGTTTTGGCCAGTGGTAAAACACCCTAGGGATTACAGCAAAATCCCCTAGCCTGTGAGAAACTTCACATATTCCACAGTAATGCAAGAAATAAAGATCTTCAGCACGACCAAAGACCAAGACTCAGATGCTCGTGATCTGTGAGCCTCTAGAATAACATTTATAAGAGTCTGCTAGAAATGTATGGAGGATAGGGTGCTGCTGGACCATTCCAGTTCTCTGAACAATTCTCTCCTTGAGACAGTTTGCCACTCCACTCCAAATAACCATTTAGCTATGTGACTATAAAGATGTTTCCAGAGTTTATAAAACTTGAAGCACCCTAGAGACTCCTGTCCTCCTATCTTACGAATAGTAGTATAATACCTACTGTCTGCCATGGAAAGGGACAGGACTCAGGCTCAGAAATCACCCCAGATTCTGCACAGAGAAAGAAAGCAGTCTTCTGATGGCAACCAAAGTTTCTCCTCTCCTACTTTCTCAAGTACCTTGATGAATATTGCAGCCTTTGAACCCTACCCCACACAGAAAGAAAACATTCCCCTTGGGCTTCACACAGGAAATGAACTGCAGGAAACACGGTATCAAAACACAGCCTTCCGCTGATGGTGTCACCATTTTATTGCTCGGGTTGTAATCACTCACTCTTTTTGGGAGCAGTCGTTTCCCCACCGGGTACAGCAACACAGCAGGCAGGCTGCACTGGCTTGGAAACGCAGGGAGATGATTTTCCCCCTTGCCATTCAGAACTTCACTTTGTTTACAAGAACTAAGAGTATAAAAAGGAGAAGGGTTTTTTCAGATATCTTTTTCTACTTCTAGTGAATAAAAGTAACTTACCTTTAACTATCAGTGCTGTGGCAAATATGTTTAGTCACTGTATCCTGCTGGGTTTTTTCACTGGGGAAGGTTTTGATGGCAGAGCCCTTCTTTTCTCCTGACTGGTATCATAGGCATTTCACTATCTTCTTCTTTTCATTAATTTGCTCCTATCTATCCCTTCTGGTGTCCTGGTAATTCAAACGGGAGAAGCCCAGAATTCACTGCAGTGTAATACAACTCTATTAAAGCAAACCAGAGTTTATTTTTTCCTCAGAATTTTTTCCTTAGATTTTTTCCTGAGGCCTTTTTGGAGGAGAGCTTCCCAAACCCCATCCCCATGACTGTACCAGTGATTTCAGTGAGACTGCCCTTGAGGGTGAGCTTTGCTGGACAAGGCCTCCTTTCAAGATGCTCCCTGATGGGCAATTAGAAAACAATCAAGGTAAAATGGGTCAGGGGTGCTACGTCATCACACCTGGTGACATCACAGTAGTACACACCATGTTCCCAGCACACCAGCAGCAGTGGTGTAAGTGAAGGAGACAAGCTAAGAGCTTCTGACATTGAAAAAAAGCTGAAAGAAGGAAAGAATTCAAGGGCAAAGCTTTAAAACTCTATTTCCTCCCGCCTTCAATAATCAGCATAAGGGAATCTTGATTTAGAGGTGATGCTTTCCTCATTATGACTATCAAGACATATTCCTTCTTTTCAGGCTCTGGAAAATTCTGTTATAAATATATAATCCCACAAGCAAAATAAAATCAAAACTAACAAGCCAAAAAGCATGCTGGGGCCGAGGAGACACAGTGCAAGAGATCAAACCATCAGAAAAGTAAAACACAGGGGAGGATAAACAAAACAGGCACAAGAGAGAGACAATAATTAACAAACAGCCTATGTTGTATGGAGCAGGAGAGTCCAGCTCATAAAGAGCAAACATTGGGCTCTCCTTTCTGCTTACAGATACAAAAATGATGAGAAACTCATTTCCGAGGTGCACCTCAGATGTCTGGTGCACAACTCCACAGAAGACTGCAGCTTCCTGCCATCAACCAAATGCATCTTCCAAAAGGTGGCATAAAACTTGAATACAACCAACCCTCTTATACCACCCAAGACATGAGCAAGGTGCTCATTTTCTACTTATCAAATTCAAGGTTTGTGAATGCTGCTTGCTATGCTGCTTTGTCTAAACCATGGCGTGCCAAATTCCACGTACTTCCACACATACTAGAAAAGCTCCAGGTAAAACACAGGTTAAAATCTACCAAGGTGAAAAGCACCGTTACAAACCCGGGTGGAAGGAAGAATAGCTGTTTCTTGGTTTTTCTTTTCTCTTAAGAGTGGCAATGTCAAACATCAGGAAATGACAAAGACATTGTCATTTAGAAATATACCTACGACGAAGCAGGAAAGAGAATTAAAATGTCAGTGCATTTTGGCCAGGAGACTGGTTGATCTCTAGCTGAGAATGAACACATGAAATTGCAGATCCAGTAGAAACTGTCAGCAGCTGACAGAGCTAGCAAAGTGGTGCACTCTAACATGGGGAGGGAATAGCAGTACCTACCCCCCTGGTACCTACTTCTTGTAGTATCATTTGCTGCTTCTTAAGAGTAGATAAAGAGGATTTATGGAAGATCTTTCAGTCAGTCCTTAATAGCTTACTAGATTTTAGAACAAATTTGAAGGAAGAATCAAAAGGAGTAAAGGGTAGACATTTACAATATGGGTTTCCTGAAGCTATATTGTGCCAGGCTATCCTGAGAGGTTTTTTGATAAGAATTATTTTTTAAATTAAAATTCTTAAAACGTATCCAGTCTTCATTAAAGTATTTCAGCAGGTGCCACTTGGGAACTACTTAGCTCACGGGGGGAAAATACAGAATTAGTCAGAAATCTAAGGTCTGGGCTGGTGACAGGGTTAGTGAAGATGTAATACGCTGCAAGGGAAAATATGGGGCTGGAGGGAAGGTATTAGGGGAGCTCCTCAAAGATCAGTCTTTGGACTGATCTCATTTAATGGTTCATTAATAAATTTGGCACAAAAAGTAGGAGTGTTCAAATGAAATTTGCAGATTGTACAAAGTTGGGAGGCACCATCAACACAAACGAAAATCGCAATATCATACAGGAAGAATTGGATGACCTTGAGGACAGAAGTAATAGAAATCGGATGAAATTGAACAGTACAAAATGCAAGGTCATGCACTAAAGGACTAATAATGAGAATTTCTGCTAGAAGCTGTTGGGAATGACAAAGGAGGAGAAAGACCTGGGTTTGCTAGTTGATTACAGGATAAATATGTGCCATAATATAATGCTACTGAAAAGGCAGATGCAATCCTAGGATTCATCACCTGTAATAGTGCTAATAACGAGACGAAAATATTAATGCTACTACACAAAGCACTGGTGAGACACTATCTGAAATACAGCGTAAATTCTAGTTACCTTTGCTCAAGAAGGATGCATGCAAATTGGAGCAGAGGGTGCAAAGAGGACTATTACAATGATCAAGGAACTGGAGAATTTCTGAGAGGAAACTAAGAGACTGCTTGTTCAGCCTACTGGAATGATGCCTTAAAGGCACACAGATACAATTCAGGAAGTGGGGCTGTCCGTGCCAGCTACATAAGGATATAAAACAGGTAGGGATGACCCAGGAAGAAATGTCTATAAACTGTCTGTGATAATTGTGGAATTACAAGATGTTTCTAACCATTGGAGTAAAGATTCCTGAAATGACCTTCCTGGGGAGCGTAGTGGAGGGAAAAAAAATTCCCAAACCAAAATACTGAAAAGCTTGCAGTTTTAAAATATAATCAGATCAGATTATGAATGTGTAACATAACATAACATGTTGGCCATAAGGCAACAAAATGGATTTGGTATTCCACACATACATTCTTAGATTTATAAGTAGTCTTTTGTATTATTTCCATTAAGGCCCAGGAAAATGGTAAGAGGCATCACTTTGCCATTCAGTAGGACTACACCAGTAAACAGGACTACTCCTTACAACAGGAGAAGAATCCTTTGGAGATAAGAATTAGTCAAGTTAGTATCTCAAAAAGATAATGAAAACTTTAGTTCCAAGTATATGTCATATCCCAAATCCTTTTCAGGGAAAAATACTGCTTTTACTGCTAAGAAGAATTGTGTGTAAAAAAAATAATCTTTCCTCTAAGAGCCCACTTGCCAGCAGTAACATATGCTTTTTATTCCGTATCTGGAAATATGTCTTGATATCAAAAATTTATTAAAAGTCTTAGATTTGGTTGCCTAAGACCTAAATCAGCTATTGGTACCAAAACAGTTCGGTTTTTTACAGAATTATATTCTTGAAAAAGGAAATATGAATAAAGTGTAAAACAATCTGGCAGTTTCTGGGGCTCAAGTCTCTGTGCTTTATATACCAAAATAAAAATTTGGTGACGTGAAACTCTCTTGTTTCCCTGACCTGAGTTTTTTTGTAGCTCTAGCCTTTTTACATGCAACAGGACATGTTTGATTGGTTGGTTTTGGTTTTTTTAAAAGCAGAATTTGCTAAAGGCCAGGTTAAAAAAAAAAAAAACAACAAAACTAAACAGAAAAACAAAACCACCAGGAAACACTGCAGGAGGAAACAAATAAGAAAGCATCCATCTGAATGTTCACCCAGAAAATAGTTTTTGTAACAGTTTGGACATTTCTTAGGATTAGTTAAGTGAGTACAATTTGTGAGACTCCACTATCACTACCCCCTGTCACAAGAAACAAAGAACTGGGAAAGAGCATCTCAGAAGAAAGCAGATACTTTTGCTGGCTGGACGGATGAGCATGACCTGATGGCTTTCAATACTGTATCCAACTATATCATATGATCTTCTCCACTTCTTAAAGGCACAATCTCCAAAAATTTTCCCCACTGAGCATTATAATAAACCACTAAGAATGGAATAATTTAGCAACTGCTACTGTAGCACACAACCAGGGTACTAATGATATTTTCAGTACTGGGGCTGGGAATTTACTTGCTTCCTAATCCTAGATGGAATTTTTCAGGAAATTAGTTTCTTGCCTGAAAAACCCAGCTTCGAATTGACCACTGTTATCTGCAAATTCTAATGAATAAAAGCCAAAAAAAAAAGGCAAAAATACTCAGAAAAGTCTAGACACACACTTTTCACATTTTTAAACCATGCATTTCGCTATTTCTCTCCAGACAATATTTTCAGTCCAAATATTGTTGAAATGCATTAAAATATAACATGATAATAGCTCAAGCATTTTCAATAATAGGTCAAGCAAAATATTTTTGATAACCCAATGCACTTTTGTGTGGGAGGACTGATTCTTGTGCAAAGTATCTTTTTTTTTTCCCCCAAATGTCAGAAATGTCAACTAAGGCCTATTTTATAATATTTTCTTCAATCTTGGTTATTGGATGAGAAAAATTGGTTATTCAGCTGCTCTAATGACAACAGTTGGAGGGACAGAAGGGGAGATTTTACACTACTGGAGTTTAGACACCTAAACTGGCCAATGC
>VXBJ01002543.1:481481-651201 GCA_013400055.1 Nycticryphes semicollaris | reverse complement strand
ATAAATTATATTTATAAATATATAAATAGGTAACAGGTATATACAAATGTAGTCAAATGACCTGAATAGATCAACACATTCCTGCTTTGAAATGGTGGTGTCTATTATGAAAGTTCTTGCTGATTTGAAACCTCAGTTAAATATTGCATTAAGAAATGTTCTTTAATTGCAACCATGGCAGGCAGGTACAGTTATTTCTTTCTGCATTGACAGGATAACAGAATCTCACTGTAAATTCTCGATTCACTTTGGAAGATAACTGGAATGGCTACCAGTCAGGGTGTAAATAAGGAAACGTGGGGATATGCTGTAGAGCACTGCTGACTACTTACTGTTGTACGAGAATAACCTCACGCAGTGGAATTCAATTTGTCCATTTACATGGATGTGTCTTGCATGGGAAGTGTCACTGTTCCGCCTTGCCAAGCACTACAGCTCCTGCTATGGAAACACAATAAAACCAAACAATTAGTTAGAATTATTGCTCTTGAAGAAAACTGATTTGCTTGTCTGTCTTCTAAGAAAAACTCAGTTACCGTATACTATCAACCATGGCTTGACTGGCAGTGATTTTCCTGATCTAGTCTGCTGGGAACCTTAAATGAACATCAGCAATTATAAACCCAAAGTCTTCAGCAATTTGTAGGCATTATCTCAGGATAATTGCCCTGAAATGTTCACGTTGCAAAGCAAAGGTAGATAATTTAAAAATCCATCTTTCTCTGTCTGCACTGCAACTTGGGCATAACACTCTTCCCTCCTGTGGGCCTTGTACTAGTACAATAAACCTGGAATTGGTCCTTTCAAAATGTCTATTGCTGTCTTTTTGAAAGCAAAGAGGCCACATGTGAGTTTAACCTTTCTGGCTTTATTATTTTTATAAAATGAACCCCAAGTCATATTTTCTGGCACAAACAGAGAAAAACTGGAACATTAAAAAGTCAAGGAAACAAACCTGCCCTGAGGAGCACTGGACAATAACATCCATTGCAAGAAAGCTCTCCTGCTTCCAGGGTAAGATGACTACCCCTCAGAAGGAAACACTGTAGGCTTGGCCTCCTCGTGGCTGCCTATGCACAAACTGAGCTTCGTATTTTCTGGGAGTTTTACTTACAAGCTTCTGAAAGTGCTCATAAGCGTTCAGCTCCCTCTCTACAACTGGGAAAAACCTCCTGAGAAGCGCTGAATGTTTCTCTCTTCTCATGACTCACACAACTGCTTCATCTGTAGGTGGTTTCCTCAGTTCCTTGCCCCCATCCTACTGAGCAGGCAACTGAAATGCATTCATTGCCTTCCTGATTTAAAACAGCTCTTCCCTCCACAGCAAGGAAGGATGACTGTTTCTGGCTTACGAGCAAAGCACAGTGATCTCTGAGCTTCTTCTGCAAAGAACTAGGAAGGAGGAGGATGTTTGGAGTGAGGAAGAACAGAAAGGCTTACACACTCCAAATGTTTTGGAGGCTTTTAGGAAAACGAGGCACCACTGTATTTTTTCTTGCTTTGACATAGTCAAGACACACAATAAATCCTCAGTGAAACTGGACTTCTGCAAAGCCACGAAGCTCACCTCAGTGAAAAATGGAGAGTACTGACTTGTGAGAGAGGAAGAAGAGGCCCCCAGAGCAGAAACATCTGTAACAGAAGGTACCCAGTACCTGTACCCATACTTCCATTTAGCAAAACTAAAGAAGTCCATCTCAGCATTTTCCAGGGAATTGTCATTAAGAAGTCAGCAAAAATTAAAGCTGTGTAAGTCCAAACAAAAGATTGGGTTTCAGAAAGGCTGTAGAAAGACAGCATTTACTAAACAACTGAACAATGAAATAACTAGCATGTTGGAAATCTTCAGTGGATGCTTTGTGTATTCACCCAGTCCTCTTCCTTTTGGAGTCCTTACTTTCCTACAGGAAGTAGGTGAAATTAAAGGAACAAACATTATGGTCAATGAAATAGCCCTGCAATATTCTGAGTTCCATTAAATGTCAGTGATTCTTGACTGTACTAGTCTTGGGAGAAAGTCTTCTGTGGCCACCACGAGAAGACGGGGACTTGAATACTTTGTGCCTTTTGCATCCAATATCCTTTTTCTCTTCTCTCCTTCACTCCATTGTTTTTCACGCTCAGCTTATGCTATAAAATTGCAAAGCACCAATGTTGACATGCTTCATCAATCCGTTTGGGAGTCAGTAACAGTCACTCCCGCTGACAAGCACGTATTTATTACTTCCTTCTGAAACAGGACTTGCTCTCAAGCAGGGCTCCATTCTGAGTAGTGCTGGAAGACTGCAAAGCACGACAGGAGCACAGGATATTACCAGCTGTGCCAAACACAGTGTCAGACCAAAGGGTAGCGGACGCACATCCTCCCCAACTCCAGCACTGTCCATTGCCATAGATGTTCAAATGCACTTGTTTTTGTAGGCCTTGGAGAGTTGGCTTCTTCCTGACAACCCTCTTCCCCCCCCTTTTTTTTTTTTAAATAATTGAAGCACAGAGTGACCTGGGGAGAAAAGGGAAAAGGGGAGTTATCATCAAGAGGTCCGGCTGAATGAGGTTGGTGACCTGATTTCAAGCATACTGGGGGTATTCTGTGACCCCTGTAATTTTACTGCCTCCTGCCTTATCGCTTGTGATTTTCACTGGAGTGAAATGATACAACAGGGAACAGTAAGGATTCCAGCAGGCCACAGACAAGCAGAATACAAAGTACATACCAAAACAGCTGCCATACCTCTGGCAAAGATATATTTTTAATTCTTTTGAATGGAGACTCCAACTGCCTATCCAGATCCCCCAAGGCTTTGTTAATTGAAAATGCTAGAGAAGGGACCTTTTCAAACAATCAGGGGCCTAGCTCACAGTGCAGAAGCTCCATGGGTTTCTGTAACACAGCTCTCAAGGAGTTTAATCCAGATTCAAACATCCTGTCTTTGGAGTTGTGGAATGGAGCTTGTTCCCCAGGATCACCCATTTTCCTTAATGACCACACAAAAAATCCTTGCTCGCTCCAACAATGCCATGTTCAGTGGAGTCCCACCAAAGAGCAAGGGCTTGTAATCTCAGGTAGCTTAGCAACAACACAGAGCCCTACCAGAGACTGGATCATTTTAAAAAACAGTTTCAAGGAAAATAATCATCAAGAAGAACTGATGACAGAAGAGATGTCTCCTGGAAAAAGAATAGTTACAGGACAGATATACTCTTTTGGGTGAAATTTCAACTTGCACAAAACCCAGTTTTCTGCAGTGTCTGACCCAGTCTTTAAGTTCATCATGGCTATCTTAAAAAAGTAAAAGCAAATAGGAAATTTAATATATATGCCACATCCTGCTTTCAAGTTAAAAAAATGGTGCCTTTTTGAAAAACTAGTGAAGTCCTGTTTCATTTCTTGTTGGAAAGGGGAAAATAGTCTTTATTTCAAATCAGTTGAAAAGAGCAAAAGGCAAAGTGACAGAACAGAGAGGGTTACATACACTTCCCTTTACACGGAGATAAATGCATTGAAAAACTTTAACCAAGACACTTCTGGCAAGGTTTCTTGCTTGAATTGAAATGCTTTTTCTATTTAAAAAGTTTAGGCAAGGAATTTTTGACTAAGTGCAGTGTTCACACAGCTTTTAAAAACTGCTACAAGCTGAACATGTAATTCCAAATCCCTCTGGAAAAGTCCTGTAAAATTATTATCAAATAAATAGAATTGTATAGTAATGACAGGAAACCATCTGTGAAATTGACTGGAGAATTAGTTCCCTGATAGCAAATGCAGACGGGTAAGGCAAAAAGCGCTGTAGAAGTTTGTCCTCTCTAAAATGGGAATATTTTTAATCATTCAGTGAAAGATTGCTTTCTTTCTAGTAGATTAATGTTTGAAGAGTCTCTGCACCAGAAGTGTGTTCCGAATTCCTTACTATTTTTAAAGAAGAAATCCAATCCAGATCATAACAGTGATGGCTTCTTTCTTATTCAAGTGCTTGTAACAGAATATTATTTAAGTCTTGAGACTGCTGATGTGCTTGCTAAAGAACGCTATTGCATGGCAGTTTGTAACACGGGCACCTGTTTTCACCCATTTCTGTTTTTCCAACAACCAAACCATTTTGTTCCAGCCAGCGGTTACCCCCCACATGACAGCATGTGCATTGCAAGTGGCGTGGGCCAGGTTTGAACCAATGACCTACAGCTCACCTAAAACAGGGAAGGGACTCTGAGGGCCTAGTGTTGCCAACGGGGAGTCGTTACAGGGTCTGAAGTGGAGACAGAAGAGATTTCTTCACGTCTCAAACACGCAGAAGATCAGCTGCTACTCTGCAGTGCACAAGCAATGGGAACTATGAGGCACGCAGCTTTAGTGCGACAACTGGTCCTCCAGCTCGCAACTAAAAGCAAGGTTTCTAATACAAATTCGTGTGAATTTTCCCTCCCTCCTGTTCCCTCCCTTGGCCTTGCTGAGCCTTCTGGCCATTTCAAGTTAGAACCTCGGGGTTTAATTATTAGTATGACAAGCAGAGCTTTCACAGAGGTGAAGGGGGGAGTGCAGAGGTGAAGTGGCTGGAGACATCCTGCCTCAATAGGGCACAGGCAGCAATAACGCTTTCCCGCATTTCCCAGCTTAGCTGACTGCACTTACACAACACAGCTGGCTGGGGGCCCAGGTGGCCCACGGTCCTGATCGTACCCTCTACCTCCCAGCTCTCTTTGGAGGCCTCACTGTGATTTGGATACAGGAGCACTAACACTATATCCTGCGCATCCCCATGTACACACACACCTGCTCCCTGGGGCAGAAACCTCTCTTTTGACCTCTTAGTGCGCCTTTTCGTTTCATCTTTCTGAAGTCCAACACTTACGCTTTAGGCTTTGGCACAAGATAAGAAAGAAAATAATCAACATCATTAGCAGGCAACTCTGCCCTGTGTCCCCTACTCCCATGCCATTTACATGCTACTCACCCTTGTAATAATCCTGTATGTATCAGACAAAACCCCACTATTTCATTGCCTTAAACAGGAAAATGTTTTCAACTCCCCTACGCGTTCTTGCCTAGTTCATGGCTTGATTTAATTTTACAAGGCAAGAGCTGGAACAATTATCTGATTCTTCATGTACAGCAGGCTTTCAGTGGTCATTTCTGAAGTTTTACTGGTTCGTAACCTCTGTAATCAGAAGACCCAGTTAAAAAAAAAGAAACTAAGTGAACAGGCAGGAATCTGTTCATATTATCCCTTCCTAGCTGTCCAGGCTTTCATCCTCTTTTCTCCCACACATGCCCTTATTGCTCTGCTACTCACCCACCAATGAGGGTCTGTCAATGGCAGTGAGAGGTCAACATCAAAGCACTTTTACAGCTAGCAGCTTGCAGCTAATGCTGGCATTATGGAGAGAAATAGAGAGAGAGAGAGAAGCATAGGGATTGAATGAATGGCCCTCTCATATAGAAAGAGACCGAAGAATAGAACAAAACCTCCTATTCTCCCACTCTTTATAATACTCCTGGGCCGAGTGTGCGTATGTGGTACACAGCTGAGTTTGAACTGCATTAGCACTCTTTCAGTTTACAAACAAGAGGCCTAATTTAGAAGAAAAATCTCCTATCTGATTATTTCTTTGTGCTCACCCATGTGGTAAAAAATGTCTGTACAGAGAAGGGAGGGGGGCTACAGAGGTGGCTTATTAACTTCTTTGGCTGTATCATGATTGTGAAGGGCAATTGGGAGATCATTATTCATCCATAATTTTCAGACTCAAGGAAAAAAAAGTATCGAAACAGTCCCTCAAAAAAAAATAAATTTCAATATGCATTACTATTTTTCTGAAGAAGGAAATGGAAAGACTGTGGGTCAGTCCCACACCAACTGTATGACTGATGCTAGTCTTATCCCCTGCCCACACAAAAACCCAGGAATTATTTTTGTCCTGCACAACTGACATTGAGATTGGATGTCTTCCTATAAAGATGTTATAGCCTTGGTATAGTGAGTTTCACAATTTGATGAAATTACCACCTCATGCTAGGTAGATAATTACAATCATCTCTCCTGGCTCACCAATCTATAATTCTGTTGGGGGGGAAGGGGATTCAAAAGCCTGTATGACTGCAAAGTTCTTACCCAGAGATTCCAGCAGCAGGCTTGGGGATGAATATTGTTTCCATGATTCACAACGAGTATTATTGAGCTTTTCCCCCTTCTCTCAAGTCAGGGACGTACCACCCTTCTACCATCACCTGGGGACTAATTTAACAAATTTCCTGCTCCTATGGGGAAATTAAGTTTTGGCAACATCTTTGATCTCTCCTGCACTTTTCTAGTGACAAATCAAAGTTACAGTATTTATCTTTTACTACGCTCTTGTAATAAGGAGCCTCAGGAAAAAAGGTGCAAAAAAGAAGTCAGACTTATTTCGCATCTCTGCAGACTATACTGTTCCTAAAAGACTGAATGTGATCTCTAATCTGCTTGAAATGGTCAAGTGAAGACTTACAGGGTCTTCTGGGGAGAGAAAGGCAGCTTTGAAAGAAATATTGGGAAGAAGGTCACTTGGATTCCCACGTCCACTAATGCCTGAGGTTGTCACAACTGCCATTGAAGTGGACAGCTGGATACACTATTAGCATATATCAGAACCGTGTAACACCTCCAGACCCAAATTCTCTCCAAATCAGGGGATTTCTTATAGCAAGAGTTGGGTCCATATCCACGGCTTAGCAAACTATTTTTACATCCATAACTGGGACTTACGTCTGCCCATGCAGTAGAGATATATATATGTATATATATGTATAAACGCATCATCCTAGCTGAGTCTTTATATAGTCTGTATATATGTATACATAGATATATATGTATATATATGTATAAATGCATCATCCTAGCTGAGTCTTTACTCTGCACAGATTTACATGAGGACCAACTACAGAGATACAAAAAGCAGGACTACAAGTGAAAAATCTTAGCAACTTTGAAAGTTTCACCATGTTCTTCCTCCTTGAATTTAGGATGCAGAGATCACAGAATGGCTGGGAAAGCCCACAAGTGATAGATACTGAAAAACCAACCCCTGATCTTGGAAATTAACCTAAAGAAAGTACCAATGATCTTGGAAAACAGCTGGATTGGTTTAGGGGAGTCTGTTTGCTGGGGGATTTAAACCGCCTATGTTTTCAGAGACAGTCCTTCCAAGTTTGACATGTGATGAACAAAGACTTGCTTTTCAATCCTAAATATGACAGAGATCTTAACCATACTAGTAACCACTACTTACTGCTTAAAAAATTCATTATGAGACCAAAAAAAATAATAAACTGTAGTATGTCTGTGACATGTATCTGCAGGATGCCTTGATGCCTTGAATGCCTCTAGAATACTAATGCTTTTCTATTTTATTACAGATTTTTTCATGTTGAGTTTTGTAAGTATTTCTTTGTAGATTTTTGAATCAGAAATCAGCATAATCAGCATTAGACAAGTCCATGCAATTTTTTCCCATGTGTCTTCTCACAGGACAATATACAAAAGGGTACTCCTCTTACACAAAGGCCTCTAGATTTTTTATATTGTTCAAGATAACAACTGTGCAACTTAGCTTGTTATATGCTGATTTATTTTAAACAGAAAGCACACTCTCAGTAAGCTCAGAGGACTGTGTTCCAACCATACTGGGGAAAAAAGGGAGAATGGCAAGTCCTGGAATCAATGAACGAAAGACTGCTGGATCAAAACTGGTGTTAATTGGTGGGTAGAAGAATGATGACACAGGATCTCCCACCTACCCTTTCTGGGAGCGCAAAACACCTTTCCCTGGGCTATGAATGAAAAAGGGATGCAAGGATTAATTATATTACTGTTCTTTGGGGGTAACTGTATTGGCACTGAGCTCAGCAGAAGAGAAGCAGGTAAAGGATATCATCATTATTACTACTACTGTTTTGCACGCTCCATCAAGGCTAGGTCTGACTACTTAAATCTAATAGTTTAAAGTCTTTGCCGTAACATTCATCTGTTTTGAAAATCCACATAGGAGCAGCAAGCACCAGTTCAAGCAAGCAGCAGCTTCGCGAGGCAGTATATCAACTCAAAACTTTTATGTATCTTCTTGAATAT
This sequence comes from Nycticryphes semicollaris, assembly GCA_013400055.1. Classification (NCBI taxonomy): domain Eukaryota; kingdom Metazoa; phylum Chordata; class Aves; order Charadriiformes; family Rostratulidae; genus Nycticryphes; species Nycticryphes semicollaris. The sequence continues at coordinate 643,102 of VXBJ01002543.1, read as the reverse complement.
GGCTGTGATGGTTCATTAGTTAGTGCATGTTCATAACTATATACTGTTTCAGACAGAAAATAAGGACATAAATATTTAACCTTTGAAAAGGAACTCATTTACTGAAAATCCAACTTTATGAACTAAGGTTATAAATAGCTCTGATGTACGGCAATCAGATAGTATAATGAGATCACATGAATGGCTGAGTTGTCTTTAACCTTTGATTGTTTAAAAGTGCAGGTATTCATTTGCACTAAAGATTAGCGATGATGAAGACTGAAATGAAGCTGAGTATCATCAGGCACAGGCTTGGATAGAGTAAGTCCCTGAAGTGAAAATAGTTCCCTCCCCTCCAGTTTCTACCCCCAAGATTTCTCTCATTCATAGTAATTCAGTTGCAGTCTGTCAAAACACTGGAAGGGACATATAATTCAAATTTATCTGTAGGGATTTTGTAATGTTAGAACAGGGCTTTTTCACTTTGCCAAAAGATATCTCCTGAGAGAGAGTGGTTCATGGTACACACTTTTTAAGCAATTGTATTAAAATGCCATGTGTAAAATACATTTTTTCACGTATATTCTCCCACACAAAAATACCTGCTGCACAGTAGATGCATATTAGAGCGACACAGAAAAAAATGCAAAAGTTTCCCTTTTACAGGGTCCTCCCTTGACATTGTTCTTGCAGTTCCAATTCTTTGGCAAAAGAGTCCTGCTAGGGAAAAGATAATTCTTACTGGTATTTTTTGGTTAATCAACTGTCTAAGCAGACAATGTAAAGATGATTACATTGCAACACTTCATAGTAATGGATAGAACTTCCAGCCTTATGAAGACTTCCAAGGCATCCCTGGATTAAACCTTACAACACGTGGGACTTCACATGTACCAGTAAAGTAAAGCACTTACTCCTGTATCATTAAACCCTTAATAAATGCAGAAGGTAAATCATAGGATAGTTATGTTACCTGTTCCAAAACTGCAGAAGACAGAGCAAAAAGACCAAAGATCATAAATGTCTCAAACATGCTCTTCAATGAAAAGGCATAAAGTGTCATGCATTCCAAATACTGTCACTTTGCACAGCTTTACTTCTCTTGATCTGAAAGTATTTGCTAATTTTGCTACTGCCATACAGTTTGCTGACCAATTTCATGATGAAGCAGCAGCATTTTCAAAATCAGTCATTTTTGTGTGACAATAAGCAAGTGTCCCACCCCAAAATACAAAACATAGCAAAAAAATCAAGAGAGATACAGAAAACACGCCCTGAGCAATTATTCTTTTATACAAAAAATTTGAAGGTGGGTTTTTTCCCTAGTTCTGCTCACTTTCCTTGATACTTTGTGTTTAGGATTTGAACCCTGTTCTTGAGAGATGCAAAGCTTCTTCAGTATTTAAAGATATTAAAACTAGCCAGTGTGTGCTGCAAACACTGAATTTTTTGTCCATTAGGAACATCTGCCTATTCCAGGAGGGATATCAGAAAACATGTCCAGGCAGAAACACAAATTGAGAAAATGTCTGTGGCAGCATATGAAATAACCACAACAGGATAAATAATAAAATATTTACCATGACACAGTAAGTCTCTCTCAACCATGGCAGCCTTGGGCAGCCTCTCCAACAACATACTTCCAGCATTAAGTCATGGAAGTGGTGTCAGAAAATGGTTTATTGTAAATTACGGCCTGGATTGCCATATATCCACTACACCTCGAGGAATCTGAACTCTGAAGTCATTTAGAGGTAGGGTTACATCTAGAAGAAAGGCTATCTTCCCTGGGAGATAAAACAATACAGCATTTCTATGTTTTACAGATGTAGCGAGAGGAAAAAAAACATTGGAAATGGACATCAAGCCAGGGGAAATTTTTTTGAAACCAGAAAGAGTCTTCCAGAAAAGTCAATTAAAAAGGTTTGTGTTTTGAACGCTAATGCTAACCCTGCCCCTCATTTGGCCTTTAAGCTCTAATATACAGTCTGCTTCTGATTTTAATTTCAACTGCTCTTATCACTTCCATTGAAATATGCAAAAACCTTTGCCATCTATTTGATAACCTTGGTGTGTGCCACTGCTTGTACAGAACATGCCAGCACGAAGAATATCAATGAACTTAGTCAAATCACTCAACTGCTTTTGTAGCAGTATTCCATTACTCTGACTACCTTTCCCAGGACTTTCTTCTTCTGATTGCAGAATTTGGGGCACGCAGGACAGCAACTATTCCTCATCTTTATCTGAACCGCCTCACCAGCAGTGCCCCACCAGCATCACATTTGAGCAGACTGAAAGGCCACGTTCCACTCAAGGGTAAATAAATGAATGCCATGGAGCACTGAGAGACAAATTAGTATTTTCAAAGCAAGAAATGTTGATGTTCTTTTTAAAATAGAAAATGTCAATTTTTTTTTTTTTTACCCTGAGAGAATTTCATTCAGAAGTAGACTTCTCTCCTTTTTTATTTCAAGTCTTCTTAAGTTTGATAAAGCTAATTATTGAGTGAAGGTAAAAAGCCCCATGCTTATCCTTAGATACACCTCTAAAAATTAAGTGGCACTCCTGTAGCACAGTTTTGTTTCATCGTTCTCTCTTACAGTTTACATGGAAAGACTGAGTGATTTCCTTAAAACTACACAGGCTATTGGCATTGAAACTTTTAGACAAATCCAAAATTGCCATATTAAGCTGCACCCCATTTTTCTGGAACAACGCCACTCTGCATAATTTTCCCCGAGGAAATAAATTACAATTAAATAAAAATTGAATGAATGAGGGAAGGGAAGCCTAAATATTAAACTACATGCGTTGGAAGAGAATACAACTTTTTGGCCGATTCCACGGCGTCTATAAATTACAGCATAACGTAATGTATCGTGTCTCAGATACAAGAACAGCACTGAAAAGAATAATTTAGTTTCTTATACACAGTTAATGATGAATTACCATTTACATGTTTCATCATTCACTAGTACATATGGCTATAATTCAGAAATTGTGACAGTACAAAATCTATTAGTCTAACAAAAGATTTGTATCAGACAATTATCTTGATGGTTCCTTGTCTTGTACTTGGAGTAGCAGTGCATTCAAAGAGCTCTGTGAGTTATCTGCCAGCTCTGGAAGTTCTTAGATACCAGTGAGCCTCCCTCCTCAATCGTAAAATGTAGAAGAAAAACTAATGTTATTTTTATGTGTAACTTAAGAATGCTCACATTCCCTTCTCTCTCTGTTCAGAAAGGCTGCAGTAAACCACTCATCTAGCCTGTTCTTTCTGTTCTTTTAAAAGGATTCCACGGGATTCATTTTTACCTGTGCTTTTCTTCAACTTTTATGCTTTATAGTCAGTTTCTGAGGACTTGGCAATTCTTCTCTGCACGTAGTAACCAACTTGTTTTTCCATTATGAAGTTACAAACTGGACTCTGAAGGTCATTAATACACGATTTAATGTTGTATAGGATAGTAATTTCTTTATTCCCTATACTTTATGTATAACTATAAACCAAAAGAAAACTTAAAATGCAAAAAGGCCTGTATCAAGAGCCATTTCTTTCAGTAGACTACAAGTAAATATGTTATATACCATAGGGACATGGAATAAAGCCGTGAAGTATTCTAATCCTGAATTAACTATTGACTCATTGTGCAAGCTTTCCCATGCCATTTAGCCTCCATAAATCTAGCTATGAGACTTCAATGAACACAAAACAAATTATACCCAAATCCAACTGGGCCTATCTGGTTTCTGTCATGGTTTGACATCACCTGCTTCATTTTACAGCTCAACTCACATTAGCAATCCATATCCAAACTCATGCAATCTCATCTGTGCTACAAAGTCCACAGAGTGAAGACTCATCTCTTTATTCAGGTTTTTCAATAAGTTGTTGAAGCTCTTTCTGGGCATAAATTTTCCCTCAATACCAACATACATCTCAATATCCTGAGCCTCTACCCTGCTCCATAAGGAAGAGATGATGTATTCTTTAATGTGGTCTCAACTTCCATTTAGTCAAAAACTTTTGTGTTTCTTAAACCAACTACGAGAATCACATTTATTTATCGACATTGTCTCTTTTATTTCCAGTGTCTTATCTAAGAAGTTTTCGGTTAGTCTGTCAGATTCCTTGATTAAATCATACGCCTCAGCTTTGAGCCTGTTTTTTCCCTCAGTTGACATCTCGCCCTAAGTACAAGCTTCTGCTTAGGGCTACCTCTTCCTCATTCAACCTGACAATCCTAAATTTATCAAAGCCAAAGATGTGGATATCCCTTTAACCTATTTATCCACATTAGATAATTCTTGACTTCTCCCCAGGGAATATTTCTGGGAAGTTTCCACTCTTTTGTCTGCTTATTAGGCTTCAAGGTTGTCACATTTATGCAATTCATTTGTACTTCTGACTTTCATTTCTTTCAAGAAATGGCAATTCATTTGTTGAGTTCCAACTCTGTTAAGACAATGTCTACAGGATCTGAAAGCTCCTATAGCTGATGATCTGCCTTTCCAACAACAGGCTTGACTCCTTTCTGACTTACACTTGATTTTATTTCCCCTACTGTATCTTTCAAGACTTTGACACTTTCAAGAGATTGACAGTCAGCTGATGATAGGAGAACTGAGACCTTCATAAATGCCTAGATCAGGAAACACAATCTCTACAGTCTTGGCCACAATTTAATACTTAGAGAAGCATATTAAAATATCAGGTGGGCATGAATACCAACGTTGCAGTCAAACCACCACGGCTAAAAAAAAAGGGTGAAATTACCCTCCTTTTACTGTTTGTGTAGTTAAACACTGTGGGAAAAGACACAGTAAGTTTGACCATCATTCCCTTCTCCCCTATTATCACAGTGTTTCTGCTCTACCATTGGAAACAGAATGACAACCTTGGATTAAGTCATCCCCTGATTCAAATCCAAAGTGGATCCAGTTCAGGTCTCAGCCTACCTATCAAACATGCACAGATACAATTAGTAATCCTATTGAATATGATTTAACCAAAGTTTTCCATTAGACAATCTTACAGAAGGAAATCAGTGCAGAAGGGGTGCATCTATCTGAAGAGTAACTATGCTGCCTCTGAGGATATCACATGCATTGCATCAGGACTAAATCTGTACAAAGGTGTTTTCCACAAGTTTTCCTTTCTGGATGCAAGTGTCTGGAGCCCTATCAGTCTTTCATAGAGCGTATTACATTCCCAGGACACATCGATATGCAACACTATAAAAATAGTCCCAAAAGAACCTTAACTGATAAACTTCACTTTTATGGACATGGAAGTGCAAAAAAATAAAAAGAGCCTTTAGAATTCACACATTTTAACATGTAACTGTATCTTTCTCATCTGGACTTGCATACAAAGCAATAATAAGCAGTTTGAACAAGCTATCTGTACACAAGCTATTGCTTACAATGTCTGTTAAAGCAGTGTTTAATTGTTATTTACATGTTATCGATATACTAACTATGGAACAAAGTAGGAAGTTATAGGAAAGTGAGCAGGAAAATAGGATTAGAAGGTAAAGCCTGGACTCAGGAAAAGGTTAGAGCCCGTTAAGCGATAGGCAGTCACGGTCATGTGCTGAGTTTAGCCCCAGTCACTCTCATAAAGGGCACACACATACACAGTTATCAACAGATCAGCAGCACTAACTTGTAAAATCCAAGTCTTAATTCCCAAACAAACATGTCCATCATGCTAAATGGAAGTAGGTATGTGTCAGTATGCTTCTGTGATTTAAATATTAATTTCAAAGACTAAAAATAGCTTCTGGAATATATTAAAAAAATGTGTTTCCGTGTTGTTTTTTGTGACACCCGTTACTTCACTTGCAAGAACGTTGCAACAGTATCCATCTTTATGAGATTATAGACCACAGAAAACACATGGGGGAGACTGATTCTCTCTACAAGAAGGCTTCTCCGCACCCATCTGGCAATATAAATAAAGCTTACTAGCGAGGATAGATGACACCCAACTCCGGGCCCTTTACACTGCTAGACTGGTGCAAAGCAAGAAGCCAGTGTCTAGTGTTCGTCTGTCAAGAAGCAAATCTATTTCTGTTTATAAAACCTTGTGGTAGATCGTTAGAATTAAAAAAAAACCCAAACCCCCAGATACTTGTGCCTATTGGAGGAAAGTGAGCTGAAATAATGCTGAAGACTGTTGAATCTTCCAGGACATTAATAACCAAGAACCACTAGAAATAACCATGGTAACAAACAGTAGCTAAGTACAGTACAATCACTCTGATTACCATAGAATTAGCACAAAACAAATGTTTATTTTTCCTAAATACGTGTATTATGATGATGATGATAATGTTAGTAACTATCCCAAATTACAGAGTATTTGCCCAAAATGCCAATGGCATTGCATTAAATGCTTTGCTCTGCACTTGTTTTCAGACTTGCTTGTAGCAATTTGTGTAGAGAAGTGTATTTATAACAGGTTCTTTCCTCACTCTTCCTCCCACCACATCCTCCCTCCCTGACTCTCTACCAGCTCCGCTAATTTGAATATCAGTCGGATTCATTGATCACTTCCCAGCTGACCGCAACACTTTTCTGACATTAGTCATCTCACCATTAACCTTTTTATAAGGCTCTCACCTAGTAGACATCACAGGCTTGATTTTCATTTACACTCAGGGATTATGTACTCAGGGAATTATACTATAATAAATGAAAATATGAATTTAAAGCAATAGACTATATGCAGGGTTAGGTTTGATTGCATTGAGGGGAAAAAATGAAATAGAAATGTTGGTAGTGCAATGGGAGGGGCTTCTGTTGCTTTTCTTGAGCCCCAGTTTCTCTAATCCCACTTCTTTCCTTAATTCATCCCGCAAATGATTCTAAAATGCTATCTGACTTCGCTGAGCTTTTCTCACTTCCACTGAGCCACTGCTCATGCCTGCTGGATCCTGGTAAGCACATGTGGGGAGTTAAAATGGCAAAATGTCCTAGTCATTGTTTTGGCTGGACTAGTTTATCTCCCCAGATGACGCAGTCAAACTAAGCACTAGGAATAACTGGCTAAACTGTAACATTAAATTACATTTTTGGCTAATATATCACTCTTCACCATTTAGTTAATCCCTACCCATATCCCTGGACACTTCCTTTTGTTGCTTAAGTATTATTATAATTTCAATCAAGAATTACTCCCTGGACATGGAGAGGAAAATAAATTATTCTTTTAAGGCAAGTAAGTTTCCTGGTCCAGATGAGACCAAGCACCATGGTTTTGCTGATACACCAGAGAAAAAGCAAGGACGGGAAGGAGCAGCTGGTGACAGAAGAAATGAGGAACTCTGTAAGTCATCTTTCTTGCTGGAGGAGTGTTTTGGAACTGCCCTCCTCCTCAAAGATATCTTTTGGTAATGACTTAAACTTCAGCATAGGAAAAATATTCCTGGAAATTGCAGGGACCACAAAGAAATTCTAGTAATGCAGGTCTACTGGTTTATCAGTGTAACAGCTAATGTTTTTCCTTGTAAGTGTGTTGGATGGCCCCATTACATTGCCAAGTGCAAAGAACACCCCAGTAGGAAAGAATCCAGCCCAAAGCCAGATGTGGTTCTGCCAACTGGGACAATAAACAGCAGATCAAGCAGGGATTGACACTTGAAGGATCCTGAATGTAAAACCAGAGGACAGCCAAAGCTGTTGAGTCTGGCAAGCAAGATCTAGAATGAGATCGTCACAGTGATTGACAGTCATTTGATGGACCTGATCTCTTTGTCACATTCACCTTATGTCAGTGGAAGTGTATTAACTAAAATATGGCGACTCCAACTTTATACTGGTGCCAGTGACAAGGAAAAAAACTCACACAACAAATCAGGTTTTATACATACAGCCTAGGGAAATGGTCAGTTGGTTTAAGTGTCTGAATCTCTGCTGGAGTTAGCAGAGCTAGTCTTGTTTACACCATCTGAGATTATTTCACATGTATCTGTACAGACAATAAACAGCACATATTCTAGAACTTCCATTATTCAGTATGCATTTCTCTGCAACAGAAGTACATACAAACACATACGGGCAAATATATAAGTAGGTAAGAGTCCCATATAGATAAGAGACACATCCACTGTGTGCATTAAGATTCCCAGAAAGTTGAAGTTAAAATCTAGTCACAGACTATCAGGCTCACATCAATGTGAGCCGTAATGACAGCTGGCACTCGGCTGTTTTCAAAACCCCCTTTTACAGTATACAGCACCATGCTTCGACACGCGATTGAAGTAATTAGCTGCCGAGCGGCTGAACGTACCCCGCAGAGCACTGGTGTCTCGTCTGACACATCTGGGCACAGAAAGTAATTGAAACAGCTGCTTCTACCCATATGGCAGCAAAAGCTGGTGGTAGAGAGCCTGCTGGCTAGGCTGTACCAACCTCAGACAAATTAGCCATCATTAATCCCAGAATCTGACCAGCATACACACAGCCACTAATCAAGACATCTGGGGGAGGGGCGCTGAGTAGGAGGAGGAGGGAGAACTGCCAGGGAAGAAAGGGGCCATTTAAGATTATTCTTAATGGTAACAAAGTCTGTGAGGAAAAAAAAAACAACATAATACTTTTTATTTAAGAAAAAAAAAAAGCAGACGACCACAGCCCTCCCTCACCAACACTTTTCTCAATCAGCTTGTCTAGGTGGCTTCGCCCACACTGTTCATTAGAGGGCTGCTAAAATAGCAGCATTGCTTTCTGAAAAGTGGCACACTGAGATATGCACGCTGGCATCACACAAAGATTTGAAATAGCGACGTGGAAGCTAAGAACCTGGGGTATTTGCACACTGCAGTGAATGCAGCGGCAAAGCTAAGGCTGTGGGTGAAAACTACACCTACCCTCGTATGAGGTACTTGATGTGTACCCTCCTGTTCTGCAGGCTTAAGCGTGGGGCAAGGAGACACACGTGGGCTGTTCCCTTTCACACCTGTAATACTATTCTTGGCTCAGAACTTTGTCACCCGCAGTGAAGCTGTGCAGAACAACACAGCTCTTCTTGGCACTGTAAAATCCAGCATACAAGGGGGAGGACAGGGAAAACTTACACCTTACAACCACAAGCTGCCATGTAAGCAAACAGTTCATTTGGGGAGGAATGGATCATATGAAGCCTGTGGTATTGTGTCTCCTATTTGGGTAACTTTCATCTAATAAGGTGTGAAACCTAATATGAGTTTTTCCTGTTGCTAGGGTATTTATGCTGTCCCTCTGGATTCCCTGCAACCTCTTTTTAACACCTGAATGTACAACACATACTCCACCTTCAGAAAGTTCACAGTTTTGGAGGTCTTTTCCCCTACCCACCTTCTTGTGTTTCTGAAACTTACAGGAACACAGCATACAAGATCTCTCTCCTGGTATCAAAAGTTGAATGGTTGAAGTTAACCAGCCGATTTGAGAGTTATTGAGGGAACAGGCAGCTCACTAACTGCATACACCATGCTGCTTGGGACACAACACTAAAAGACCTTTAAATGATGCCAAGTGCATATACATTAGCATTTCAGTTGGTTTCAGGAGTGTGCTTCTGATTAATCCTCCTTACTGTGCTTTGGCTTGAATCGTGCAATGGTCTAGGCTGCTTTAGACTGATCCATTCCTCTTGGATGAATCTAAAGCAGAAGATGCCATAAGTGCATCTACTGCACTCCAGCTGCTGATGGGACTAGAAAGAGCCAAGCCGAAAGCAGCCCCTCAGAATCAGAATGGTGTGGATGCAAAGTCCTCAGCATTTTGCTTGACAGACCCACTCCTACCAGGCTACTTGCTAACACACGTCAACTCAAATAGTTTAACACTGGTGGTGTAATAGCACGAGCATCACAATTGCAAGTTACACTGCTCTTACTGTGTTTGCTCTGAAAGACACTGTGACTTATTCACAGACGGGCTACATGCTGCAAGCAAGCTCTTGGCACCACTCTCTCCTCTTCCTGTTAGAGCTGTTCTCCACACTGCTTTGGTAGTACAAAGCAGGAACACATTCCAACTACTTTTGGGACAAATCTCTTCCACTCCGAGACAAGTAGTGCTGCTTTTTGCTTTAGAGCATCTATGTTACTACTCCCATCACCCAACGCTTCAGCTTTCAGATCCAGAGATATAAAACATGTTATTTTACAGGGGGGAAATCCCACAATCAAAGTGGGAGAGGAGATTGTAATCAGTGAATTGCATTGTACCTCCACACCTTGCAAGCTTGCAAAGCAGGCTCTGTCTGGCTCCACTTGAGCTTCATTATGATCTTAACGGTGCACACCTCACTTTGCCCACATGGGATGAAGAATTTAAAACTACTTATGTCTTGCACTGTCTTGCAGTGTAAGGAGACATTCTGCCAGGAAATTCTGCTCAGAGAAAATTAAGTAACAGTTGTGAGGCTATCTGGTGCTAGTGATCTCTCTCCTCTGTACACATCTTGCCATGTCCCTTGAAGCCTGACCGTTTTTTGAAACCCACTTTGTGACATGAGTACAATTCCTTATATAGATTTGGAAAAACCTGAAGCTTCAATGACATAAGTAAACACGCAATGTCTTTCCTCATTTGGAAACTAATTGTTATTGATAGGCTGCTTAGTGATTGTTGGGATGAAAGATGCCATGTATGTGTAAAAGTTTGTATTAAATCACACGATGTTACAGCTTCTCTGCAGACTCATCTAAAACTAAAACGAGCTGCAAGACAACAATTGCACTGGTACTTAACAGAGTAAAAGAAATTATGGAAAGCATACGAAAGGCAATCATGGTTTCTTTAATAGGCAGTTGTTCCCTTGACATCCTATACCTGGCTTATTTATTGTCTAAACAAACCTCTGTTACATACAAAAAGTTCCTGTCTAGAAATCTCTCCTGACAGCACACGTCCAGCACTTTGAAAAAATAAACTAGTACAAGCAACATGACAATTTTGGCTGCTCGTAGTGTCAATGCACTGGTTCTGTCTCTCCTGGCTCCTCACACACTGCTGAAGACATACGGCTTTGTGGGATGTGCCTGGTTAGAAGCAGCGAGAGGAGAATGCGGCAGCCCCTTGTGATTTGTTTACAAGAGTGTTGCTTCCATCAGTCTAGGTCTGTGAGGGTTGGAAGTATGGTGTTAATGCTTCCCTTGACACATGGATCAGGTAACGTTGCCAAAACATATCCCCTCCCTTTCAGACATTCCACAGCTTCTGGATCTCGAAGGCAGATGTAAGCTGTGTCTTCTACCAAGGCATCTGCAATGTGGTCTTCTCTTTGGTTACAAATTAACTTTTTTTTTGGTTTTTTTTTGATTGCTTGGCTGGCAGGTAAAGAAACTCCTTATTATCAAGAAGGCTGTAAGAAGAGTCACAGGCCACAATTTTTCTTCCAAACGCTGCTGGCTATTTGCTCTCCAATTGTTTCCTTTATTCTATGCAGTTTTATTTCCCAAGTTGGGCATTAAAAATATTCTGCAATAATATTGTTTCAGCAGCATAAAACTGTGTTTTCCAAGGACAGTATGGAAATTTTTCTTTAATTTTTTTTCAGGACTACTTCACAAGCTTTTCCAACCGTGCATTTGTAGGTATTGATAATTCATAGCCTGACAGATTAGCACTAGTTGATCCACTACTGAAATACTAACTCCCTATCAAATACCCCGATACAGCACTCTCCCTGGGATACATCCTAAACTAAGTGAGGAAATGACTCACTGATTATCAGGCCTTATAGTTTGACATGTTTAGGTGTTCTGGCTAAACACGTGAAGTAAACGAGATTTCTGCAATTTGGTGAATAAGAACAAGAAAAAACAGAATAAAACACCTCAGAGGTAAATTACCAATGTATTTTGAACTGCACAGTTAAAATAGTTTCAAATGTTGGCACTAGTATTCTGACATTTAACTTTTTCAGAGGAGAATTTCCAGTTCAAACAAGTTGCCAACACTGAAAAAAAAAAAATCAACTACACGTTAGTATCAACCTGAGTCTATAATCTTTCGTGAAGAAGTTTGTTGAAAAATTCTTCCCCTTTGGGGAATTTAGATGAAACCACCAGAGCAAAACATAATTTGATTGCTATAATCCTGAAGTCTGTGGAAAATGCAAATCAGTGAAATGACACTGTCAGGACAGTAGGAGATAAGGTGATGCTATAAAAATTACCCTAAGAGAAATTCACTGTAGCTGGCTCAGCTAAGTGATGAGTAAGGTATAAAGGAAGAAAATTTCTTTGAAAAGAAGCTTAACAAAATTTAGGGAATGAATACTTTAACCAGCAGGAGAACTTCCCTGATAGGGGAATCTTTCAGCCTATTGGACAGTTGCTGAAAACTAAGTTCAGCTGAAATTTAAAATCCAACTTTAAAAATAACAGAAACCTTAGTAGGAAATAGGGTTCTAGGTATGGAACAATCCCAAAATCATAGAGAAAGAAACTAGCCATGTGTATATTGATTTTGCCTCTTTAATTCCAGTCACTGAGAAGCATCAAAGCTTGGTTCACAGAAAGGAATGCCTTTTGCTTTTTCTATGGGAGCTGGACACTCTGCTTACCAACTCACACATTACTTATCTGTGTATTCCTTCAGGAAAAAGTGCACAAACATTTTTTCCTGTCCAACTTTGCAACAGAAAGGAAATATGTGTTTCTCCTTTTAAAGGCAGGAATTTTGGGTAGCCTGGATTTGAAGTGACAATAAATACTCGGCATATGTAAGCACCTGCAAGGCTGCACTGGTAAGCATTTAAAGGTACCTCTTCCTCCCTCCAACCCCCCCACCTTTGTCCACTAGTATATTTAGGAAGCTAATTAAATTTTTCTACAAGAGGATCACTGTTTTCCTTCCCAATTCCCTTCCCAATTTGAGCCCCAGGCGTATGTACCACACTGCACAATTAAAACAGTTAGCACAACACCTGGATTACAAATCTGCAGTCAATCAGGGGCCACGTGCTGTATTATTCCACATCAAATCCCAGCCACGCATGTATATCTTCTCTCATAAATACACACACCCTGAGATATTGAATGCCTATGTGCTTTATTTCTTTATATTAGTAGCTGTTACACAAACTAAGATTTCTGTGCTGAGCTGTAGCAGACAATGGCCTGAACTGTTCAGTTTTCATTCAGATTTGCTTTCAGGAAAAAAAATAATTCAAATCTGCAGTTCTTCATACGAGACCTATCCCAAGGGCATGTTCTACCTGTGCCTGCAGCTTCCTGCCTGACCATTACAGGTTATGAATTAATTACACATCTACATCTTGTGTGCATGCGTGGAGGGGTGTATGTTACCAGTCTGCCCATAGAAGGTAAACACTTCTTCACTCAGATACTTTAAGTCATCTACAATGGCTGTTATCTACCCCTGCTAAAAGTTTGTAGGGTTAATTCTATGGAACTGACAGATTAGACTGTATTTGCAATGAATATATTAAAGAGGTTCTACATTATTTTAAAAGAAAATATTTTATGACCAGAATGATCCTTCAATATTCTATTAAAATAGTGGTGAGTGTTCAAAAAGTTTCTAAATGATAATTATTGGCATTTCACACCAAGACACGCATCACATTTTAAGTGTTATTCAAAACACTGAGCAAAAGGATGAGGCCCACCTCCAGAGAGCCAGCAATTTTTCAGAAGGTCTTCTCTTTGAAGTAAGCTCTACAGCTTCTGAGAACACAAGTTAATTCACAAGAGTGAGTTCCACTCAGCAGGGTGCTGTTCCAGCTTGCCAAAATGGCAATTCTTTAGTCTTGAGCAAACCATACGCATTCCTGACCCTAACTACTGAGGACATTACAATACTCTCTAGAATGTCTATGGTCCCGGCAGCTCAAATCACTCCATCTGTAAAGTTATAACCCCACCCAAGAGAGAGGCAGCAGGATCGTAAGTGACAACATTCATCTCTGCTGCCAAGCGGTCTTACCCCAAATTGCGTTTCCTTTATTTATTTCACACTCTGCCTTCCCCTGACCCTTAAGCTTCATCACTTTTTGTGTTGGGCTTTCATAGGTCTATTTTTCTTTTCTTTTTAAAGAATTCTACAAGAATGTTTTTAATTATAATTTGAGGGAGAAAATATATGATATTGTTGGAGACCCCCTTGGAGCATTCTCAGGGTGGTTCACTTATAAATCAAATTATTGAGGGCTTAATTGTGCAACCCTTCTGTCTTGCAAGCCCTCACTCATCTGAGTAAGTTCAGGGAGACTTCCCAGTGGGTAAGTGTTCACTAACATGTGTGCACAATCTGGCACTACACGAGTATCACTCTCACATTTTGTGGCCCAGTGTATTTCCAGTATTTGCAGTGTGTTAGATACATTTTAATGGTAAACATCTGTTAAAAATGATTTATCAACATTATGGGCCGGTTTCTAACATCCTTACTCATACAGAGTGGTACCTAACTCCTTAAAGAGTTTGTTTTAAAGGAGAAGAAATCACACACTGGAACACATCAGAATACAGCCCTACATAGCTCAAGTCTGTTGAAGACTTTGGCCTAGTCCACCAAAATACTTAAACACACAATTTAAAGCACATGCATATATACCCTGCATCTCTCTCTCCTTCACAAAGCACTCAAAAATCAAAAAAGTAAATGCATTTTTAAAAAAAATTTCTGTGGTCCTAGCTTTGCAGGGTGCTGATTTTTAGAGACATGTTAGCATCTAATTAGGCTTAAGTGTGTGCCTAAGTGGTGGTTTTTTAATTCCATCTCAGTCACCAGCACCTTTGTGGGCCTGACCCCACTCAGATGAAACAATTTCAAAAGATAATCTTCACCTAGAAGTTCAGCCAGTGGTTTGTTACTTAGTGTTTTTAAATCTATCAAATGTAGATGGCTGGCATAAGGCAAACAAATGAACTCTGTAGTTTGGGAAATTCCTTTATCAAAATGTGTAGAAAAGTTTTCCTTAAGAAAACAAATACATACACATAGTTAGCACATGTATATATAACGGATACATATATATGCACATACTGGTATTTCTTTCCTGTATCTCAGCATACAAATAAAAAACTTGTTTGCTTCTAACCATATCTTGATTCCAGAAAAACAGATATGCCTTCTGAATAATTCGAGTACTTCTTACACGGTTGCCTATACAAGCCTTCTGTCTATGGATTTATGGAAGCTCCCCACTCTTCTAGTGGATATTAACAGAGAAAATTAAATATGGACAAAAAGAAGAAAAAGGAGACTAATACTTATGTCAGCAATCACCCAGAAAGCTCACTGATTGAGCAACTAATCTCAGTCTATCTTTCTGTTAGTTTATAGGCTGATGTCCCACACACATCCTTTCCTGTGCGATTGCTACTTCATTTCACAGTGTATGATTAACAAGTCTCAGGAAGTCAGACAAACATTTCCTTGTTACACAGAATACAGTTGATAAGATGCTCTGTAATAACAAATCCATGCAGCCCCCAACAAAATACAGCGAGACATGTAAGAAAAAAATTGCAAATTTAACTTTTAGTGGTAGTGACTGCATGTACAGCCTGCAGCAGTCTCATCCGTCTGACCTTGCTTTGTGAACTACAAATGACCTCAGTGAAAAACAACAGAGACCTTTTCTTGCTCTAGGCTGTCTCTTGATTGTATCTCTTCCTTCAGGTTACTGTAACTGCTCTTTTCCAGGGGTTGGGAAGAAAAAAGAAAGAGAGAAGCAGAGTAGAAACACTTAGCTGAAGACCCAAAGGCCCCCCAGGCCTGCTTCCTCCTCAGTTCTACCATCACTCTATTAATAACGGACAACGTTTTCATTAAACGATGCACTTTCCCGCTCCAGGATAGACTTGAGTTTTCTGTACTGATCATTATAAGAGTCCCAGGAGGGCTCCTACAACCACACTGTCTTCACAACAGAGACAAGAACTATCGGTTCCTACACAAACCATACACTATACTGATCCCAAGAGTGAGACAGACCTAATAACCCACAAGTGAAAGAGGTACGGAGCCTAGTTATCAAATTCCATCCTGTAGGATAAAAGCGTCCTCCGTTCAAACTTCTCATATAAGGTCTTTGCGGATAAAAGATTTCTCCCAGCTGCCCGTGAATGGCAGGCAGCCACTTCTCATGCATGGCAATTACCCTTGTTTTATTTTAAATAGAAGAGACCTCCCGGATTGTATTAAATTTTTTCAGATCTGTGTTAGTTGTTGCATTGAGGAAACACTCTCTAGTTCAGTTTAATACTTGGAGCAGTGACTTTTAAATAGGAACCAATTATTGCTTTTTTCTCAGCTTTTTCTCCCTCCCTTAAACAGTATTATTGATATACATTTAACCCCATGGTTAGGAAGGCCATTATGTTGTGCAAGGGGCTGTACAAACACATTCGGTGATACCACCCACTGGTCAGAGAAGCTTCCAGTCTAAAGAGACACTGCTTAGTAACTGCATCAGAAACAGGGTACAGTTACCACCTTTCCTGTTCAGGATGAATAACATTCTCAATACACCCTCTTCAAAAGCTAAATTAAATACTATTTGTGTTTCCAAAGACTCCCCTGTATTCTCAATCTTTTCTTACAAAAACTGGATGAAGAAACTAAGAGTATCTGTAATTTAAACATAGACATGAACAAGCTATTATGAATAACTGACCACAGGGAATTTCTCAAAGTGCTGCCTCAAAGCACTTGGAAGAAAAGATTACAAAAAACATTTATTTCTGGAATACTACCCAAAATCTGGCTAAGATATAACCAGATAAGTAGAAAAGGTAGTCAAGTCAGTGCTGCTATTATCACTTAAATTCACAGCCTAACAGAAGCTCTCAAGCACATAATCCCACCGGAGAAATAATGAACTCAAAACTTTGTACTTGCAAAAATGACTAGTGAGAGTCTTCCATTAGCATCTGGAAACAGATTATGTTGCTACTACTGGAGTTAATAATGCTGCATCACATGCCAAGTTCATGGGCACTGCTAGACACGGTGAAATGAAGCTTCACTGTTTGAGCGGTCACCTGGAGACAGATTTTCAGAGTAAGCTGTTCCACTCTGGTATGAGCCAAAAAATTTAAAAGCCCTCAAAAAAGGGGATTTTTACTTGCATCTTCCAAGCCACGGTGTAATAACAGTCCAGACAGCAGCTGCAGAGTACTTGCTATCACCTAGCGCATCAGCAGTAGATACACCTTCCGCCCCTGACAACCATCTTTTATAAAGTCCCAGTCTACAAAAAGTATGTACTCTAGATTTTTAAATGTCAGTATGCCTTGGAAATCTATATGACAAACTTTTGCCTAAAAATCAATTCTGAGTTACGATTTGATTAGCAGAAAATTGCTATCACATTTGTTTCTACATTTGTCTACCTCATGTCCTTTTCATTCATAGGCTGGCCGATTTAAGCTTTCTTTAAAAACTCCCCAAGAAAGTCTGTGACATTAAAATGTCCTTTGATGCTCTTTCACTAAGCAGTGAATATTAACAGTTATGGTGACCCTGTTCCCTAATGTGTCTCTGTTGGATCAATAGCAGTTAAGTGCCACTGTTTTACAATTAAAAAGGGGATCATTTTAAATTTAAAAGCTCATAGCTAATTTTCTTCTTGGCACTTAATAGCATAATTCATTTTTGAAAAACCACATAGGGAGACCATATACTTTATTTTGTCGGCAGCCTTATTGGGGCTAGTTTTAGTACTCATTGTTGCATTATGTATAATTTATAGCAATGCCCAGTCAAGTTGTCCACATGGCAGGAAGTGTCACATTGCTTCTAAATATGAGTTTGATCTGCAGGCAAGAAGCAGAGGAAGAACCTGCTGGTTTTATACCTCAGTGAACATTTTTTTGATATGCGTTTTGTAGGGAATCACTTCCAGTGTTTTATTTCTGCACCTTCTTGTTAGGCAAGGTCTCTGTTCTTTGTAGACTGAGAGGTTTGCGCTCTGCAAAGGAGAAGCCAACAGGTAGGTCGAAGTTTCTGAAGTCTGGGCAATCCAGTACTGTGTGCAAAACAATACCTGTCAAAAGCACTCCATCTTTTAAGCTGAAGCGCTTCCACTAGAAGTAGTAGCCAAATGTGTGCCTGCACGTTACCTAGGCTTCAACTTTTTACCACCATCATCCAGCCAATGCACATGAACAATGTTTCTCTGTCCTACAGCTGGATCAAAGTAGCCTGTACCAGGCTTATTAGTGAAGGGACAGACATTAAGAGGGAATGGTGAGGTTTCTGATGACTAGAAGCTTTTCTATCTTCAATGTTTCTGCCCTTAGAGTCCTAAGCGTACTGGAACTGAGACGCAGCAAGAGACAGAAGTCTTCATTCTCGTAGATTCTGCAAAGCCTCTAGAGGGGACTGAACTACTCTTGGGAAGGAGGTGGCTTCCAATATAGACACAGAAAGATGATTTTGAACCAATGGCTTGGAAGCCACAGCAAGAATACTTCTAATTTGAATATAACAAGTCAACCACAGAGTTGAACTATCCACACAGAAAAAGCATTCACACGCATTCCTCTGCTTCCCAGCCCACATAAAGAAAACTCCAAACATTTCAATCACACTTCTATTTCCTAAGCAAAATAAGGTTGTTTTGGAAAATTTTCCCCCAATATCAAAATATTCTACGATGGTTTAATTATTAATACCTACACTGTAAACAGATGGATAATAATTTCCCTGACCCTTTGTAATATGCACAGTAACAGAAATGGGGAAAATCAGGGACTTACATGTACTTTTCAAGAACTGCAGTTTTAAAATTTCTTTTTGTAGCTGAGATTTTTGCAGTCCATAAATTCGCCATCCTCAAACAATAACAACTATTTTCAAAGTAGGAACACGAACACAGAATTGACAAAAGTTCAGAACTACACAAAAATAAAAGGCGGCATTTCCTAAACTTCAGAGGTCAGTATCCTTTGACACCAGAGCAGGGCTAAGTGTACAGATACAGCTAACTGCATCAATATTGGGTTTCGTATGTGATTACAGCTACTGCTGAAACACTAACAGCAGCATGAAGCCGGTGCTGGAGAATCATTACTGATTGTTTTAGTAACTTTGTGAAAAAACATACTCTTATCAGTTCCCTTTATCCCCTGAATAATAATATGTGAACTCTAAAAGATATTTACGGAAAACAGCACTTCTGGCCCTCAGCTGACACTGACGTTAGCAGACAAATAAGCCTCCCTCATTTACAGGTAAAGACTAGCCAGGGCTTTTAACATAAAAGCCCACATTCACCCTGAATTAAATAAATTCTCTTTTAACAAATCACTGCTGTGCATTAGTAAAAAAATAACTGGAGCCACTGAGCTGCTGCAGCATGATAAAGGCACATCAAACAGAGGAAATGTTCGGGTTAATGCAAGTTGGCTCCCCCAGGGACACTCTCACCCAAATGGTCATCTCTGTAACCCAAGTCATCAAGGGGACGAGGAGGCTGGAAATGGCAGTAGATCAGGTTCTAACAAAGTGTGCTGGTCTAACACGCCACTGTACAACACAATTAACTGCTTACACCAGGCGTTGCCTTGTTTCTGCCACGTTACACTTCTCACATTTCATGTAATAGTGTTTGCAAAGTGCTCCCAGTTTTCAATTAGTCAGCCTTGCCCTCTCCCTTACAGTCATCTGTGCCATTCTGACTCTATTGGACTACTCAGAAGTTAAGTTTCACAGACACAAACTCTCAAAGCATGTGTTTCAAAGACATTGGTAGCAGTCTTGCATTTTTATGATTTTCTTTTTGAAAGGCAGTCAGTAGATGTAGTTTATACACCTCTGAGGAATCAAATCAGGGATGTAACTTCCCTTTGCTTCCCTGCCCTAGGTGTACAAGAAATTTTTGACAAAATAAGCAGTAACCACTTCACCTGCAAAATAACCTTTCTGTGAGTGTCCTTCTACCTATTGATTTTCTGATCTCCATCACAAAATCTCAAACTACTGCTTCATACCCTGCTTCTCTTTGAAGTGGACTTATGTAATTGCATACAGATTAAAAAAAAAATAAAATCAAAGACCTGGGAGTTTTGTCTCCCCTCTCTGTGCCCTACAATGAACACCACAATCACATTTTCTTTTTTTGTGTAATTATCCTTTTATATCCTTTCATATCTATGTGAAATGTATGCCTTTTAGGATAGGAGAAATGAGATGGAGTATTCTATAGGCTTGGTTTTCATTAGGTACTAAGTGCTTGTAAGTACCTGCAAGACTGTCAGACCTATCTCAGAAAATACACCATTTGATTTTCTAGTACTGCATTACTATGTTTATGATCCAGATACATGAGTGTTTCAAGCGGTAATACAGTAATATGTGATTTCAAACTCTCTAAAAGTTACCAAAGGTTCAGATTTAAGATCAGGTCCCCGAGAGAGCTGCAGTTTATTTGAAAAATGCAGACACAGCAGATAGCACACTACATGGCTCAACAAGCACTGGCTTGTAAACTTCAGGTGTTCAGAAATCTTGGTACTCCAGTCTAAAACAACTTTGAGAAGTAACCAAAGCAGTCTCTTCTAAGAATTTGATCTTTTACACATCTCAACTCAGAAACCTCCCAGGATATGAAAACCCGACTGTTGAACGAGAAATATTCTATCACACAAAACCAGATGCAAATGTGGCCCATGTTCTCAGTTTTCAGAGCTGGATGAGAAACTGAGCTAAAATAATCTTCTAAACCCCAACTTTTATTACAAGAAACTGGTCGCTTCCAATTGCCTGATAGAGAAAAGAAGTGAGAATTTGTCTTTCTTCTTTCTTTCCTGGATTTCTGATAAAATGTTAGATGTAAAGGAGTGAAAATTACTACTTCTGAAATTTTCATGCCACAAAAATATCAGCAGGGAATGAAGATTAAACCCATATTTTAGTATTTCTAACTAATCCTGCTCTATCTTTATAGCAGCAAATGAGAAGGTAGCTTCTAATCAGCGATATTCAGCGTGGCAAGCCAGGAAATAAAAGACTCAGTGAAGCAAGAACAGGAGGAGTTTTACTTGGGTATTTGGTCTGTTGTTGGAAAACCTCTGGCTAAAACCAGCCAGCCTGAGCTTGGAAAAAGCAAGGAGTCAAAGCTGACTAAACTCCATCAGGAATCCAAACCAGGGTTGGGAATGACTCCCTGTGTACTGATATTTTAACAGACATTTGGGCAAGTTGACAGTAAACCTCTTCTCATGGTATTTCCACCATCTGGCATTTCCCCAAATAGGTCTACATTAAGAGTCTGGGTATGACCAAACTATACATGGAAAAAGGCCCTGTCTTGAATATGAATTGTAAACAAAAGTATCAGTTGGAGAAGCCTGACCTCTACTCTCTACTAACATTCCAATGTCTGGAAAAGGAATCATATTTTTCATTCTATACATTTTCAAAACACTCAAGAAGGTCTGAGATACCAACCAGGCTGCAGACCTGATCTGGAGGCCAGAGGCCCCCCTGCTGGCTTTGTGGATTTGGACCAGGGCCACAGAGAAAAAGCAACTCTTTCCACTTGCATTAGAAGACAATTGCCATTTGTAGGCAACGTGTGAATATTCAGGGGACTTTATTGCACTGAATCCAGTAAAGTTTTACTCTGTATTAAGTTATTGCAATGTTTGAAACCGAGCTACAAAATTTTAATTAAAAAAATCAGTAAATTCCATATGGCTCCCAGGTGTTCCTCAACCTGGTCCCAGTTTCCCCTTTTCCCCTCACCAGAAAAAAGAAAAAAGGGATCTGGGTTTATACATAGAGATACCCTTCAGTCTGCCACCATCCTGATACTCTTGCATCCAGTGCTGCAGACAAAGGCTGGAGCTTCCTGCACAGTATGGGCTCAAGTCTGCTTTCCCATTATACAGTATTTACAGATGCTTTCAGGAAATTTGCTCCAGGCAGGTGAAGAAAAGGAGTAAACTTCTTGGCATTCCTATATATTAATGTTTCTTCCCTTGTCTCAACATCCATGTGTAATTCATTCTCTATTCAACCCCACAATGTCCACATTTCCTAAAGAGGCATAAAAATCAGTCAAGATTTTATATTAAACTTTGATGGGTTATTTTTAAAGCATGATTATCAGGTTTTTTTTTTTTTCATTCAGCTGATCTAACCACACAAGGTGTCTAAGAAAAATCAAAACTTAGAGATACTTAGAAGTCACTTCCTGAAGCAATCTTAACACCTTAATTTACTCATATCTTTTTCATACGTTCTCATATCTTGACAGAATGAAAACACAGTAGATTTAAATCATTTAGAGATATTTTCCAATTACAAACCAAAGTGGCTTGTCATGTAACACCAAAGAAAAAACGGTGCTTTCTAGTAATTTTTTTTCCTGGTTTTTTTTTTTAAGCTTTAGAAATGCTATTCTCCAGACTTTTACTTGAAAGTCTGTTGGCATTTTCATCACTACAGTAAAAACTGTTTTAAGCAGGCTAGACAAAATAATCACTCCAAACCATGGAAAAAGATTATCTAATCCTGTGAATTCAAGAAAAGGTAAATCTACTTCTCCACATAGAGATTACAGTTGCAAGATCTGTCAGTTTCTAAACTCAAAAAGTTTTCCAAACACCCACAGACATTGCATGAAAAGTCAAGGACAGCAAGCAGAACTTGTGTCAATGAAAAGAAAACACATTTGCCTACTGAAGACTGCATTGGGACAAAGGAAAATGACTAGCATAACAAAAACTGTCCAAGACTCAATTTCCTGGAATATCCTTTTTTGTCTTTAGCAGGGAAAACACTGCACACCTCCGTAAAGAAAATCTTGACACTCATGCCCAAAAATTATTGAGCCCTGTTTAGTAATCTTGTTGTTCACTGTTCTCTTCCTCCCTCTGTGTGTTTTCTGGGTTGTACTGCATTTTCTCACATTGCACTCTTAAATTATCATTCAATGCAGTACCCATTCAGCCATTGAAACTTTTTAAATACATATACACAGGTGACAGTTGTCTGGGGAGAAGTCCATTTCCTTCTGGTCCTTTATGCTAGATTTGATGCCATACAATTCCCTAAATATGGATATTTGCCATGGCAACAACTGCAGCAGTTTTGCAGAACTCACCCCGTAAGTGGCTTAATGGATACGTTATTTATTCCCTTTCTGAAGATTTAGCTTCAGTGACACATTAATACAAACATAAATGGAGCAAATATTTGTGTGCTTCTTGGGAATAACAAAGGCACGTTTATCTGATACACACAGAAAAGACATTTTTGAACCTCATTAATACATGAGTATAAGTCAATGGAGGAAAATGGATCTTGTTAACTGGCTTCTTGGATACCAATAAGCATCTCATTTGCCTTAAACATATCAACCTAGCAACACTATTTATTCAATATAGAATAACCAGTGACATTAGAGAGCCCCAGCATTGCACACAGAGGAATGATTAATCTATTATTCATTCTACAATAAAGACTCTGAGGGATTTACCATATGAAAAGTGATATTCAGAAAAGGTGGTACTAGGTTTTTTTTTCCCCCTGACCTGTATGGGAATTCCTGTCCTGTGGGATGAATTCCATTGAATAACATTGAGAGTTTTCGTTGTGGGTTTTGGTTTTTTTTGAAGTACTCTTCCTTCCTGCAAGGGAAGAGATATTTTAGAGGACTAAGGGACTGAATATGTGGTATGGAGACACATGCAGGCACAGAACTTTCTATAAACTGTATGACTTCTATGCCTTCTGAAGAGATATGGAGCTGTGTTGATACAAGAAACAGAAGCAACTTCTTTCTAGCTGCTGTCAATTTCGCCAAGACAGTTAATGTTGACATAAGGATACACGCAGAGACACGTGTATGTGCAGACTCACATGTATAGGAACACTTCAAAAAAATAGCTGGAAGCCTCACAACAGAGATTTCTCCAAAACTGTCAGAGGCCTGCTCTCCTTATCCAGAGGATACCCACAGTTCTTACATTGCACCCCAGAACCAAAAGGCTCTGAGGATATTTACCCTGCACACTGCAGCATAAGCTAACATCAACCCACCAGCTCCTGAACCAGATCACACCAAGTAGCACCATGAAGGTCAGTAAACAACTAGACTGTGCACCAGCTTGAGATAGTTTAGATGCAGCCACTGACTTTTTTCATTGTTTAGTAATTACTAAGAA
This sequence comes from Nycticryphes semicollaris, assembly GCA_013400055.1. NCBI lineage: Eukaryota > Metazoa > Chordata > Aves > Charadriiformes > Rostratulidae > Nycticryphes > Nycticryphes semicollaris. Next base: position 618,971 of record VXBJ01002543.1, on the reverse strand, counting down.
TCATTCTGCTTACTCCACAGTAAGAGCAATGGCTTGAGTTACAACACATCAGTGATCTACCCCTACACAAGAACAGATGCACAGCTGTGTGTTTAATTGGTGTCAAGATGGCACCTGAAAAGCAGTTATTTGAATATAGATTTAAATAACAGGACAGGTGACTTGCAAGAACCACATGCACATTTGTGTGGACAGCTTGGGATTCTGCTATTTCAAAGACCAAAACTTTTTTAATTTCTTTTTTTCTTCCAAAAGCTAAGAGGCCATTACAACCAAGGGGAACCTTTGTCTAAGTAAGCACTAAGTAAAAATTATAGAACTGGGATTTAGATCATGAAACTGTCTAAAAGGGAAGTTGTTATTTGATTTTGAAGTGTAATTGAAAATAAGAATAATGAAGATAACTCCAATTACTTGTGAATGGCCTTCTGCTCCTTGCAGGGTATACAGTGATTAACTAGCCTTTTATATCACTTCATTTTTTCTCCCTCTCCCCGCCCCCCGCCCCTCCCAGGGATGGAAGATTTACCCAGAAATCCTTGGGTAAGAATGATTTGTTTTGGCAAAGATATTTGCAGTAGAGTGAAGGGAGGGTGCTAACCTCTCTCTCAGTTAACTCACCCTACTCAGCTGATCAGCTTTTCTGTGGGCTGCCCACAGAGGCCAAGAAAGAAACCTGCGAAGGAGAATTCCCTATGCCAGTTTTGAACAGACTAGCACAGCAGACAATGCCAAAGACCAAAACTTTTATCATTCTGGCTAGCATGAAATTAACCTTAGAGCCTACAACACAAGTATACTGGCCTCAGCATACCTGTAAACACCACTGAACTGTCCATGAAAAACAAGCTGCACTACTAAGAACCTCTGATGAATATTCCCATTCCACATTGTTAGATTCTGAACAGGAGACACCTTGTTGGCACATTTTTTTTCACTGTTAATTTTGGACACCAATGCAGTCCTATTGACATCCATGAGTTACTTGTTGTCATAAAATACACTAGGAATATACTAGACTACAAGCAATGGTAGCTTCTCTCATCAGGAGCTCTATAGCATCTTACCACTTGTCACCCATGTGCATCTTGATTGAACTCCAGAGATCTCAGAGAAAACACAGTTTTTGATGACTGAAATAAGGGTGCTGCTTTATGCCACAGTTTAGTTTAAATTATGCAAAACTCTGAGATATGCAAGGCATAAAAAAAAGGAAGAACAAGGCCTTTAATTGAATTCACGATCCATTTCAATTGAATTGCTAAAACCCTAAAACAGAAGAGCAGTTTTGCATTCTGCTAACATAATCCACCTCCATCCACGTTACTCTCCATGAGTCACACACACCCTTAGTGCACAAGATACAAGAAAACACCACGCAGCAAGTAGCTGAATTAGCTTCTCCTTTTAGGCCTCATATTTGACCATGAAAATAGTGAATACTGAGATAGAAGTGTACCAGCTATTAACTACAACCCAATGTTAATTATAAGAAAGGAAAGGGCTTCACTTGGAAATCCCAATTTTTGTGCCGATTAGCTGCATTTGTTCCTCTGCTGCTGTCAATAATTGTGTTTACTTTAGACCCTTCTAACACAGCGTTTCAGGAACTGCTACTTCTCAGCCCAGAGCAGAAGAATTCAATCTGTTAGCCTACTGTTCCTGTAGGAAACCATATTTTTGTGTTACTGTCCTCTCTATTAGCTTCTAACAGGGGCAAACAAAATGATAGGCAACTAAGAGGCAGAAGCATATACCCTATGATCTGAACTACAGGTCCTCGATGCTTTAAGCTACAGACCCTACAAAACAAAGCAGGGGGACAGCATTGGAACCAGCCCCCATAGAAGCATTTACCTGTTGAATGGCTGATAGCAACAGCACTTGGGAGGTGCCTATCCACATCTGAGGAGGCTCAGCCTCCAGCAGGACAGCTCACCAGCAGCCCTCTCCCCACTGCACAGCTATGATCCTATTCCCCTACATACAAACACCAATGCTTCTTCTTCTCCTCCTACCTGCTCGGTCCTCTAATCCTCTGCTTCCCGGGGGCTTGTGACCTCCTATCCGCCTCCCCACAGTGACTACATTGCCCAGCCGCCATACACACACCTGCAGTCATCCTGGAGACCTACTGCCAGCCACGCAAATCCTTTTTCTTTACCTATTCAAACCACCGTAGTCCAAGATGGTGACCACAAGCTGTACAAGAGGGGGCAAAATAAGCCCTTGCACTGGTCATGTGATGTCTGTGCAGCCCTCTGATTGGCTGAGCCACTCAAGGATGGCAGCTGGAAGCCGTGCCCCGCCCTCCTGGGTAGTGTTACCTCAGGAAGAGGCTGGGCCGGGTGAGGCCCTGGGCTTACACAGGGCTGCGGAGGTCGGGTCCCCAGGCATTCACCCATCTCCCACAGAAGAAGGAAATCTTCGATGTAGCCCTCCCAGTCCCGGGGGCGTCTCTCCTGTATTACACTGATTGCTGGGGAGGGGCAGAAGAGAAGTTCCTCAGAGAAGCCAGCCCTGCTGTGCAGCTGCTGGTGGCAATGGGGAGAGCCAGGAAGTCGCAGGGGGTCTCCACGAGGAAGATAGGGCCTATATCTCATTGTTCCCACGTAGGAACAATCAATAGAGATGTAATTACTACTGTTGCAATTTGGCATAACTAAAAAGGGTAGTGCGGCTTTGTGCTGGTTCTTCCATTGAGGATGCAGCTCTGCAAAACTACTCCTTTTATCCTTCTTTACATATTTATTACAACTCTTTAGACTGATCCATGCAAACTAAATGAAAGCAACCAATAGAAAGAGGCTGGCTTGTGCCAGCAATCCCCAGACTGTCAAGCGATCACTGAAGATTGGACAGGTCCTGATGAAATAAATGTTGGCTGCTGACTCTTCCAATTTTGCAACACTCCTCTGTGTCACTGGAGCAGCCTTGTCCAAGATTGAGATATTTGCAAACTGTCATCTTTCATAAATATCTGCCTTGAGTGACACTTTGCCCCCCTCCATTTCCCTTTGAAATGTACCTAGCTGGCATGGAGCCTGCGGGATTTCATTGCTTGTGATAGGTGATTAGCAAAGAGATGATTTCCTCCTCCCTCCTCCTCCTCCCCTCTGCCAAAGGGCTGAGTGACAGGTCCAAAAGGCGAAAGGCAGACTGGGGAAGCAAATCTGCCAGAGGCAGAAGTGATGACACTCCGAAAACACTTCATTCATCTTGCCAAATTACAGGCTGGGCTGGGGACTGATGGGGACTGGAAGGAGGGGGGTTGGGGGGGGAATAATCTTTTGCGTTTGCCTTGCATGCTCTCTGCTCAAAAACATTGCAAAGCAGCTCCTGAAGCTTGAAGGATGTACCCCAGAACCCTTCAATTTCTGCTCCGTAATGCTAACTGTTGAGCTGATACCTGGCTCGTGTTAGTAGCTTTCTGACGAAGCGTATTAACTGTCTTAGTCATGGATGTCAGATCCCTTAAGCTCTCACAGGCTTCCTGCCTAGATGTCAGTAGCTGGGGCTGAGAGGGAATTTCAAAAAGCAAAATTAAGTAGTAAGTGTCTAGCCCTCCCAGACAGTGGAGCTGGTGCTAACCGTTCAGCGCACCCTCCCCTAATTTACACGGCAGGGAGCCGCTCAGAGGGCAAACCAGGTATTTGTGGCTGAGAAGTTACCTGTGTCTGTTTTGGGAAGGCTCCAGCCCTTGGGCGGTAATTTGGGAATTAACACAGGTGTGAGCCAGTGATTATGCTGGTTTTCTGTGAGCTATGATGTGTTCCGAACAACAGCAAAAATTAATTGCGTGCTTGGACAAAGTTCTGCACAAACCCTTTTTTTCAGGAAGAATAACGATTTGCAATGCAAAATCCATTGGACCTTTTTTTCTTTTTTTCTTTTCCCTTCCTCAAAACATTATCAAGAGAATGGCATGATTGGGGGTTTTTAATTTAGGGATTTTGTTTTTTCAATTTCTTGGTTTGAAGTACATGTCTGTCTTAAATGTAATTACATTTTTTTTTTAAATTCACGTTTAACGGTTTAACACTGAAATGCTTCAGACTTGTCAATTAACTACTTCAACCCAAAGTATTTCGCCTGAATTCTCAACATGTCCCAAGTCTATGCTACTTATATGTTCAGACTTGACAGTTCTTCTTAATTGTGAGATTACCAACAAACAAAATGATTTTGTTTTCTCCTACCTTTGCCCATGGCCAGTGTAAACACTGATAGATCACTGAATCCTAAATTCACTCTTACAAGTGAAGAACAAGTGGTTTATTTCAGCTGGTGCAATTGAAAGTCTCTCTCTTCTGTCCTCTTGAAGAACTTCAAGAGACACACAAACCACTCCTGAAGAATAAGAAAGAATGATTTTATTTTTAATAATACATGAGTTTTTAGCTACATTTCAAAAGCAGATTCTGGCCTCTCCTACACTAAGGCCTAATGTACACTTGAATATAGGCTTAATGCTAATGAAATAACTTGTGAGTTTCATTATATCAGGACCTAAATCTGAAATAAATGCTGGTATCACTTTTCATTTTTACGTGGATAAATGACGTGTTGGCTGGCTTTCTGTAGCATCATCTCCTGACAGTTATCTCTCAGGATATATTGGAAATGGAGACCAAGGCATAATAAGGCGGATTCCTAATGACAGAAGCAGACTCCTTGTTCAGGACAGAGTCAAATGTCTACTCTAGACAGGAGAAATATAATCTACAATGAGCTCAGCTTATCGTCACAGAATCAAAAAAGCCAGCAATGCAAAAGGTGAACTGCAGCATCTGTCCTGGAGCTGTTCAAATCACAGAATCATGCAAAGCCAGGTTGGAAGGGACCTCAAAGATCGTCTGGTCCAACGTTTCTTGGAAAGAGCACATTCTAGATAAGATGGTCCAGTACCCCTGGAGTAACTTGTACCCACTACCCCCAGCCTTTTCCATATGACTCCTTCTGACAAGGGAGTCTCGCATCTTCTTTGTAGCCACCCTTTAAACACTGGAACATGGTGATAAGGAGCCATTGATACAAGCGTGTTTACTAAGTATTAATTTGCTAACATGATATTTTGTAGCTACGCAGATTTTAAACAATATTTCTACTCTGATAAGATCTGTTTGGCAGAAATAATTCTGAAGAACTTAAAAACATATTAAAAGTTGAATTCAAACATAATGTGGTTCCCTTTATCTCTTGAGCACACTAAAGATGTGCAAAATTGGGAGCCAAAATCTGCATGTTCCCAAATGCTGTGCGCCCTATACCCAAACTAACAAGTACTTGATATTGTCAGCTGGAAAACAAACTTCAAGACAACAAAATGATTATATTTTTTTCCTTATTATATGAGCTTTTGCTTCTAAATTGGAAGTGCTGGAAAATGACCATCGTTTGGTGTTGGAACTGGGCAGAACCATCAAACATGGCAATAAAGCACAGGAAGGATCAAAGTCAACCGACTCTTTCTGGTAGATTTCAGTACTAAAAGTGAAAAAAAAAATCTGATGCCATTTATTTTGAAAAGTTATGTTCTATCATCACTCAGCAATTTACAACTTCAAACAGCTAATTGAATATCACATGCAGGGAGAGGTAGGCTCACATAACAACATATTATCCCTCCCCCCTACTTCAGGCTGAGAAACTGGGCAAGAGAAATTAAAATGAGCTTCTCAAGGACAAGCACCGAGTTTGTGATAGAACAGAGATTAAAACTTGGAGGTCCTTTGTTTCCCTTCAACAGCGTTAACTACCTTGCTATTTTGTATGTGTTTGCATACACCCAGATGTGTAGTCACACACACACACACTCAATAGGAAAAAAAACCAAACCCAAAACAAAGAGGGAGGGAGCATATGGACAGGCAAAACTGAATGTCAGCACATGGACAAATAAAGCAGTTCTGTCTCTAAAGACAAGCTCATGTGAAGCTGAGGTCCCTCCATTCATAATTGCAATTAAAAATAAAAATCCTACTCAACTGTTCCTGCAGCTTAATTATTTTCCCCTGCAAAATAGAAAAGGAGCAAAGGAATTTCTCATCCACAGTCAGTTAGTGCTGTCAGGGGGTTCTCCTGGGAGTAGGAGCTGTGATACACAACTCTGGAAATGGCTTAGGTGACTGGTGCCTGCCAGCGGAAGAGCAGTTAGGGTTGGTGCTTGCACCTTGGAGACATCTCCCCGGAGCTGTGGATGAGGCTCCCAATCTGTAGGGAGGAACAGAATTCATGCATGTGTTCAAGATTTCCCCATGGTCATCTCCAAGGATTTTTTAGCCAAATACTGACCCTAGGTGGCTCTGCATTAAGCTGTCGGGGTGTCTAAGGACGTTAGTGGATGTAGCCCTCTATCTTATATCTGGAGATAGAGGAGAAAGTAAGGGGAAAGTGATAAATGCTACATATGTGAGCAAGAGACATAGTGTAACCCATCTGTCCACCTACAAACACAGGCATTGTACACATGACAAGTTAATTGTGCATTAATCAGGATATAATTTCATACTGCTAATGCAAGTAATGATGTAATTTTACTACTTATACAACTCTGGCCATTACTATCACGTAATAAATCGCAACACTTCAGACTGATGAATGACACAAGTTAATGTATCTCCACCTAGTTTGTGTATTTCACACGGGGATGTAGCATTACTCTGATTTGCTTTTTACCTGGGGAAGCTGCCACGTAGTAGTCCTTAAGTCTTCATTGGCCTTTTTCAGAACACTTTCAACAGAAGGAGCAAAAAAAAAAAAAAAGTGTTTGATTTTATTGAAGAATAAAAAGGGGAAGATTTTAGCAGAGACAGTGATTTGCTACTGTTAGGATACAAACTCCATTCCAGCGAGCCCGAGCCCAGCCCTGAGCAGAAATGCATATATTTCAAGCAACAATAACCCAAAATGCTGACTTGGAATTTAACACACATTTGGCTTTCCCCCATGTCTGATGCAAGAATAAATAATTGCATATCCACGCCACTCCCACCACATGTACATAGGCCCACTTGTTAAGTTGCAAACAATATTACTGTGGCTAAGAAGGAAAATTTATGTGTCAGAACTACACAGTCATAATTTTCTTAGCTTTTGCAGCTCATATCTTTACATATACAGTTGTGTGGCTGACCCTCATGCTTTAAAGCTTATTAAAGTTCTGGACGGTGGGTTGCTTTTTTTTCCTTAGAACACTTTTTTGTGATAAATACGAGAATGCTAAGAGGGAACGTAGATCTAGAATGAGTTATTTTTCTAACGTTTTCCATTAAGCAGCAGCTGCTGTTACCAAGCTGTCATCTTTGTTGCTAGGGAGATTTTGTGCGCATGCCAGAACAGGACTGGTTGGTTCAGCGCGTCCACCCTCCCGCCTGGGAATGTCACCGCGTTGGTGAACTCCTAGATGTTGGGCTGAACAAACTCCTTCCTCTGACCTCGGTGGAAAATGGGCCTCAGGAGCAGGGCTCCTTGCTAAAGGTCATTCAGCACTGCTTTTCCACACCAGCGTAGTCTTGTCTTCTTCCTCCCCCTGAAGTGAAAAAGATGAAATGTTTCATTTTGACATTGTCAAAATTTAAAACATCTTGATTTTTCATTTCCAAAAGACACTTTAAATTTCACATACAGTTTTCTGCCTTATCCTCAAAGGAAACAACAGATAACCTCAGTAAGATACAAAATATTTCAGGCAGTGCCAAGCAATGTGTCCTTATTTTGACTCAGCCAGCGAACCAAAACCAATAATCAACTGTTTGTTCAATGCTAATTGGTGACTTCAGCAGAACTGAGCACACACCACCTTTCAAAGTGCAACATTTTTCTGGTCTACAAGGTAAGACCCCAGGAGAGGGAGAAATACCTTTTTCCCTGGTTAGCACACTGTGATCAATGTATGGTTTCCGAGTGCACAAAAAGGGTAAAAAGTTCACAGTGCTTTAACATACTGGTAAGAAACCCTTATTGCTTCACTAGTGAATCACAAATGGTAACAGGTCAGACCAAGTTTCTCGTGTGGCATACAGATCATAAATGCAGCTCCCAGGGCTACCTCAACTTTAATAAAATGAAGTCATCCATGTGTTGCTTTGTATTAATATTGCAACTAGGTTTAAGCATATATAAGCCATGATTTTTCCTCAAGTGTTAAATCAAATTGAATCACAGGTTTTTATGAGTGATAAAATGATAATAGACCAGATCTGGTCAGCTAGGATAATAACTTGATTCAGTACTTTGGATGTAAGTGTTTAAGGTTTCCACAATAAAACTGTAATGTTATACTCTAAAGTGTGTTAATAACATTAAGTGATGTAACAGTGAAAGCGAACTGACAGAATGTAATACCCATAGGGCCATCATAATAGAAATAATTTATAATGTAACAGCAATAAAATCTTTAATGTTATCTCAATCCAGTCCTGTCCCCATGTCTGGGGTTTCAGATTACACGTGATTTTTTTCTATGCATTTAAGTGTTAACTTAAAATAATTAAGAAAATGGTTTTCAAAGTGGAAGAGCCTTTCAAAGTTGCTGACCGGATAATATTATTAACTCTTTCCTTCCTATCAAAATCCCATGTGGCCGATAGCTGATATAAAAGGAGGCAAATTTATTTTTGTTTCCAATAGAAGATCTTTTTTCTCTTTTCTTTAAAAGCAATTTACAGCAACCAAGGAATATGTAAGGGATACCATGGAAAAAGTATCTCATTCTCACCATTTTCACACCTAAACACAAACACAAAATACATTGTGAAAGCATTCGAACAAACACCCAGTTAATGTCTTCTTACTATAAACTCCTAATGTTCACCTATGGGGCTATCTGGTAGAGGAAGAGGAAAGCAATACCATGTCTCCCATCCTCATCATGACAAACCCAAACATGACATGGAAGAGCTTCCTTAGATACTGGAAAATGTCCTCACTGGCAACGTGCTCAGATAAGTTCCTCTGAGGGCCCATGGGATCTTCTGCACTCGGGTTCTTTAAGAACAAAAATGATCAAAGATCAGTAAGGTGTGAACATAACGTAGTTTATCTAACCTCTTGACAGAGGGATAGGTCAGAGAATTTCATACATTTGATGTAAAATCACTCCCTCCCTCTCTTGCAGCCTAAGTATCTTCCCTAGAATCTCTTTATGGAGTGATCTTTAGTATCTCTTAAGGCAGCTGTCTTGAGGAGGTAAAGAGCCTTTTTGGTTTTTATTCTCTTAAAAACATTTTAAAAGTACTAACTGGACAGACATGTACAAGGAGATTGCAAAATGCATGTAGAAAAATGCCTTTTAGGAGTAAACTGAAAACAATCTTTGATTTCTTTGATTCAAGGTAAGGTATAGTTTTCTTCCTTCTTCCCAGCCAAACAGCCCTCTGAGAATACTGACTGTTTAAGCAGACATACTGAGGGCTTTCTGTAATGTATGCCATGGCTCAGAGGAGCCAAAAGGGAATAAATTCAGCGTTTGAATTCTCTTGCAAACCCATCCAACCCAGGACTAATAACCTGTGTCTTTAGAAAATACTCCAGCTTCAGACATACAAGATAGTTATTGTGCAATTAAGAAAAATCCTCTGACTCTCAGGTTCTCTCTGGACCCACCAGGGACTGCAGAAAAAAATAACTGGACCTGAACAAAGCAGCAGCTTATCATCTTGAAATATGCAGGGTTAATCGTCCTTTTAAAAGCAAATGTATTAGGAAAACATTAGATCCTTAGCCCTCTGTGACATAATTACACAGGCTTCTGATTAAACAGAGGCATTCATTAAGTAAAACATTTTATTTTAGTTTCTTGTTAGTTGCTGGTATTATTGGGCTTCCTGCCCAATTCCAGCCAGGCTACCATATGAACAGTGAAAACAGCCAACATTGTTAATACAATAACAACAACAACACTTGGCACTTCCGTCATTCCCTTTTGATCTCAACATCTTAAAGCAATTTACAGATATTACTTGGTTGCACCATGTGACAACATTGTCGAGCAGGTAAGATTGATCACCCTTATTTTACAGATGGATAAAGCAGGGCAGAAAGGTATTCAATTGGCTTCCCCAGGCTGCTGGAATGTTAGCGGTAAGATTCAGAAGTCCTGAAGAGAAACCACTTGGAATTACTGTTTCAACATTGACCAAACTTTTTTCCTTCCTCTTTAATTGCTATTGTCCTTTATTGGTTCTCTATAGCAGAAGGCGGCTTGTGCGGTGAAAAATCAAGCAGGGATGCAAATCCTACTAAAAAGGGAATTTTAAGCATCACTTAATATTTGTAGTTTGAGAAAGCCCAGCTCAGCTCAACTTCTCTCCAGCCTATTTGTGTTTGTTTCTATAAAAGAGTAAGGGCCTAGTTTTGGCCAGCGAAGATGTATATTTTGCACAGCGGATAAAAGTGTAACTAGTAGAGGGGGAAGGTTATTTTAGCTCCTAATTCAGCAAATCTGGCTATTCAAACACATGTAAAGAGGTTTCTTTGCAGAGCTTCCAGCACTGGGAATGTAATTTTTGCCTTGGGTCTAGGAATACATTTATAAATGTGCTGCCTCCAAGTTGCCAATAGCACTTGGTCTCAAAACCCTCCCAACCTCCTGATCGGTCTTTGGTGAAGATGTTCTTCACCCAGTGGCTGTGAAGGGGGCTCTGGCAGGGCAGAATCCAGGTATGGATTTATGTGGCCAAACTTACAAAATAAGGCTCCCAGCTACAGATGTATATACATGTCTTCGGCCTGAGAAAGAGTGAAACAGCTTTTGTCTTGCATCAAAAAACACCTCATATGTTGAAAGCTGAGCAGAGCTCACATTTGCTGCTCATGGTATTGCTTCAGGAGAAAAATTTTGCAGGATATAGAGTTTCACTTCACACAGAGAGGGTTTCATCCCTAAGCTCATCTTGATAAATATTTCTCAGTGGTGTGCTGGGTAGTAAGGACACTCACTGGTCATTTGCCAAACTTCTACCATAACAAAATAATCCTTTTCTGTCTTTAGCCTAAAAGAGAGAACTTTGATATCTAAGAGCCTGAAGTGTTAAACTCATCTTAGGCATGGAGGTTTGGAAACAAAATCTCACGCTGCGCATATAAATATCATCTGTATCCAGATTCCGTCACTGTGGACTGCAATTGGCACTGCTGTAAATTATCTGCTACTGATACACGCCAACACCCCTCAATTTGTAAGCTCAGGTGCCCCTTCCTGGCTACAAAACCAAAACCACCACACCTACATGTAAAACTAATGGAATCAGTATTGGAACAAGCTTTTAGTCCCAGGTATTACAGGAGTAAGAGAGGTGCAAACCTGCTCGTCACTTATTCAGCCGGCTATGAATGACTGGCTTCAAAAGAAACTCAGGAGTAAAAGATTAAAGGGAAGATGACCATGAACTCTCCTTTCCCGCAGGAAGTTCAAAGCTTCCAGATTTAGGTTCTTATCGCACTATAAAGTGGGGAGCAAGGAAGATAAAAATTTAAAAATAAATGATCTTTAAGAAAATATCCTCATCTGAGTGTCCTCCAATATGTCTGGTCCTCTAAGTGTTAAGTGAATTGTAACTAGATCCTAGGGAGACAGTTGCAACCTGGTTATCAGTGGCAGTAAATGGAAGATAATAGCCCCACTAGAGAGTTATGAAATGGCTTGTCTTTGAGCTGCCAAAGTGTTTAGGCTCTCTTTTATTATATTCACAGCAGTAATCCGATATGTCCTGACTTCTGTCATCTGTATGTAATGCTTATCAACTCTCTGCCAGTGATTCACCCCCTTGTCAGGGACAATTATTCCTCAAAGAGCTGAGGTTACGACTGAAGCAATATTATGACTGGAAAGAAAATATGAAAGGTGCAGCACATCACAGCAAGCAATCTTGAAGCTGACGTCAAAGTGAAGGAGAACATTGTTGATAAAAAACTAAGGCATAACAGGAATGTTACACTGTTGCTCCCATAGCAGTCCTGGGCATTGCTCAGGTCATACATGCATATGACTATGGTAATGGAAGATTTTTTCCCCTTTTTTTATTGGAGCTACATTGTCATACTTCTCTGGTGAGGTGTCTCCATTTCTATTGTAAGTCTCCACTTAAAGCCACTTCAAACTATACAGGCAGAGTCTGTCCTGTCCCTCTAAATTCGCAGATAGGAGTTCAGCCTGGGAAATTCATTTTCCTCCAGAAGATGATGAAATGAAAAGCGTAATATAAGGGACAGAGGGTCCAATTTGCAGTTGTCGAGTTGCTTGAAATTACAGTAACACCTGTGGTAAAGTTCTGATCCAAGCATGTTCAGACCGACCTGTTTCATCACTCTCTTAGGTGCCTCAGGCAAAACCGAAATCACTTCTGTCACTCCTTGCATTGCTTAGGGATTCACTAATTTGTGGAAGTGGAATAGATAGTCTTGAGTTTGTGGCTAGGGAGAGCAAGGCGGCACTGGGGAAGCTAATGGCAGCATCCTGGCTACTGTGGGAACAGCACTGAAGAGCAGAAGGCAACCTGCGAACTAGGGCAGGGCCTCGGGGCACCAGAAGCTCAAGGCCACTGGGAGAGGGTGAAAGGCTGTAGGATTTCTTTGTCTTCCGTGGATGCAAGGGGAAACGGTGGCTTGGGAAGCTTTCTCGATGGCAATGAGAAAAAGCAGCTGGTCAGTAAACATAATGGTGGAGGCCAAAGAGGGGTGGCAGATGGTCCCAGGGGCAGCCCAGCTGACCAACAGCAGCACCTGTGCCCTGTGTGCATATGTGGCTTCAACCCAGTATGGGTTCTTAGGTGTCGGTCAGCACATAACTCATTTGGCTAAGGGTTTCAGCCTGCAGAGTAGTAGAAGTGGACGAAAACAATACCTCTCTGTGGTATTTTGATAGTTCTTGGGCTCTAAAAGTATAGCACAAACTCTGTACTTCAGTTTAGTTTGCGAACAAGTGGTTGAGCCATGTCATTTCCCAGTTTAGAGTGTCACACAGGTCCCATTGCGAGGCTGAGGAGGGACCAATGCGAAGGCAAAACAAGCCGGGTAGGAGTACAGAAGGAGGGAGGAGGTGGTCACGGTTGAAAAAAATTAAGTTACAAATCAGCTGGCTATTCAGCAAGTGGAGTCATTTAAGCATATGCTTCTCCGGCCACAGAGATGAAAGCAAGCCATATCTTTAATGTTTGCTGCTGGTTTTGGACTGGCGTTCCTGTCTGGCCTTGAAAGAGACCTACGTGCACCCACAGGGAGCCCACATGGGTCTCCGGCAGGGTCAGCTGTGCTTCCATCGGGAGAGAAACAGAGCCTCCGAAAGCAATGAGGAGAGAGAATGAATCACTGCGCCTTGTCTAAAATATTGCAGTAATGTAATATAACAGCAATAACCCCCAGAGTACCATCTGGTGAACTTGTGACTAAACACAGCTCGTTTTGCTCAATGCACACAAGCAACGGACAGGGATATATTTTATTCTTTCCTTCACCCTGCCCAAGTGCAAGAAGTAACGAAACTTTTTCTGAGAACATTAGGCCATCTACAAATCTGAGCTGCAAGCAGTTATTTCTCCCCTACAAAGCACGGAGGTAGCTCACTCTGCAGGAGGGTGCTCAGCAGCGTAAACTCCTGAGTCTCGGTTATGGCCACCAAAGCAGACAGAGATCTGATCTCAGCTATTCACCACACATTTCTGACACTGCAAAATCCCCTGTTAAAGTCCCGTGCGTAGGTGGATATTTCAGGTGATATTTCCCAGGGATGCAGGAGGCCTGACTCTCCCGTGAAGATTATTGGTGACTAGTTGCTCTGACCTTGGTCAGAGTTAATCCTGCAGGAATGAAAAGGTTCAGATTTCAGTACTCACTGGAATAAAAGAGAAGGGAGGAGGGGTAGCCCCCTAGTAACATAAAGACATGACCAGTGGCTCTGCCATCAGTTATAGCGTTGCTTGCATTTGGCATTATATTATGAAAATACCTATTCAGAGTGGAAAATAAGATCAAAGACAACATTTCCGTAGTGATGACTTTAGCTCCACTTCACTCTGCTCCCTCTCCTCCTCCTGTCCTTCGTGTTTCAAGGCTCTTGCTCTATTCATCCGCTCTATGCCACCCCAGGTTTATAACATCACATCAGCAGCAGCACTAATAACCCGTGATTCTTTTCCCCTATTGTGTTTGTCAGAGTCAGTAATCTGGGCACTACAGTAGCGCAGCACTGAAAAGCTACAGTGTGTTCCTATAGCAACCAACTAATCCGCAGGTGGAAGGTGATTGGGCACCTTTTGCACCGGAACAATAATTTGAAAGATCTTTTTCAGTGTGCTGTTCTGTGGCATGAGTTCATTGTATTGCAACCCACCACGAATCATTATAAGCTGTCATGAAAATGCAGCCACGGCTGCACAAATCATAGCAAAGAGAGACACATCTTCCAGCAACAAGCCCTTGAAATATTTCGCGGCAGGTTAAGAGGCCAAATTGCGTATAGCGAGATGCATTGTATAGGATAAAACAAAGGGCTTGTATAATAAGCCGATGCTGACAGTCTCCGAGGCAGGGAATCCCAGCAAAGTGTAAGAGTGTGCATGAATATGAGTTTTCCTCAGCTGTGGAAGGAAAACAGACATAATAAAAGAAAGCGCTGGGCAGAGCTCCCACATCCAACTCTTCCAAACCCAATTACTCCCACCTGGCTATTCCCATTTCTCCTAAACCATCTCCTGTTACCAAAGAGAATTTAATATTCTCTAATTGGAACCTCTAATTTAAGGCGTTTGTTTGCAATCCTTAAGGTCTGAAATCCTGGCCTGGACTTTTGCAAGAGATTGTAGAAGTCTCAACTTTTTAGATATTCAAACTAAGAAACCTTCAAGTAACACAAAATACCTTTCTTCTGAAAGTCAGGCTTCTTTATCTTTCTAACAGTGAGCACTCTCAACTTAAGGCAGGGAGTGATCTTCCGAAGCAAACCATCATAATCCATGGAATAAGTGCAGCATAGACAATGACAGAACAAATGTCTTCATATCCACCTCAAGCAAGGATCCCTGTCATTTGCAGTCTATGTCTAATTTCTACTAATTTTTCTTTGAAAACACTGGACTGGAAAATACTAGATATAAATAGAAACCTCTTCAAAGCTAAGTTGAACAAGCACTGCCTGTACAGCTGCTGCAGTGGAAAGCAAGAGCAGATAATGTAAATGATGCAACGGGCAGTGTCACAGGAAGGCAAAAGAGGAAACCTGTACAAATCCTCAATAAAAATAGAGAAATAACACAAGAGCTTCTTTACATCTGTTTAATCACGCTGTAGGAAGAACATCTCTATCAAGAGCCTGGGTTTAATAAAAACGTCAAAACTCTCATTGCATAAATTACCTCTCTCAAGATTTGTTGGGGTGATGAAGGAGAAACCTCAAAAAGAGAGGGCAAACAGAAGTTCAGTTACTAAGTTATGATTTCTAAGATTGCAGCTTAAAAAGCTTCCCTACATTTAGGGGCCAAAGATTCCAACCTGGGACGCTTCCATCTTAAACAAATTTCCTAACTATGAGACAATGAAGTCAGTGTCTCATTTACAGCTGAAGAGCTTTATAAAGAGACGTCTCCCCTCAAAGCTGAATCAACAAACAAACAAAACAGAACAGATACTGCTTTTATGATCTTTTCTTTTTAACTACTCCCAAAGTAGGATGAGAAAAATGGATGAGGCAGGTTCACATATTCAATCCAAATTGACAGAAGAGAAGCTATCATGGGGTTTAGGATATCTCCTAGGGATATTATGAGGTTATCGAATACTCTACAGCAGATATTAGCTTCTTCACCTTCCTGCCTTTCACCTACCATACATTTCAGGAACTTTTCTCAAAGAAAACTTCACTGAAACAGGTGAATGCCTCTGAAAATTTCTTAATCCAAAATTTCCAGCAAAAATTTCAAATATTCTTGAGCATCTTTAATTGTGAAATGTATTGATTGTCCCTCTCAAGTAATTCATGCCTTAAAATGACATATTTTTGTTCCTTTCAGAGGGCTTGGATAGATAGCATTGTTTTTCTTTCCAAAGCACATCAAAGAGCCCAAATTTTGGCAGGCTTTCTGTTTTCTTTTAAAAAGGAGAAAAAGAAAGACAAACATCGGCAAAACAAAGCTATGAAAAACTGCTCTTTTCTGAAAAGTTTTGAGCTTCTTCACTTCTAGAGTCACAGTCATGGTGCTCACTTCAGGGAGCTGCTGAAACAGAAAGCCTGGAGGTGGAATGGAAAGATCAGAGAGTTGGCATGGGATCGAGAGCCTTTTACCTCTTGATGTTCAGGCCGAATCTACCCAACGTCAGTAATAAACCAAAGCCACCACTATTTTTAAGCACTTTCATGAGCTATGCAAGGTCAGACTAGCTTCTAACCCGGTGGACCAGTTTACATATATCTGCAGCTGGTACTTCACTGACAGCTCTGGTGGTAACTGTGGTCTCCAGTTTGTAGTCTCCCAGTTTTGTAATTGAATAAATTCTAGAAAATGGCTGGATTTGGGTTAATGGTGTCCTTTTCCTTTCAGAATAAGTAGGTACAATATGTACATACCTTTTGTTGCTGGAAAAATTTGGTATCCTGAGTACCTCCTGCTTTTACTGAAATGTTCAGAGGAAGTAGATCAGTATTGCTTCAGAAAGGTCTTCAGTTTGGGGTATGTTATACTGGGACCCATTTTTCTTGATTTCATTTCTCCTTTTCAGACAGGAATTATAATTTACAAATCACCTGTATTCCTGAGGCCGGGTCTGTAGTCTATACTATTTGTTTGGGCATTATCGCCCAACTTTAAAGAAGAAGAAATGACATCCAAAAAACCCCATGTGAAATACCACCAGTTCTTACTCTGTGTGAAGCAGCCTTCATCTTGGTTTACTGTATAAATGGGCTTTTTTATTGGCATTAGAATGAGATTATTTTAAGGCTTAAAAGTCTTCTCAGGAATGTGCTACAAGTGGTAGAGTTTCCACAGCTTCCTGAGCAGAGGTGCTTTCCTCTCTATTCAGAGTCAGAGATGTGGAAAGACAAGGAAAAGAAATTACACTGGAGGAAAATGCCAGGGCCGACTGCTATATCAATCAAACTATTGTGCCACACAGAGCTGGAATGCACAATCCTTCCCCACAATGGCCTGTTCTGGGGTGAAACTACTTTTGACTTTAATAAGAATTTTAATGGGACTGTTATCAACTAACAGCCCATATAGCAGTAACAAACAGGACAACATTGCAGAACCTGGCAGTGCATGGCATTTCTGCCAAAGGGTAGAAGACACTTGGAGTACTGGGTGGAGCTGCACCCTGGTGTGGTTCACCTTGTCCTCACCCTTCAGGCTTTGGGGAATGAGCAGAAAGCCCAGTAACGGGCCAGCTGATATTAAATCCCCTGTGCTTCTTTAGCTCAGAGGGACAAACGAAAAGTGCATCGCTTTGCCAACTTGCAAATGACTGGGGTAAAGAATATGTACTCTGGATAAAGATGACAGGGTTCGTTGCTAGAACAAATCAGACAATATGTGAAGTTTGACTGTGCCCTATCGCTTGGTACAATTATGTGACCTTGTAACAAAGCATGGCCAAGATGGCAGTGATACCGCATATAAAACAGAGCCCGGTGGAAAGTTGCTATTCTTCAAACTCGCTTGCATCTAGACATCTTTCAAGTGATTTCAGAATTTAGGGTGAAAGTGGATCTTAGGCCTTTTTTAAAAAGCCATTTCAAATCCTCATTCATATCATAAATGCTTTTTTCTCCTTTTTTCTGCAGGCCACTTAAATCTCTGGGGCCATGACATTGTCTGGCACTGAATGCAGCCCCTTTTTATCATTATAAAGAAATAATGAAAGCATATGGTGGAGAGGCACTCATATTTCAGTGTATGGTGCCTTCCTCATTCTCCATAACTAAGCACTGAAGAATATATAGTATGATGAGAACACTAATTATTTCCAATACACTAACAGAAAATTCCTAACAATTCAAAGTCATCCCCGCTGCCTAGCATGAATGAAAGTTCAAAGTTAAAGAAACCAAACATATTCCCACTTTTGTGCATTAAACATCAGCAAGTGACCTGTATTTTATTACAGTACACAGCTGTTTTATCACATAAGTAAATAAATCTCCATTGAACCAACTTTGGGAACGAAGATTTTGAATAATAACACAATTAACTTTTCCCACAAAGTCCAAATAGCCCACTTGCTCATAGTTGCTACAAGCTGTGATTCCCACGTGAAAGATATCAACTTATTTCCTTTTCCTGTCAATCATCGGTACCAAGTGGGGCCATGGTATGTCAGGTCATGACCTTTCACTCTGGGCATGAGCCTGAAAGCCACTAGTGAATCAACTAGTTTAATTATTTAGGCTGTTTTTAATAAATATAAAAATGTGGCCTTAAATATTTCACATGCTTGTTCAGTTTGGGCTTTCAAGTACTTCTTATCAAGCCCACCAGCCCAAGAGTGCGCTCTTATTGGTAGGAAATCAGTCAATTAATAACCAAATCCAGCTTTCGGAATAAGGTTTATTTTGTTGATTTTGAGCTTCCTGGCCTGGGTATCACTTGCTTGTTGGTTTAGAGGACAGGATTTTTATTATCCATTTTTACATATTATTGGACTGGTTTTAATCATCACCAACAAGGGCTTATTTGCTTACCTCCCACAAAATGATCCTTTAATACAAAGGCCATGGTAGGATTCACAGTTTTCCATATATGGAATTATTTTCTACATCCTCTTCATCTATGGGAAAAAAACCCAAGCAAGAATAAATCCAATATAGTAAAGTTCTTATAAAACAATTCTTTAAAAAACATTTTTGAGTAACGTTGACAGCTTTGCTAGTAGCTCCCTTAGCAATGGACAGTTTTATTCCATTTCAGGTCAAAGTGTGATGACAATCCTCCTTTGCTGAAAACCCCAACAAGTTTTTTCAGCTTGTTATTCCCATAGCCTACAAACCAAGCCTGACCCAAGCTGCTGACTTCACCTCCTGTTTAGCGCTATTGCATAAGGAGATTGCAGTAACTGTACGACCACGCAAGGAGAGAAGGAGTAACGCTTTCAGTGGATGGCAAACTAGTCATATGCAATGATTTATATTCTACGAGCATTTATGCTTATTGCACAACAAGCTTTCCAGCTGGTAAACATAGGACAGAATTACACTTGATAAATTAATTGATGGTGCCTTTTGAAAGAATAAGACTCTAAAACTTGGTCTGCCAGAGCCAATTTTTACTTTGGAACATTCTTGAAATGTACAGAACTTTCCCAACGTTTCTTAGATTTATTTTATTCTTCTTTCCCCTAGTGCTCTAAGACTACTTAAGAAAGTGAGTGTGAAGGACTGTCGCTATTTATAGATGATAAAACTAACTCTTACCCCCCTCCCTTGTCTCCCCCCTGGCTCCTGCATCAAAGAGAGGGCTTGGGGAAGGGGAAGAGAGATGCTCTTACTCTGACTTTTCCGTTCACTCTCCTGGGCTGCTGAAGAGGAGGGCTGCCAGTTCTGGAGGAAATATCAACATGTCAAAATCTGCTTTTCTTTCAAAAAGGAGTAATAATCTAAATGATGAAGCGTACCACAAAAATGAAATTGCCACAATGTAGAGATCATCAAAGCTACCTTACTTGAAATGTTTTTGTTTTGGGACAGTTGAAAACATTTCATTTTGAATTCTTCATTTTGACTTAATCGCTTCAAGGTGTGCACAACAGTATATTAGAATTTACAATATAATCAAACGAAAGTCAAATGAAGCATTCCATCTTTATTGAAGAAAAGCGTCCCTGCCTGATAATATGGCTTCTCAGCAATTTTAGCAAAATTGCTGTAGTCCTGAGAAATCTTTTGAATTCATCTAAGTCAGCGTTTGCTGATGAAAAGCTATCTTCTAAGAAGTTTTCAATCCGCTTTACTCAAGATACTTCAGGAGGAGCATATGTTTAGAGCATGTGATATACCCCCTGAATCTCCTGGTGGATGAGAGATCAAAATCAAAGTATTGGTCCAAGGATCTTCCACTTTGAAATCAGATATGGAAAATCACTAAGGAGCAGCAGTGATTCTTAGGGGTTTCAAGTGCATTTGGAGTATGCGGTATCGCCTGGAACATGCTTCAGTTTGCACTTACCTTATTTAGCTTTTCAAAGGCTGACCTTTCATGCACTAAGTTCAGCGACATAGCAGTCAACCTATTAATGTCCAAGGAAGCTGTGGACCAAATCAGACAGTTTAAATAACTCAGCTGTGAACACAGAACCCCATTATCATTTCTGTGAGGCTAATCTGAACAGCTGATTCATCTCAAGCAGTTTACTATGGACGATAGGTCTTCACAGCAGCCATTTTAAGTTTTAAATCAGATGAGGGTGAAGAACTTTGCACTCAGACACTATGTTGGGAGGTGCCATATAAAAGGACAGACAGGCAGAGAGGCTTATATTTGAGGGTGTTATTTCCCATCTTCCCATTTTACTAGCTCTATTCTGATATGATTACTGATTTCAGTGGAATAAAAGCATGTAATGAAGTAGAGAGTTAGGAAACTGTATAGCTTTTTTTCCCCTACAACACACATCTCCCTTCTAAATATATCTTGTCTTTGCATGTATCTCATTGTTTTAGTCATGGAAGGCTGTATTTACCATACATATCCCTGTTAACAGTACAGAGACAGCACAACTCATTAGGGGACCTAGCCTCTCTTTTAGAAAAAGGTGGGAATTTCTTGATCCCTACTTACTTTTTCCTTCCTCCTCCAGTGGGCGTTCAGACCTTTCATTATATGAGCCAAAAGGGTGTTGAGGGGAAAAGTGCTTTCACATCTTTAGCACTGTCCAATAGATCACACCTTTTGCATACTACCGAAATGCTAACTGGACACAGGAAAGCCACCAGAGTTCTGAAATCAGGTTGGAAGATGCCAGAAACAATTGCATCTTACAGCTCTTTGGCTGTCTTTCAATATGTACCTGGAAGGAAAAGGCCATTACAAAATAGGAATGATGTAATTACATTGCTTCTTATCCCTTGGACTACTATTTTGTCTAGTAGGCTGTGGCTTTTTAGACTTGATCTGCATATTCAGCAATTCCGCAAATAAGATTTTCATTATCAACGTTGAAATCATAAACAGTTTTCAGCTCATAATGAGGCTTTCGCTATTGTCAGACAATGCTTGGAAAAGCCTTTTATAGAAGGTGAAGATATGAGACAGTCTGAGCAAGGTGTATGCGTTGCCAAAGGCATTACTTTCAAACCATCCTCAGTTTCTTCACTCGAACAGGTGGTGTTCAGGTTCTAGTAAAAACAAACTTCAAATTATTTCAGTTATCTAGCCGCTAGAAAAGAAAAAAGAAAGACAAGGAAAGAAGAGAAGAGAGTTGTTACTATAAGCCTCTTTACAGCCTCCAAAGAGCTCAACAAAACATATGTTTAGAAGAAAATGTCAAGTCTTTCCTTGATAAATTATTGCTTCCTGTAGGATATTTCTCATAGCCCCCCTCCCAGTTTAAATATGCTAAGGCTTAAGAGTTTTGGAAAAAAAGGTCTTTGAAATGGCATAACAAATTAATACATACAAAAAATGGTCCCCAACATACACTTACACAAATCCAAATATTGGTGAAGATAAAGAACTCTCAGAGTGCTGAGAGAAAAAAAGAAAAAAAAAAAAAGATAAAAAGACAGGCTCAAGCCAAACAGCAGTATCTGAACATATTATTGGAGAGGAGAAAGTAAGTGTGGTTCAGATTTTAGAGCTGCCTCTTTACCACACAATGACAACATGCTGGATTCATACACTAACAGTGACAAGAGGAACCAAATTTTGTAACAGAAGCAAATGCATGCTTGAGGAAGACAAAGGATTTCAAACTTACACTGAACTTGAATGCTTAAATGCCTTAGGAGCCTTGGGAAGGTCACAAGAAGTACAGGAACCTCATGTGACACTATTTTGTAGAAAGGTCAGTCCTTCAATTAAAAGTGAGATCTATTTGTATAATTCATACTTTAGATTAAGAAAGAGAGGCTTGGACTCGTTCCAAAAGCTGAGGAACTACTACCCTTGTGTATCTGACTTATTTTGAGATGCCAGAATAACCTTGTGGGGTGGGAAGAGGTCAAGGGGCTTAGCATCCCAGGAAAGGCAAAGCAGTTGTTGGGCTGCTCTAACCTTTACTGGAGACTGAATGCATGGAGGGCCTGGACTCAAGAGAGCAGGCTTGTAGCCCTGAAGACCTAAAATAACCACATACAGCAGTCTGATCCTGGCATTAATGCTGTTTTTGGATTTCTCAAGTCACAGTGAGTTTTATGGCTAAGCGCCACGATGTTCTTTGAAGATTTAAGAAGCGTTATATTTCATTTGAGATAACTTGCTGTTGGAGTTGAATAGCAAGTTCCATAAATTCCTCTTGGATAAAATCTGAAGTAAACATCACAAAGTTTTGCATGGGTTTCTTGCAATTTGTTTATGAGCTTTTGTGTCAAAGGGGAGTGGAAAACGGCTGGCAATGTTTTATTTCACTTATTAAGAATAGTTTTTGAGTATGCAAGTCTAAGCAAGAAATATTTGGAGAGTGCAACTGTGCTGCAGTTTTGCTGGAATAAATGGCAGATTTAATTAAAACAATTATACAAGTCTTTGTTTCCTTCAACTTGTTTGATTTAGTTGGTTTCTTTAGCAACAAACAAAGCTTTCATGGCTTTTTCACTTTTGCACAGAATATTAATGTTGCTGCCTTTGATTTCAGAGTCTTGTAGACTTAAGGAGTCTCTCAGCATTTAAATCTCAAACCACTGCTAAGATTACACAAGCAGCAGCGATGAGGATGTGGGTATTTGTATCTTGATAGCATTAAGTTACAAGTTTAGCCAGGAAATGGCTAAAAATTGCCTGACCATGAGGACTTGCAAAACAACTGCATTACATTGCAATTATGCAAGCATGTCAGAATTATTACAGGTTTAGCTCTATTCTCCCTTTCTTCCCTCTCCTAAATTTTTCTCCTGAAAACAGTAGGACAAGGACATAGAAACTGACATTCAGTATTTGAAGTGTCAGCTATGATACACAGTACTGGCACTTGATATCGTGCTGTCGCGCTGTGACAGGTCAGTTAAGGCTGGATTAGGAACTTCAGGGTTACACAAGCCACCACTGAACCAAAATGAAACAACTTGGGAAACTGCAAAGTTTCTAAATGAAATTAAAGAACTCAACAGTAAATAAAAATCACTTCAAATAATCTATTTAGTTTTTTGTTTTTTCCCAGATAGTGATTTCTTTTATATCAAAAGGGGAGGTTTAAAATCCAAAATTGGCCCAACTTACAAGAAATTACTCTCGAGAATTGATTTTGCTTTTATTTTCTTCTGCTGAAGTTACTCCTTACACCTGACGCCAGTTATACCCCTCTCCTGAAATGTCCCCCTGAGTGAGAACACAGACCTGTAGCTGCCTCTCGCCTCCTGGACAGAGAATGAAAGCTCTCACTGCCAACCACAGTGCCATCCTAGATATATGTTTATATAAAAGCACCTCTGTCTTGAAAGGATGAAGGGTTGTCTCTGTCAGTGTGTGTGCAGAGGCTTTATCAAGGCACATGATGCTTAGTAACACAGCTGGACAAAAAGGAAAAAGAAAAGGGTGACCTAATATCAAAAAAGGCAACTTCTGTTGGAGAATTTCAAAATTGGAAACGTCAATAACCTTCAAAACCTTCTGATCCACTTCATAGTTGGCCCAAAGCTACGGAAAAAAGTTTATAGTGGTGATTTGGAGTTTTTTCTCTGTAAAGCTACTAATTTTCTTCCTTTTTAATTAATATTTTTGATCATCTCTACTACAGCACCTCATGTTTTCTGTAGACATGTGTATGCTTATGTTTAAAACATCAATTCATTTATCTTCACAAATGTTGATGCAAAAGAAAAGAATCATTATAAAAAGAGCTGGTTTAATTGGGGTGGTTTTTGAAAGGAAAGGGAACTTAAAAATACATATCTCTCTGGAAATATGGGTTCAGATTTTGGCTCATATCAGAAATAAAAAAAAACCCACAGTGGTATTTTGTCTCACATCACCAATTCTGCTTGGGTTAATCCAACAGAAAAGAAATATTAAAATTGCTGGGAAGTGTGGCTGGGCCTTGAAGGTGACATTTGGGGTGCAGCAGGCAGGGACCAACAGCAGAATCACTGCAGGTGATGCCCCACTGGTCTGGGCAGCACTGAGAGTATCAGAGTTCGACAAGCACAGAGGGTTCAAATCCACCATGAGCCAGGGATGGAAGCTGAGAGATTACTCTCTTGCTACCTAAAGTATGCCTTCCCTTAAAATTCACCATTAACTAATTCAAAATATCTCATTTAGTTTATGCCTGTTGCTGTTTTTAACATACATAGCTATATCTCCTTCCATGGTTTTTTTGTTTTTGTTTTTGTTTTTTCTTAAGTTACTTATCCTGAAATCAGTACATTTTCCTTTCTTGGAGCTGTAACTTAATAAAAGCCAAAGCATTTCTTTCCAAAGAGTTACAGCTCCTCCCGGATGAGTACATCTAGGTCAGGTTTCAGCCTGGCATAAATATTTTATGTTTGAGAACTAAAGGTCTCCAGAAATTGGGGTTCATATTGGAATGCCTGACGTAGCCTTAACCATACCAGCACATGCGGGTGCTTGCTTTAATAAAAAAGCCCTTAATCTCATTTGGCTCTACCTCACTGGCAGCTTGAAGTACTTGAATCAAACAGTACAGCTGTGAATTGTGACACTGGCTGGATGGAAGCCCAGAAAACTTTTCCCAGAGAAAACCCTTGAGGGAGGAAAGAAGAAAAAAGAAAGAGAAAAAGAAGAAGGGGGAGGGGGGCGGGGAAAGGTTCGACAACCGAAATACAATACAGTGGAGAGTGAAAAAACCCACAACCAAACCTGCTCCCCTGCCCCAAGAACCTGAAATAAACCAGAAAACGAAAAGATAGATGGAATTCTTCTTCTAAAGGTTACTTTGTAAGGTAGGAGGGCCAACCTGGGCAGCCCTGAGTAATGGCCCCAGTCCATATTTTCCACACGACGACAAGTAACCAAACTCAGGCAAAGAAATGCGAAAGCTGAATCGCACCACTCCTTCAAAATCCATTTAAAAGAAAAACAGGAAAAGAAGGCAGCTTTGATTTTTGTTGTGAAGAAGAAAAATATCCAACTGAGGAAATTAAAAGAGGGTTGGAAGCACAAGTGCCATAAACAGACCCAGCACAAGTGTGCTTGCAGCATTTATAATTTTTTTTTTGAATCCTGACGATGATACCTTCCCCTAGAGCAGATAACTGAGCAGTAAGGAAAAGCAAAACAACAAAACCATAGAAAGCACATCTGAATGGAAGGAAATGTTCTTTTTTAGAAGGCAGCAGCCGTACTCTGGAGTCATAAGGTCAGGAGGTGAATTTCTACTGAAGGAAAACATTAGAGCTAGATATTTCTCATCTGTCAGTCCCATTAAATACCATTTTTTAAGGACTCAGGACTGTGCATTGCGCCTTTCTTCAAGTTAGCAGGATAATAAAGATTCTGCAGATGTTTAAAGACATGATGTGAAAGACAAATTCTTCAGCTAAAACCCTCAAGAAATGTCACTTCTGTGTCTTACTGAAGGAGCTCCAGCACATTCTCTACATAAACATCTGCCGGAAACATTTTAAAAAGGAGGCTGTTTAAATAATGGCTTTTGTAGGCTTTTTTTTTTTCTTCCTTCTTTAAAGAAAAGAAAATGAATTTGTGGAAAGTTCCCTCTTCCAAAGCAACTTTCCTTTGTACAAATGCCTCAGCTCGGACGATCTGAGGAAGCAGGCTGTAAAATGAAGAAGAAATGTTGAAAATATTCCTTCAAGACGTTCTATATCAATCACACCTCAGAGATAGTCATAAATCAGCACTTTCTTTGACTTCAGAAAGTTGTTGCTCTTCATTTTTATGCTAACTTGTTTGTGACAATTATAGCAAGGCTCTATTTACATAATAATTGGATTTTTCTATTAAATTTATCAGACAAGGANATATATATATATATATATGTACAATGACTTCAGGACAGAGATGGAGAATGATGAATCTATAGCAATTTATCTGATAAGTAGTCCTGATTGCTTATCTCCTTAACTGGGAGAGAGTGCAGAGAAAAGGCAGCCAGGCACTGTGGGAAAACAGAGGAAATAAAAAAAAAATAAATCTGTTACAGTNCCTCAAGAAATGTCACTTCTGTGTCTTACTGAAGGAGCTCCAGCACATTCTCTACATAAACATCTGCCGGAAACATTTTAAAAAGGAGGCTGTTTAAATAATGGCTTTTGTAGGCTTTTTTTTTTTCTTCCTTCTTTAAAGAAAAGAAAATGAATTTGTGGAAAGTTCCCTCTTCCAAAGCAACTTTCCTTTGTACAAATGCCTCAGCTCGGACGATCTGAGGAAGCAGGCTGTAAAATGAAGAAGAAATGTTGAAAATATTCCTTCAAGACGTTCTATATCAATCACACCTCAGAGATAGTCATAAATCAGCACTTTCTTTGACTTCAGAAAGTTGTTGCTCTTCATTTTTATGCTAACTTGTTTGTGACAATTATAGCAAGGCTCTATTTACATAATAATTGGATTTTTCTATTAAATTTATCAGACAAGGAGGAAAAAGGGAAAAATAATAACCAACATTGTGTCACAAAGTGGTAAATTTGTGGCATAAACTGAGAAAAGGAAAAATAATGAAAGGAAACTCAGTATATAGTCTATTACTGTAATATGACTCTTCATTCACCCTTTGCTCTAGATGAGCTCTTAGACTTCCCCATCCTTAAACGTCTGCCACAGTATTGGACTCTGCAATAACTGTGACTGTGTACCAAAGCGGGCTAAGATTCTCTGCGGATTTATCTTACTTTACATATATTAGAAGAAAATCTATACTTCTGGATGCAGTGCTTCTATTTCAAACTGACAGAAATTAGAGATAGTTGGAAATCCCTATTAGGAAGTCCACCTGTCACCAAATCAAATGGTGCTTCATCTAACAATGACTTTATATCCAATATANTAAAAAAAAAATAAATCTGTTACAGTATTAGCAAGTAGACTGGTACAGTGTAGTTTATATTGGGTCAGAATCAGTAGCACAAAGCAGGTATCATCTGGCTGGAGAGCCATCTGTCAGCACAGCTCAAGAAAGTGGTGAGGAAAGAAAAGAATCTTCCATTTTTGCAGGGCTCAGAAGAACTTTTCCATTGCTAATGCCCATCCCTCAGCATTATCTTTGTCTGTGGACTCACACACAGTATACAAAAAACTTACTTTCAGAAAGGCCCTGAAACTTTCCTGGCTTTGGTAAGTTACTCAAGTGTAAATGAGACTATTTTGGCAGAGATATCTCTGAGGGAAGAGAGATCCAAGAGGCCACATACTCATTTCTACCCCCTGGTTCTGGCCTCTCCTGGCGCTTAACAGTGATAGCATCATTACTCACCTCCGGATTTCTTGTGCTGTGCAGAAAAGGTCCTAAAGTGTTAACAACATACTCTTTTCCTTTCTTTCTAAAATCCAAGAGAGGTGAAGACCTGATTTCCTTATTGTTTAACACCCCTGATTGTCTCATAAAGCTTACTGAAGAAAAATGCTTTCCAAGCTTAAATAATGTAGGTGCAGAAAAACAGTAATATTTTCCAATTGTTTCTTATCTGTTGGAGATTTCTTTCATAAGTCACTAACAATTGTCTCTCTTGATGATTAGTTGCTATTGTATATCAGCCTGATTTTTGTATTCATATGCTTTCACAAAAAAGGTTGAAAGTTCAGTCTTTCCCAGTTTTCCCATCATGTAATAAAACATCTTCCGTGTGATCTTAGCTCCCAGAATCCCTTGTGACTTTGACTTCACTGCTGGACACAACCTCACAAAATTTGAAGTTCACTGGGTTTGTGAAAAAATACAGCTCTTTGTGTATCCCTTACAGATGCATCAAGAAGCCTGTGTGATGTGATACCCTCAGGTTAAAAGTCAAGCTCATTTCCTCTGTATGAAAATTATAAACATCTCATTTAACGCTTCCTTTAATTAATCCTAGCATATGTACTTTTATGTCTGGCAATATGAAAAATTAAAATAACTGAGTTAGTTTTTAGAAGACATTCTAGGATTTAAATGGAGAGGTGTCTGACTACTTCTGTGTAGGGGTAACAAGTAAAAAAGGACAAGGAAATTGAGTCTTTCATCCTTTCCTATAAAGGAGAAAAGAAGGTCTTGTTTTCTTGCTAATTTTACTCAGATGATGATTGCTGATATTTACGCTTTCTCTTAAAAAACCCTCTAAACTACAAATCTCCCTGCAGAACTGTTTAACGAGGATGATAGACACCAGCTGTACTGTAAAATAAAAAGTTTCTGAACAGACAATGGTTATCTGTCAGAGGATAATAATCCTGTTTTGAATCACTGATGCCCCTCTGCAGGTTCAGGATGGAATATTAGAACATGCTTAAGCACCAGCTTAAATATTTGCATGCAACGAAAGCTGTATCAGAAAGATGTCTGCATTTAAATGGTTTTAACAATGATTTTTTTCAAGGAATTTTCTGCAGAGTTTAGGACCCTGTTATTTTGTGGAACATTTTACCACCCTGTGTAAGATCTCAGTAAGTATTTATGTCTGCAAGCCAGGCAGGGAACACACTCTTTTATTAGCAGAGCAGGTGTGATGTAGACAGGTGTAGTTGGATCTTTCCCACACTGACCTCCACACAACTTCACACCTGACCTGAACAAAGCGTTGTCTCAGGGGTGAAAGACAACTTGCTCGTGGAGAAGAAAATGACGATGATGCTGAGTTATGCGATGCAGCTTTATAAAGCCGAGTGCTTTGCGGGTATACAACCAAAAAGCCTTATGTTTTGACAATTATGCAGCATATGCAAAGGCCCATTTGGTTTACTGAAACCCGTGGGTGTCGTACAAAGCTTTCTATATAACCACAGGTCCCAGCCTATTCAAGAAAGGTGCTGCATTGTTTCTTTTGTTTCATTAACTGCCGCACTCTAATGTTACTTTATGGCTTCAATGCAAGTCACAGCATTTTGTCACAGTAAGGAAGATCAGCACAGCTTTATATCTGCACTTTATGCCACGGGAAGATGCCAAATCCCAAGTGTAAAGTTTGGTTCCCATGTTTTTGATTTTCAGGTATCTTTTTGAGTTGGAAAAGAAATACCTCCAAACAGAGTTTACAGATCTATTTTATCGTGAACGCGTTTGTTTCTCATTCATGTTTCAGGGAGCTGAGGATATTCACTATTCCAAAAAGAGGGAATTTGGGACCTCCAGCCTGCATAATTCTTTTGGATAAAGGATGCTGCATCTCAGATGCTCTCTCCTGCATACGACATCTAACATCTGGCTAATAGAAAGGATAGAAATTAAAGGACCACCACTGCTACAAGCAAGAGCTTTACCGTTCAAGGCAAAGAGCCAGGCTTAAAGCAGGGGTTGTCATGGGCTTCTTAAAGGACTAAAACTCTTTTGGCCTTTGGGCTCTTTCTGCCTTTCAGTCACTACGAAGTTTCTCTTGAGTGTGCAGCCACCATAGCGGTGCCTGCATCAATATTTTAATTGCGTGATGTTTCAAAACTCTTTGAAGGAGGAGGCCAAGAAGGAAGTAAGATGACTGAGAGTTTGAAAAAAGAGGAAAAGAAAAACCCTCAAACTTTCTTGATGTATCGATATTCTTCAAGGCAATGAGGGTGCAATGAAGGAGAGGGATGGAAGAAAAGCCATTACCATGCTTAGTTCCAGAAATTCTCCAATTATTGCTAGAAAAGCCATCTAAAAAGCACTTGAAATTGGTGATGTATGCTGTTTGCACTCTTTGGAAAGAAAAAAAAAAATCTCAACAAAAACCCAAACATCTTCTCCAAAGAGGGGAAAGGTTAGAAATTATTTGTGCTGCATTGATCAATTTACCCGAGTTGTCTTTCCATGGATTGTATTAATGGAACTTCATTTTCTTTTATTCAGCTGCTGGCCAATTTCTTCTCAACTCTTAAAAAGATCAATGAACACATCTCACTATCTTTGTACAAAATGAGCCTCTATTTTTTCCTTAAAGTTTAAGGGACTTTATTATTTTCATTTGTAATAGATTTTTCCGTCTCCTTTTTCTTTCATCCCCTGTTGTGATTTCTCTGAAGTCTATCTATCCTTTCTTTTTCATGGATTTTCTCTAAACAACTCAGGGTTGCCTTTCTGAAGGGTACATGCAGGTAGGAAGTTATGTCTTTAGG
Organism: Nycticryphes semicollaris; assembly: GCA_013400055.1. Taxonomy (NCBI): domain Eukaryota; kingdom Metazoa; phylum Chordata; class Aves; order Charadriiformes; family Rostratulidae; genus Nycticryphes; species Nycticryphes semicollaris. Next base: position 588,636 of record VXBJ01002543.1, on the reverse strand, counting down.
TCCAGTAATGTACAAGCAGTTAAGATTAAGCACAGCTCCTTCTTTAATGCTGGTGTGAACGGGAGGAACCATCACTAAAATGAGACTAAAATAAGAGTGTGTTGTTTGATGAAATTCAACCAGCAATGTCAGTGAAATGTACTCGTAAATAGTCTCAGTAAAATCAATCAAATACTACTCAATGGGAGAAAGGCTAACAAGTTATGGCCAGACAGGATTAAGTTTAACCAGCAAGTGGGGTTTTGTTTTTTTTTTTTTTTTCTAGTTTTGACTGATCATATCCAGTTTTAACCCCGTATTTCCACTCCTTTTTTCAGTTCACATTAGGAAATTATAACCGCTCCAAAATAATTCAACCAAATACTTCAAAAAAATTGTTAGAATTTAGGATGTGATCTTACAAAACTTCGAATACAAAACAAGATTAGTTATGCGAATGGAACTATTCATTAAGGTAAGCTCACTTGCATTAATGCCTACAGTCCCAGATCCATTCTTCCTTTGAACTTCCCATGTTGATTCCTATTTTCCCAGTCTTTTTTAATCATACCAAGTTGCATTTTTATATTGGCGTGTGATGGCAAATTTGAACATCTGGTTGCAAAAGGAAGGACTCCAAAGAGATCTTGGAATACTCTCCCAAGGAAGGTGAGCCAGTAAGCAAAATTCAAGTGATTTGCCACTGATTGCACTTTCATTTTTAATTTAATGCATGGCATGAAAAATCTGGGCTATTTTTCAAAACTCCTTGGAGGCTACTATTGGATGCTACACAATACTATGTAAAATAACCTTTCTCTTACAAACAGGTACTGCCTTCCCCCTTCCCCCCCAAAGTCTCAGACATTTCCATTCATCATGTCCATACGTGACAATTCCTCTGGCAGGCACTGATTTTATGTTAATCTAAAAACTGTGCATATTTACACATGAGGTTTTTTCTCCTAACTCATAGCTGTTTGAGCCACAGAAGATATATCCAAAATCCTTGAAGGACATCTTTTCAGCCAATCTAATATATGATTTCATGTAATCTTTTACAAAAACAGCTTCTGTACATAAAACAAGCTTTGACAAAATATTTCTGCCATCTTGAAGAAATGCAAGTTTCTCAAAATTCTCTGAGACCACTTGGTGGTTTTGATGGTGGCATCCCATGAACAAATAAAGTTCTTCATGTTTGTATGTCTCTTTTACTTATCTCACCAACTACTGTTAAAGGTTGTCAATTAATGTAGTGGACAAGGTTAAATTTCTGAACTCTAACACAAATATCTTTCACAAATAAAAGCCAAGAAGACATCATTTATTTGGAATTAAGCCACCGTCATCTACAAACTGCCAGTCCTTATTGCAGATGTCCTGGGTCCCTGAAAAAGTGACTGAAATTTAGTAACAACTAGTTCTCCCTTCCCGAGAACATTTTCATGTACAGAGCCATACATTGGGGTTTTGTCTGTGCCCACCTACCTGCACATACATTGACAAACTCACAAACACACAGAGAAGACCATTCCTCACACCTCCATAAAAATACATGCTTGTCACAGAAGCAAAAAATCAAAGACACATGGAGAAAGCCTCTGAAAGGCCCATTCTCTACCCCTTGTGTAATATTACTATTTAATTTACAATGGATGTATTATTTGGAGCATAAATGACTGGTCTTTAAATGCAGCTTGTTTGGGATCCGCTCTTTGTTTATGCACATACAAAACACACCACTTAAATAGCAACATAATGCCTCTGGATGTCAGTTGTTATGTTCCATATACGTTAAAAACTTAATCTCTGCAGAGAAATTCAGTAATGTACTTAATCGGAATTTTGCCACAAATCCGGTCTTTCTAATGAAATGTTGACAAATGAAATGAAGCACAGTCTAAACTTGGAAGCCAATTCCAATAGCCTTCCAAATGTATCAACACAAAGAATTTTCATTCTGCTAGAAGTTCCAACACTGAAAACTGTGTTTTCAGTTAGTATTTGTAAAAGTAACCTCTCTTCCCTACCAATGCTTAACACAGTCGTGGGAATGAAGTTGTTAACATGAAATTGTTACAAATTACTCTGAATGTTTTATTTCAAATATGCTATTCCGATTTTTATTTAAAAATAAATATTAAAAAAAAAATTAGTCTGAAAAGACCATTTGAAATGTACTGTTCTGCTATAGTCTTTCTAAAACGATTTCTAATCTTGCTAACAACATTTTGTTGAAATTTATATCCTCCCGTAAGACATCGCGATTTGGGCAAAATAGCATTCACTGAGTTAAAAAGCTTTCAATTAACAATATTTAGCCTATAGGAGCATTGGAAATTACTGTAATTGCCATTACAACAATACAAAAAAAAATAAAAATCAACATTTATAGGTCTAGCTGAAGATGCCTGAGATTGTTTCTCACACAGTAGAAACGAGCCATGTTAAGTAAGAGAAGTCAGCATAACATAAAGGATTTGTCTCCTATGAATCAATAAAAAAATGTGGTTTAAAAACCAAAGACATAACTCCTGCCCCCAAATCTCAGGACGTCTGTAAGTATTTCAGAAGTGGTAAAAATAAAAGCCAAAAACCTTTGGCGGTATTGCCCCTCTCCATTTTCCCCATGCACAAGTCTAGTCCCATGCGCAAGTTCTGCCTCCCTTTGGCTGCTGCATTGCTGTTAATAAGCACGTGCTTTACATTTGGCATGATCTCCAGCTTCCACTTGCCATTTATTCCTTTTACAACCTCCTTTGTTATAGGTCTAGTGTAACAAACTGCTGCTTTATGGGAATTTGCAGACCACTTGACATATGGTACAGGATCACTGGCCAAAATGGCAGAGTAGTATACAGTATTTTACAACCCAAGTTCATTATCTCTCTTGTTCCAGGACTTTCTTTGGTCTATGCCCAATAGCAGCCTAAATTATTTATCATATGATAACAAGACTGGCTCCTCTGCACATTTGTTGGACATCTCAATGGCTTCCACTGATCTTGGAAGCAACAATGGCCTATACTGGCTTTTGCTGGTGGTGATCCTACAACCACGAACACGTTTCCCCATGCTCAACTTTCTGTATTATTCAGTTGTAGGACTGATAGATCAGGGCACTGAAATCTCCACTCCAAATAAGTTTATTGGAGGGTCACAATTAGATGACTCGCAATACAGATTTATCTTAGCAGCGGTACTACTTCTCTCCTCCTTCAGCCAGCCATGAGAGCAATTTTTCTCCTCATAATGACAGACTTATGAACTGATGTCTCTTCTGTACCAGAGCCACACACAATGGCTTTGGTTTCTGAAATTGGGAAAATGTCCTTTTTGTGCAATATGCGATGTAAAGAGATGCCCTGTTCTGTACCCCACTAGAGGACCAGGTGTAATTAGACACCAAGAATCTACCAAATGTGCAGAGAATATGTAAAAGTAGTTCTGAGGTGATTTTTCTGTGTGAGGAGGAAGAAATTCAGGTTAAATATTCCAGGTTGGGTCTATTTCCACTGGAAAGACAGCGAGTTGAACTTTTCAGCAACTCTTCTTATTTCCTTCCTGCTCAAATAAGAAGTATTATAATTTTTTTAATTTAAATTCCACAATGACATACTGTGTAAAAATCCCTTCACTGAGTTCTCTCTGGCCTTTTTGCCATAGGTATTGTTGACATTTTCATTTAGACACTGTGTGCTATGGGCGTTCTGCCCCTTACGCTGATTGTCAGGAGAACCACATGTCACTTGTGAATTAAAACATTCCAGTGGAGACATTCATAGCACAAATCATTAGTTGCTCAATTTGGTTCAAACCACAAGCATCTATCACAAAACTTCCTTCTGTGTTTCCAAGGGGCAGCATGTCTGTCTCCCTTCCACCATGGCTCCAGTGCAAGGCTGACTTTCTCCTCAGTGTGCAACGTCCTGCTTCAGTGAAGACTTCCCACTTACAGAACAAGTCCACCCCAAAAACTGGATGAGCTGTGAGTAGTCTGATAAACAAAATGAGGAGCAGATTTGAATTTAAAAGGGGAAAAAAGGGTTTCTTAATAAACGAAAACCTGGTGGTTAAGCAAAGCCACTAGCCAAGTTGGGTAACAGAGCCAGTGCAGAATCCCAGGCTTCATCAATATTCACTGATTCTAGATTAATCCTTCCTTGTACCCCAATTCTTTACAGCTTTTATTCTCTTGCCTTCGTTTTCTTTCACTCTGGTTTCTCCTTCTTGCTGTCGCTTCTTGGAAAAGATCAATGAGCAGGTCTTACAATCTTGTCGTAAAAAAGCCACTATTTTCCTTTAAACTTTAAAAGACTTCATTATTATTATTATTTTTTTCTTAAGAGGGACGTTTGTATCTTCCTTCTTGCATGTAGCCCCCCTGCAGCTAAACTTTCTGATGGTGCTTTGTGTTTAAAAGAAAATTAATGACAAAGAATGCACAATTTGACTTAAAACTTATTGATATCGTAAAATGAATTTTTTGTCCCCAGTGAAGAGGCAGTGTAAGGAACAGTAGGGGCTGCAAACAAGACAGAAAATGGCATTGTAATAGCAAAATGCATTTGCTTGAACAGTGTTTCCCTTTTCATTTCTAATGATTTTACAGTGTTGTCTCTCCTTTGTTCTCTTCATTAGTTGCCTGTGACCACAAAGACATTCCAGTAAGAAAGGTAAGAAAAAACCCCAACCATCCAAATGTTTTTGCTATCAGGAAAAACACTTACTAGTACAAGAAAACACTCCAGTTGGTTGGTGTCCTGTCTCGGACATACACAAAAAACCCACAAAAGCAAAATCCCAAGTGACAAAAACTGCCCAGCAAGCTCTTTGCTTTGCAAAATTTTGCTTCCTGCCCATCAGAAAACCAGGCCTGGAGGAGGGGAGGTTGTTGACAGAGAAGATGCCATTAATATTTCTGGAACTGCAAGCGCATTGACACGACTGTTATTATTATAACAGCACTTACAAGCACCGTTGAACGTTAGGGACTGAAATACTGGTAGCTGTGTTTGAGGCTTTATTTATTAATGCCTGTAAAATGCTTTGAGATCTTCAATTATAGGATTTTTACAGAGAAAACTTTTATATTGTCTGTAGCCACATTGGCCTCAATCCTCAGCTGAAAGCTAAAACAGCATGCTACAATAAATACAAGGACCATACTGTCCTGTAATGTAAGTTAATGTAAAATAACCACAGACCTCTCTAACTTACATTGTTTGTGGCTACTTGCATCCACTGGCTGGAGTTCATTAGGGTACATTGTGTCAGGGTCAATCAGAGCATCTCTTTTGTTTTCCCTGCTGGTCCCAAACCATCGCGCTTCTTGCCAGAACATGATTCTTCTTGTTCTTTCTAAACATATTCCCCGCACTAGCCCCAAGATATCATTGGCAGAGAAGAGCTTGGATTTCTACTCAAGCACGGAAGAGACACAGAAAATATACTTCCTGGTTTTACATAAAAACCAAAAATGCCTTCATGGCTAAAGTCTGCACTGAGTCCTGTGCAGCTGGGACATGCCAACAGCAGACAGGAGAGTTTTCTGTCCTGCGTCACATTGGTTAGATTAACTGAAGAGTGTCATTTAGCAAAACTCTTGAGCCTGCTCAAGTCCATGCCCTCAGGATGCACATATGATTTTGCTACTCTGTCCCTGTGTGGCCTGTGTTGCAAGGATGTTCCCAGCTTGGATCAATACAACCTCATCATACCATTCTCTTCTCTCTATAGCCTTTAGTCTTGGGAACATGGCCTCCTGGCTGTGCAGGAAATGACATACTCTAGTTTGGTAGTGGCAGCAGTAAAAATCACTGCTCTTGTATCAGTTGTTAAAAATAATAGTATTTTTTCACTAGTTCTATTTTCAGATGTTACTCTAGAACCTTTCAAGATCTGTCCTTGGTAAGTGGATGTTCCTTCCTCCTCCTCCCATTACATCAAGCAGAGATCTGGAGGTGCCCAACTCCTGCTGGCACTGCACCTTAGCTGAAAGCTGTCCCTTGTCTCCACTGCTTCAATGATTGTTCCTCCTCTGATCCAGTCAATATTTCCTTGGCAGCACAACCTTACCTGGAATTTTCTCATTACCGTACATGGCAAAGCCAAAAGTCATTACTACGTGAGATATTTCACACAGAGTTTTTGGCAAATCCAAACATAGTGTGTATTTAATAGCAAACTATTTCAGAAGTAGTTGAACATTTTTAAAAGAATTATTTATGCTGTCTTTTTTTTTTTCCTACTTGCAAAGCCAAACTACCTTAACTTGCCAAAAGTTCAATTATCCAGGCACAGAGTAAGTGGAATGCATTTTAGAAACCTTAAACAAACGCCTCCTCTACTTACCCATTTGACATGTAACAATTTGAAAATACAATATCTCAAGACATGCCAGAATTAGAAGAAAGCTCTATGATTGTAGGCGCATGGGCAGCTGTTTTGGTATTGACAGTGCATAGCAGAAGATATTGCTTGGGTTTTCTGGGAGAAGGGGAGAGGTTCTTTCATTCTGTGTTGTATCTTGCTGCTCTCTTTAAGCATGGCTGGGGCCTTCTGCTCTCATGGAAAGGATGTCATAAAATCTATATTCAACATATGTGCCTGCAGTTCTACCATTTCAAGGGAGATTTCTCGATCTTAATGTGGGGAACAGCAAGCAAGCCAGGTAATTTTCTCCAAAAAGGGGAGGCATTTTTATTGCATGTCTAGTGATGATGGAAACCCGTCCCTGCCTTTCCCATGTCAGCTTCTCTTGGCATATAAAACTGCAATTCTATGTTAACTTGCAATTCCAGGTGTCATTTTTGGAAGGACGTAGGGAAGGCTGAAATTTTACCTTGTGTTTTATTTTTTTCCATTTTTCCTCAATTATCTATATTATATCCTGAGCTGTATTATGTTAACAAAGGCTTAAAACAGAACCATAGCACCTCAGGAATGATTAGTAGTCACCATGTAGGATAGACAATGTAATGAAACAACAGATTATCTCATAGTTTCTCAGCTTTTAACATGACTCCTCAATCTATCACATTAATTGTTATTCTCTACCTTTTTAACTTTTTGGCTGAATTTTTTAAAGAGAATATCCTGAATTCTAATAAAGTACATGCAAGACAAAAGCATTCTGCAACAATCAAGCACATATTTAGATCCTGACTTACAACTGACTGATAAGTGAGAAATTGTGTTTAGGTATTTTGTGATTAACAGTAAATAATATATAATGGTTGTCATAGGGAGTGAATGAACAGAATTCACATTTACTCACCATCTGCAGTACTTCATATCTACTTATAACATACTAATACTTTTCCTGTAGTAAATAACCATAACAAGGCCATAAATCAGCATCAAGTGGAAGCACTGTTTTAGAAAGCCAAACTCTATGTTACATGTTAGAACAAGGATTTTAAGCTTTTCTTAATAATGACTTGGTATTTGATTTCTTTAGCCCCATTCACGCTACTGATTTTGCTTTAGCTAAATTCATTACAAACAGAGCACAAGTACATAGGACTTACCTACTAAAAAATCATCTTCAAACACCTCAGTCCCAGTCGCACAAATGGGTGTCTTGCCTGAAATTAGCTCTAAGCACCCCGTGCTAACACCTCTCACACAGGCAGTATGCTTTTACATACTCAAGTTTGGTTCTATGATGGCTACAGCCCTACCCAGGACCTGTTCTATAGGGTATTCACTCACTAATCTGCTGCTGCTTAAGATCACCTGTCTTAAACCTTCATACCTGCTCAGCTGTACTAGCTAATTACTGGTTAAACTGAAAAGTTAAATAACACAAAGTTTTATAAACCTGCATGATGGTCCTCTCTTTGCTTAGCAGACCTCGTACCATGTCACCTGTGCAAAACAGCATCAGGATAAGGCAGTATGTGTTTGATGACAAACCTCTCAAACTTCTGCAGTGGCTGAGCTGAAGGAATGAACAGGATGCAAAAAATTTCTCTGTGGTGCATCACGACTGCAGAGGTTTTTGGTTTGGAGAGGGAATTTGGGGTTTTTAATAGCCTTCTGAAATAAAACGAGCTGGAGATAAAACTATCCAGGGCTCCAGGGCTCTCTCTGCCTGATCCAAGAGCTTTTGTTTACGACACGGAGACCAATTGATTTACATTTTTTTGCTTTCAACAAGCCTCTCGTGAAGAACACAGTGACATGCTAAAGTGCCAAAGAAGGAAGGCACACTGATGAAAAACAGACATCGCAGCCATTAGCATCGATCAGCAATTGATCAGTGTATAAACAAGCAAAGAGGTACAGGATGATTATGGTGTGTAACAAAACCTGATTTAATCTGGTTCAAGAGGTGTATTTCCTGTGAAGAGGCTCTTTGGTCAGGAGGCACAAACTTCATTAGCACAAAACCAAGAGTCACATGAGGAGCTTTGTTTTGGAGATTATGGGGGTCTGTCCTTTTGCAAACAGGAGGATATGAAAACATTTTTCAGATGATACATTTAGTCAATCAATAGATTCATGTCAAACAGGACTTACCTATGTCCTTTGCTTATTTAATTAGATATTATTCAAGACCGGCTAAAACCACACTATCACATCACTACAAGAATATGATGGATTTCAGAGGATGAGTAAGGAAGGAGGACAGCTGAGAAAGAACTTGGTCTGAGATGGTAGGGATCCTGCTTGTGTGTTGAGTCACAAACCCTTTTGTTCATTTGGTGGCACTGATTTTGTTATGAGCAGGTTCTTCAAACTTAGACAAACCTGAAAGGGCTGTAAGTGGAAAAACCCCACCCAACTGTCAACTTGACAGAGGCATGTGAGTTACCTCCTATTACACTTTGTCTGAGCTAAAACGACATCACTTTTCACTCTCACCCTGAGACCTAATGAGCTTCAGCACTTGAGATGTGAAAGACCAATAACTTAATCCACTGTTTGAAGAGATCCCTATTTTTAAAGCAGTGCTGTATTTGATTAAGCCACTGTAAAGCTCTGCAGAGCTATGTCAAGTTAAATTATATCCTTTAAAGTAAAAATGCCATTTTACATGAAACGTAAAATATCAGTCTTATTGCATTTTTACAAGAAAACCGAGTACTTTTTATTTACATCCAGACAGCCCCTGTGAATAGCAATCTATAGCTAGCAGACCTTACAGGCCTGGATGTGTTTTTAAGGTACTATCTTGCAGATTTATAGATTAAAAATACCGAACAATGTTTTCAAAGGTACGTACAGATTCCCTAAATTCAAAGCCAGAAGATACCCCTGCAATAATGACTGAGTGGTTATGCTAGTCCCAAAATGATATAAACATTGCTGCTTTTACCAAAAAATTTCCAATCTCATCAAAACTATCCTTGTTAGCTCAACAGAGTGTGTTTTCCATGATCCCACAATGGCTGGCATTTGTACTGTTGTCTTTCTTAAACCTGGGTCACTCCATTCTCACTCTCTAAATATTGGCACAACATTAAATTTCTTCTAGTCCTCTGGAAATTCACTAGCATTCCAAGACATTAAAAATCAACACTAAATGCCTGGAAGGCTCCTTGGCCACCTCTGTTAAAATTACTGGACGCAGGTTGTTCAGATTCAATGTTATTAAAATTATCAACTTTGGCATTTTGGAAAAGAAACTATTTCAGCAGCATCCATAGTACTATGTGACTCCGCACCTTGGCTTTTCCTCAAGTACAGAGCAGAAATATTTTGTGAGCAGTGCTGTTTTTCTGCATTGTTATTAAATATTATACTGTATCCACCTAGGAATACAGACTAGCACATTGTTCAAGTACTTTAACCCTACCCTGCGATGCATGTATGTGCACACATGGACACACACATTTTCTGATGTTTCAGTACCTTGACTAAAATCTTCTTTGTGTACTTCAGTTCTTCTCATTTTTCTGTTCTTTCTAGCATACAGGCCATGTGGTGCTATCAATTTACCTTTTCTCTTTTTCTTATAAAAAGATAATAATAAATACTCATTTTCCTTCCAAGCTTGGCTGTTCAACACGTGTTACCATTTTTCTTGAACACAGAACTGTGGCTTTTGAGACAGAAGCAGAAATTCTGAGAGTGGCTGCAGTGGGGCTGGGACACCATTCCCACTGAATTTCAAAGCTGATGAGGACAAGATGATCAAGTGATCTCTGCCAACAGATGGCAATCCTGTTCTTGTCTGGCCAAGGATCCTCCAGCCTTCAATCTGTCATTGCAAATCCACTCAATAGTGATACTCTATGAAGAACAACATTGTCCTGAGATACTCAAACCTCATTTCATTTGTGACCTGAATCATCTTTGCATTGCTATCTACCAGGGTAAGAATTAACAACACAGCTGAAAATGACAAGCAATGACACTTATTCTGTATCTAATTCTTTTGTTATTAAAAAGTTCAGCATCACCATGACTTTCACCGATTAATTTCTAAATGTAGAAATGAGATATAACATCAGTCAAGTCTGGAGATGTGCATCTCTGAGAAGAATTCGTGGAACAATGTATGTGACACACTGGAGTGGGTGGGTCTCGGAACTGGGCATCTCAATTGCTCAATAAACTCTTGCATCAGTAGCACCTTTCAAACATGCAGGTGTTCTAAGAGAATAAAGTTACAGTTAGGAAAATACTCATGTGCTAAAGGCTGGTTTTTTTTGCAAACTTACATTAGAGTTGGAGGTCTTCAGAACTTCAAAATAGCCTGCCATTTAATTTGGGTGTTTAAGCCAAGGTTCAGCCTCATACTAGCTATTGAGATTTGCAGATATTGGCCAAAACAATCCCAAACCTCAGCAACCAACCTCAAGGTATCTCCTAAATGTGTGTCCCATGTGTATTCTGTTTAACTGGCGAAGCATCTGATTTTGCCAGCAGGCTATAACGGCGAGAGGGAGAAAGGTGAACAGAAGGACTATCTAATTGTTGTCCCCCGACTTGAGAGAGAGAACGATTGCCCTGGGCTGTGCCATCAGAGCATTTGGAAAGACAGCAGTAAATCTGAGAAAGCTAACCCCACTTGTAATTTCCCCTATACTTTATAAATTGACTACACATATATATATATGGTGTGAAATTCAGCCATTAAACTGAGAGTTGGCTGGCTGAAAGAGTGCAGACCATTTACCAGAATGCCTTGGGAAGCTGAACAAACTTTCCTTCCATGCTGTGCTCGTGGGAACATGAAGTTTTCTCTCAAGGAGGTTAAAATGTTTGAAAAGTGGAGCCCTATATAAAATTCTGTTTGTGCAGCTGAAGTTCTGACGCTGTTTACCTGAAATGTTTCTATAATTCCTAAAACTTTTGAGTTTCAGGTTGGTGATTTGCGAGTAGCAGATTGCACTCTCCTGAACTAAATCTAACAAGCGCCACAAAGTGAAAATAAACTGGAGAGACTTGAAATAAAAATCACTTCAAGAAATCTAAGCGTGGTGGGTTTTTTTGTGTGTGGTTGTGGTTGGGTTTTTTTGCCTTTTTTTTTTCCTCCCACTTTAAGCCAACTAAACTCCCAACACATTCTGATCATCTCGCCACAGTGTGTCTGTGCTGGTGACAACTGATTCATGTGTACATTTACATATCCCCTCAGTGCCAGCAGCAGAATACAAAATGGGTCCTCCTGCTCTGGCAGATGACACAGCGCTGGCAAATCAGGAGGAGCTGTCAAAAACAGCTGTCCATTAAAAGAGTTTGCTGCAACAACTAAGAGCTGTTTGAAAATGCTAGGTGGTAGAATTTAATTGGAGTAGCAACTGTTCAAAATTAAGATTAAAAAGGACCAGTCGGTATGGGTGGGTTTCAGGCTTAAGGGGTGTTTTTATATATGGATATTTACATTTGGGATATAAACAATTAAGTTTGCTGATTTCCTCTGCTTCTTTCTGCTTATGCTCAGGCTCCATCCCCTGGGTCAGAAAGATCAGGCATGTCCATAACTGATCTGTTGCGCATTAAGCACCGCAACTATCCACACTGGTACCCAGGCAATGGGATTTTAGAGAGAAAGGGGAAAATGTGAAATTCATGTTTTCAAAAGCAGCCTGTCTGTGTGGGTGCAACTGCTATTATGCTGCACGGCTGGTACGTTATTAGCTGCCCATGTGGACATGGGATGTGGTTCGTTTTCGACAGTGGGAACAAGATGCAGGCACAGACGGCCCAAATGGAGCTTCCAGCAAGTGTGTTCGATTACACCATGCACCCTCTTTAAAGACCACATTTGTCTCAGCACATAAAATTGCATGCACATAGATGAAGGACTTTACAAAGTTTTCCCTTTAGTATGACTGTAGTCTTGGGAAAAGAGACCCTAGTAACAGCCCAGAAAATTTCATATTTTCTCTAGGAGCTTGACTTGAATGAGCTGGAGGAAATGCTAAGCCCTGGTTTGGCTTAGGTAGTCTCTGAATCAGAAACTTGACTATGGAATAAATATAGCAGAATAGAAACACAGACAAGCAAAACTGTTTGGCAAAAAGTGGAGAGTCTGCATATTCTCTCTAGTTTTGTTCACCAAAAACATTTGATAAAACACTGAAATGAAGCCAATGTGTTTCATTTTGACGGTGTCAAAACAAAATTAACAAAATTATTTTAAATTTGCAACCTAAAAGGGTTTACATTTCAAAATTTTCTTCAGAGAAAATTATTCAAAATCCCAGGAAAAGGTTTTATTCAAGCCCAAAGAGAAGTGTTTCTTTTGGGGGCTTTATTTTTATTTTTTTTCCCCCTCTGCACAGGCAGCCACAAGATCTCCATTTAGTTCTTCATTTTGCTACCAAGTCCTCATCACAGCACCTCGGGCACTGACTCTGCTTTTTCTGTGCTTTAGCTTGGCGCATCTGTAAGTGTGTGTCTAAAACGGTTCTAGTACTTTGATTACTTAGTACTTACTCTTTTTCTGATACGAGTTAAAAAATCTCCTTGGTGTTTCCTTTCAGAAAGCAAACACTGGGGGACACTGTCTGCGTCCTGTCCATCACAGGTCGAAGAACCTGGTCTCAGGCAGTGAATCTAGAGGGGCAATAAGCAGTAAGCACATAATTTTGGTTACTTCTTACACAAAATGCAAAGATCTGCATCTTGAAAGAATTTAGAATAGCCATGTACACTTTGCAATAGTATTTTGTAAGTTGTAATGCCGTCAAATTTTTACCTTGGTTATAACTTTTTAATATGTTGGACCCTGGTTTTGGTTTGTTTGCTTTAAATAAAATCTACTTTAAAAATGCCAAAAAGAAAAACCCCCAACCAAACAACCAAAACCCAAGCATTGCAGCAAATCAGAAAGCACATAGGGACTAAAATTAAATTTCCCATTCTGAAACAAAAAATAGAAGTTGAAAAGGCATTAGGCTCAGTTTCCCAGCAAAAACCTTACAGTAATGCCTGTGACTGCAAGTATATAGCTCAGTGTACGCAATACATCGCAACTGAAGTAGCAGTGACAGCTGGTGGGTTAGTAAACAGATTTCATTTCAGTTTTTGTCTGAAAATTATACAAATTTTTCTTTAATACGATTCTTTGCTACATCTTCTGTTTCCATTCAATGATGAGGCCATTTCCAATTTGTATCCAAGCTCTGCTAAATATTTTATTGGACTTAACACACATAAATGAAACAAACAAAAATAATTTTGAAACACTCGAGTGAAGTTTGTAGTCTTTTGGAACGATTAAAAACTGTAGGTCCTAAGAGAGTTTGGAAGAGGGTGGGAATAAATGGTAAGTCTGTTTACAGCCTCGAATGCACATAGTGCCACACACACCAATAAAATCTAACACCTCCTTTTAGGGTGTTTAACTTGAACTAAGATGTATTTTTTCTCGAGTATTTTCTGAAATTTCTTTCAGGAAATTATTCTGTCCCCCCTCGCCCCCTGTTTGCTTCCTTCCCTGAACTGCCTCAAAAGCCTCTGAACTGCTGTAGGCTTGAGAAAAAAAAACACTCATGGCAAAGAAGCAGAGGAAATAAAATGCCTAAAGTGATCCAAAAGACATTACCTAATGACACACAACCATCAAGGCTCCCTCTGTTTCTTTGCATGGATATGTGCATGTAGGAAGAGAGAGAGAGGGATCTCCAAATGGGTTGGGCAATTTCAATTTGAAAAAAGATCCTATTTATGTTTGCATTAAGAACTATACTTAAATACCCATTTTATGACAAAATCTCCTCTCAGCTGTTCATTGGCCACAGGGTGAGTTTTGCATCAGACACATTTCCCAGCTCCCAGGAACAGTAAGTGGGGCTGCTCACACAATTCTGTGCGCAGGGGGTAGCCTCGGGGCAACAGCCAGCCATGTCTAAGACAAAATCTGTTACTTCATTACTTCTTTTCATATCCAAATAATTTGTGCACACAAGCAGATCTGCGTAGATTAGCTAGCAACATCCAAGGAACGTGAGGCAGCTTTACTGCTTTGTTTTACCACTGCAACCTTTTGCCGCAGAGACTTCACAGAAACAAAAAGAAAAACCCTGATAGGAGATTATAAAGCAACTCTGGATTGAAGCTCTAAAATGCCATGTAGCTCTTGTGTGAGGTGGGAGGTTGTTGAGGTAGGTATGACAGGCCTGTGCTGCAATCAGAGCAGTGATCACGGAAGAGAAGCTCTCATTAGTGTGGACATTAATAAACCTATTCTCTCCTCTCTAACCAGGCACTAAGTATGGGTTTCATGTACCTGGATATGGCAGAATCCCACATATTTAATGCATATTAGTGGCATGTGGACCAGTATGTGAAAGAACAGCTTTCATATCAGTTCATGTATAAATCAATATACAACTCTATTGAAATCTAATAGATTGCACAGACACTAATATAATCTTGCCATTAAAACATCACTCTCTATTTACTTTTATAAAGGCCTTCGCTATTAAAGATTACCAGCTCTCCATGCTTTGTACTGCCTCCTGTTTCAAAGTGCACAGTTCAGCAAGGAATAATCAGTCCTGGGTACCCCAATATTTTATCTTTGCAATGTTTGGGTTTTTTTTTTTTTGTAATTCCAGTCCACAAACATCCTTGTAATTAAGACGAGGTGAGTCCAGCTAATGGCAACCGCTGCAAAGCTACAAACCCCTGACATCTGCATCAAATCCCAACAGCACGTTTTTAGTGCCGCCACCAGCATCACCATAGCACTGCTAACCTACAACATTAATAGCCAGGCCCCAAGTTTAAATCCAAAAGAGAAGAAACAAGTCCACATTTATGTATGCAAGCTCCTTGAAGGTAACAATGATCTTTCATCCACAGCTGAGATACTTACAGGCTGGCCTTAATGAAGAGTGAGCTCATGGGGTCTTTTCTCTATTGCTTAGAAACATGGTCAGTTTTAATAAGTTTTATACAAGTTTTAAGAATTGTAGAGTCCTTAAATTGTCATTAATTGAAGAATAACTGTAGAAAATTACACTAACAAGGTCCAGTGAGAGGAGATGGAAAAGGCAATTTAAAGGAGACAAAGAATATACAAGTAAACTGTGATTTTCTTCTATGGGGAGCTTGAATACTAACAAGCCTGATCATCTAGCAGGTGTGAAGCAAACGCAGTATAGGATGCTCTCGCTTATACGCGTTTCAAGATTGCATTATTTAATGCAAAGCGCAGCGTGCCTTAAGACTGTAGTGGAAGCTCTCACTCTTCCTTGAAATGACACTAAAACCTCTGCCCACCAGGCCACTGAAAAGCTGTTTGAACTAAGCAAAGCTGCCACTATGTTATCTACAGGGTGAAATCCAAAAGCAATCTCTGGGTCCAGCCACATACAACGGGGTCAACTGTGCAGGCAACACCGATCTGAGGCTGAGCTAAGGCAGCTCTAAATACAAATGCAAATTGAGAAACAAGAAAGGGGGACAGAAAGAAATAAGGGATCACTCTTAAATCAAAAGCTATGGCAGGTCACACCGCTCACTCATCTGTGTGTGCACTTCGTGACTCTCATTCAGTTCTTCTGGATTCTCAAACAAAGTGCAGAGTCCTAAAAATATTTGGAACTATTACAAAGCATAAATTATAAATGTGTCGAGAAAATGGAAAAAGGTGTCTTGGGCCTACTTAGAGCACAAAATGATCTCAACCATTATTCAACAATGATATGAAGATCTTTTATTTCATTTCTTCTTAACAGTTCCCTGTGTTTGCTATCATTTCTTGCCCAGCACCGTGTCAATAATTACTAAATTAGCAGGATGCCTGTACAATTTCAGCTCAAGTGTTATTACTGACAAGTCAAACAAAGAAAGCTGATCGAAAAGATGGGACTCCATCTCCTTATTTAAATGGACCGTGTTCACAGAAGAAGATTGAAACTCCTTTTTCTTCAAAGGAAGAAGGGAAGGGTATAGTTTACATTTTGTGCTGCTCAAGGACAGAGAGTCAGAGGAAATGCCTTTTTAATGTAAACCTCTTTTCATTTCCAAGGGACAAAAATGAAGGTTATTTAAAAGAATCATGCTTGGTGGAAGAAGTAATTATGTATTTTTTTTCAAATCTCAGAGGAATAATGCTTTTATATTTTCCTGAGATGACCCAATTCGCTTTGTGATGTGCTCCCTTAAATGTAAGTGTGCTGACTTCTTTGAACCTCATTGTTTTTTAGTGTCTAAAGAAGCTCCTCTCATACCACAGCATTGATTGATTTTGGCTCTGTACCAGTGCCCAAATATTCATAAAGCTATTGCTGGTTTGTACAACCCACAAGTGAAAATGGTGTGTAATACATACTCCTGGATATCTCCGAAACACTCACACGTAATGACATGTTCAAATTAATTCTTGGAAAAGTATTGTTCCGGTACAGCACCCAAATTTATGACTCATTTGGGCTGGACAGCTCCATAACCTGAAAGATCCTTCAGGATTTCCAAGATCGTGCAGACTTTTCCCAATACTTATTTCATATTATCATTTTTGAGGTCATTTTTGGTGGAATAAATGTGAGTACCTGTTGGCATGTCTAAGCATGTGAAATAGGATGCAGTTTTATAACCTTCCTCAGAGGTGTATCTACCTTTACCATTTCATTACTCCAGTGGCTCATTCCTCAAAAAAAGAAGAGGTTTCACAATCAAGATTGACAGCTCTTTTGTTTTTTAACACAAATCACCTCTTCAACACTGTTGAAAATGTTCCAGGATAGAATTTTTAGGCTGTGATTATAAAAATGTAAAAGAAAAAAAAAAGAAAGAAAAAGAATAAAGAACGACAATTACTCTAATATGGTAAAGCAGAAAAAGAGACAAATTCCATCAGTCTTAGTCATCTAATGATTAGTATGTGCTACTCCCCTAAATCTGGAATTTATTTAGTTGTTGTCACTTGTCATGTAAACAAGCCAACAGGGACTACTTAAATCTATAAAATTAGACATTAGGTTTTAGGCCCTTTCATGTTTTTTTGATTAGGTCTAGAAAAGGTCCTAATCACTCACTGGCTCTCTGGGCACTGCCTTAATGCAAATAAATAAACAATGATAAAGTTAACTACAGCATCTCACTGACTTTTTTCAAACCTTAAAAACTACTTTATTTTCAATTTTTTGGCAAAAGTTCTGAGTTGAGTTCTCACTAGCTCCAAGGCAAGTCACTTCTATTCCCACAGAGCTGAATCCAATTACTAATTTCCCTTGTATTACACTCCATTCTATTCTTTAATTCACAATCAGAGGAATAACTAGCTTAATGCCTGTCATCTGCTACTTGCAATTCTACAGTCTCACAGGCCAGGGTACAGTTATGCAACCTAAGCCATTTTCTAGACTAGAATCATTTATAAGCCATCTTTTTCTGCTTAATCTGACTGAAACTTTTTTTTTTTTTCAAAATAGACTGTTCTGTAAGCTTTCATTTTCATGAAAAGGTTGAATGCAGGAAACTTTTTTTTTTCCCAAAACACAAGTGTTTCAAAAAACGTGACCAAACTGAAAGCAAAGAAACAGGTTTTTACACAGATTTTTGGAAATGAGTGGGGATATTGCAGTAGACTGCACTTCAAAAAAGCACCAGTCCTTCTTAAAGCTGAAGGTATTTTTGATGCTAGCTGCAAAGTGATCTAGTAATGATGCTAATGACTTATTTCATTATTTGCCTTTTATTCAAAATAATCTCTAAGACCTTTAGGTATGCCATATTAAAATGAATTATTATCTTTCAGTTTTGGAAGATGCCATAGGAAATGGAGAACAAAAATAAAAAAAAAAACAAAATAGATAAATAGATCCTGATAAAATTCAAATTTTAACTTTATCTCTAGGCCACGAGATCTTTATCAAGGATAAAAAATTAGCAAAAGACAAAACATGACTAAAGCTGTATTCTAAGACTCTTGATTCAATTAGAGAAAATTAAGTACTTTAAAAGGTACTTAATCTCCATGGGAGAAGAAAACAACTTTCCTCAATGACTAGATTATACCATATTATTTATTGGGGAGTTTCTTGCACCCTCTTGTGAAGCATCTGGTTCTGATCACTCCTGGATTCATCTAGGGAAGTAGGTGGAATTGGGCTGATCCTCTATAAGTGCATTCACTAACAGAGCCCTGTCTGGGGTAAAATTGAGCTACACCTCAGTAATAAGTAACAACATCAAGCAAGGAGAAACGAGATACACGTTCCTCTGGTGTTGTAGGGAGAATTTGGCAAAGAAGTAGAGCTACTGAAATTGGACTTAGAATTAAAGAATTAACCCCCACGCTTGGATAAAAATAAAGCCATCTAGACAGTTTTACATGAGATTCATACAAACTAATTTTAGGCAGTGAGAAAATGGATGCCTACTTAACCATCTGTACTATTATTCCAGGAGAAATGTTCTCCTGACTTATACATTCCCAGTCCATGCAGGAAGGAAACAATGATTGCTCATGCTAGGATGGATTTTCTTTTTAAGCAGAATTGTGATGGTGTTTACTTTGGCAGGGAAGAAATTTAGTTCTAGTTACAACCTTTTTTGTTGACTTTTGCACTCGTTACATGCTGTTGAAGCAATTAATGAAAACTACTAATAGAACTACAAATAGCCAAATGTTGTTTAAAATCTCTGTTTGTTGCCTTTGAGTCAAGTAATCAGATCTTCTGTAGAGAACTGGGGTGCTGAAGAAAAGTATGGCATTCTGAGGAACTAGTTGATTACAGTGTAATTTGCAATATTAATAATGTGTGAGGAAGCAGAGAATCTAGTATAAAGGTTTAAAGAAACTCTAAAGATTTGTTAGCTTATCTCTAAATTATTATTTTTTTATCACTAAGATTCCTGAGGGAATGTTCATAACTTCAAGGAAATGACAGCAACAGTGCAATGTAAACAGTTACTTCCAACATGCAATCTGTTTGGCCAAGATTTATCTCCTCTGTGTGAGGCAGCCAACTGAAATACCTACCGTAAAAGCTTTGTTACCCTCCAAATAACTAAATAGGTGTTGGAGGAAAACAGGAATCTCATAAGGACAATTCAGATCATACACAGACTAAATTGCCTCCTTAAGGTGCCTCTCTCACTCCATTGACTACACGGAGAGCCACAGGAGAGTATATCCTTAAGTACCTTCGTTAAGTGCCTAAAGTTAGGTGGAATAAATTTGGGCCCTGTGTGTGAAAATATCTATATACGCACGTCTAATTCATGTTTACAGGTTTGCCTCATGATACTGTACGCTACATATGTGAGCAACTTACGCGGTTTAAAGGTGTACTGTGTGTACCTGGGCCTGTTATTACATATATTTTCATTCTACGTGGAGCACAAAAGGAGGGTTTAATGAAAATGGCAATTGAAGACAATCAGCTTTGTGTGTACATACTGGGATTCTACAGAGTGTTCATCATGTCTAATCCCGCTCCTACTGAAATAAAGTTGTAACTTCTTTGGGAGAGAGAGACTTGGACTACCACAACGCTGCATTAAATTCTCAGTAAGTACAATTCCCTGGCATTTATGAAGCAGGTGACCTTACTAAGTGATCAGCTACTTCCATTTGGCCTTCCTTCAAAATCCATAAAATGTATACTGATGATACACACATGCAGACACATGAAACCATCCCTAATCATTGTTGACTTATGCTGAAGTTTAGGCACAAGATAATTTCTTCTGGCAACAAAAACCTATAGGAGGCAATTGAATCTTTTAAGTATCCCCTTATGGAGCTAACTTGTAAACATCATCCCTGAGGACAAAATATTCTATCATACTAGAATTTACAGGAAAGTGATCACCAACAATTTTCAGAGCAGGAATGGGTCTCCACAGCTGGAATTTTCCCGATTCCACCATCCACACAGCTGCATGACTAAGTTTTGGCCACTCCTGGAAGTTTCCAGCCATTACATGCTTAATATTGTGCATACTGCCTTTTTCCTCTGCAGTAACTCATAGCTTCCTGCCTTCTGGTAGGAAAATATTGAACTAGTTGCAAGGTCTGAAGTGAGAACTAATTCGTAGGGAAGATGTAAATAGCTTATAAAGACAAAACCAACTTTGTGCCTTGATCTTAGCAGCTGGTGTTATTGGGATTGAAGTCTTCACACATGCTTCAGGGCCAGCAACTCTCAGCTGGACTTATAGTGAAAGGAGTCCTTAAAAAAGTGATTTTGCAGCATCATCTTATATCGTTGCTGCACCATCCATGAAATTGTTCTTAGGAAAGGGTGCGGTTCTGGTCATTTTGTAAAAAGACGATTGTTCCTTTGAAGTGACTGCGGGTTGGGATCTTCAGCTCGTGTGAGCTGACGTGGCTTCCAGAAGCAATGCCAACTGACACCTGCTAAGGTCCTGGCACATCAAATTTTAAATGGATTTACAAGTTTCTCTCCCCAATATCAAATGCTGTGATGTCTACATCAAACAGTCAATTATGTGTGGGCTGCTTCTAAACAAAAGTTTTTGTAATTGTTTCAGATACACCATCTGTGTCTGATCAAAACTATGGTGAAACTGCAAGCCCTTATAAACATCATCCTAGACTTCTCTTTTGAATGAAATCGGCTTAGTACTGAAGCATATAACTTCAAAGAAATCAGAGGTGCTGTTCTTATACCAATGTACATGAAGCTCATTGGTCTTTTGAGACGTGAGATCTCAAGGGAACAGTTTTCACTCTAGTTTTTTGTTTCTACCTGCAGGGAAAGTACCATAAAGATGGGCTTTCCCAGTTGTTGGGGTTTTGTTTTTTTTGCTTTGTTTCCAGAGAAAACCAGGCAGAAGTGGTTCAGGATTTCTTCATTATTTTCATATAAAAGCTATCTCAAGATTGGCAGTTAAATAGATGTCAATAAATATTTCAGCTGTAATCCTCAGAGTGCTTTTTGTTTTACTATGGGCATCCCTTCCCATCTAGATGCAAGTTTTGTCTTTAACTTCAGGATATTTCTTAATATACTGACCACAATAGTGTTTACATTCCCTAAGCAGGACTCCCTGCTTAGCCCATTCTTCTACTCAGAAATATACTTCAGTGTAGCTGGCATGAGACAAAAAAGAAAACTTCCCTTGGACCAACACCAACACATTTCAGCAAAACTTCTGATCAAAGTGCAAGAAAGAAATGAGAAACAAGAAAGGCAAGAGTTGCAACAGCTCAACAGCTATTGTGGAATTTCTTTAGGGAACCAGAAACCATCCTTAAAGAATCTATATGGTGGCTTTAAAGTACGAGCAACATTTCAACATAATGCCAAAAAGAAAACTTTCATCAAGGAAGTTTAACCATTCCCGTCAGTTTAGAGGTCAAAGAGGCAGGACGACAATACATCCCAGGGGTAAAAGGCTTCCTCTGGAGGTGAAGAGCAGGTGAAAAGGAGGAATGCATCTGGTTCCACAAGTCTGGGTACCACGAGTACAGTCCAAGAGTGTGGGTTTGCAATGCTTTATAGAAAATGTGTGTCTCTTTGTGACTGTTGCCATGACATTATGGGCAAAAGCTTGCTCTTGGTTAATCTGGTACAGCGCAATTGATCATAGTTGAATAACTCCAGATGTAATAATGTGGAAACTATCCTGTTATATATTTAAACCTGAACTTAATGGATGAAAAGAGAATCCTTTGAATTGCAATAATGAAAGAATAAAGAAAGCACAATATGACTGTGGCTTAAACACACCAACACTGATCACAAGCCTGGTAATGAAACAGTGTTTACTGGCCATGATATTTTTATTTTCACTTATTCCGAAAGATTTCCTGTGCGTAATTGCTTTGGAAGTTACAGCTCCAAGGCACGACACATTTTTGTGACCGTAACATCAACGTGTAGAGAGAAACATTAGCACTCAGTGTCAAGCACACTTGAGTTTTTCAATACACTCGGAGTAAGATACTCATAAAGGCTCATCACAATGGCATGGAGGACTAATATTCCAGACAATTAGGCTTTCTGCTTCAGATGGGACAATTCAAATGCGGATGTCTTTAAAGCACATTTTCATCCCCTTTATTGCTCACAGGAGGAAAAGAGATGCCTTTTTTGTTTATAAAATGTAGGGCTGAAAACTGTCTTAACAGATGCTGGAGCCCGTAATGTCTCACTTTCAGTGTTGCAGAAACCGCCAATTGGTCATCTCGCTCTCCTTTCTCACTAAATCTCCTGTAAATATGATTATGACTTAAACTGTTACGGTTTGCAGAGGGTTATAGGGGTAGAAAACATAAAGCAGGAGTCAGCCATCTGAAAATCTTCCCTTTCCCTTCATGACATTTTCTTTAAAACTTACAAAATCTATGCTTGCTAAATAAAAGTGAAGGTCTTTGCCACCTGAATCTAAATTGAATATAATTGGATACTTGTATGTCAAAGCACTCAGAGACATAAATCCAAGTATCAGCACATCAATAGGAAGGCAATTGGGTCACAAGATAACCTATAGTATATATGATATATCTTCTTAAAGCTGTTCTCAGAATCCAAGGAATTCTTTTGTTAGACACTGAGTGGATGTCTCTTATTAAGGGGGTGTTTATAATGGTGGACAATGCAATTCAGATATAGAGCCTACACTAGTCTTCCATCAAAGGGAGAGAGAAACCTAATAGCCTAAAATAAATCTCTGTAATACTTCAATGGCAGAACGTTTGAGCAATTTTAAATGTAGTCTAGAGCACCAGAAATGTATCGAAACCTAATGGAGAGCGCAAAGGTAAAGAAGACCTTGAAACAATCAAAAGCCACTTGTCCAAGTAATTATGCAGACCCATTCTAACATTTATTTTTCATGCCTAAGCTAGTTAAGAAGGCTCAGCCAACACAAGAAGGAATCCTGTCCTACTGATATGGACAGAGGATTTCATGTTCCAACAAGGGTTATAAAAAAGAAATGATTGCAGGTGGAAGTCTTACAAAATATTCTTGTGAAAGAAGAGAAGTCAAGATTAAAATTAAGCGATGAAATCCTAACCAGGTGAAAGTCTTTTAATTTTACATTGTTCCTATTTTAACAAGCTCCAATTTTAATCACAATGGGTAGGGCCAGTGCTTACTGTAGAATATGTCAAATCCATAATAATTTAGCTGAAAATGGGGTTATGATGACAGGGCAGCAGAGTCATTGCTGATGCTGGCTACTAAATAGATCAGTAAAACCAAGTGTCTGAGTCTGAGAAACTCCAATGTGCAGGGTTTTTTGATACAGTGACTTAATTTAGCACAGTCAAGTCTACAATACACTCAGACATACATAATTCTGCTTTATGGCACTCCTTACTGCAGCATATGCAGACTTCCGTCCCTTCCCACCAAGCTATATAGATTTTCTAAATGCATGCAAATGTATCCAAGATGGCTCATTTTGTTATCAATTCCCCAAGTGCTAACATTCTAGTCATTAACTAATTGTCTCTGTGCTCTATTGACAACTCGGCCACCTTCTTGCTAATTTTTGCTGACATGATGGAGGCCCTGAAGAACTGAGTTAACCTTTCAATGTCCATTGAAGATCCACAGGTCTGATGACGATTGATTGACCTGGCCTCTATGTTAGATAAAACCTCATCAGCTTTCCAAGTGATTTGTGTAATGAGGCATCAGTAATTGACAACAGGTAAGTGAACTTAGAAGTCCCCTTCTTTATTGCTTTACAAAAATAAGTAGAAGATTCAAGTATCTGTAATGAGTGCAAACTTGGAAGAGTTAGCACTGGAATACCATGCTTTTTTTTTTTTTCAGATATACACGACAGCACAGGTATAACATACTCAAAATATATGGCACTTGGTTCTCATCTTATATACATGCGATACGTGTCTTCTATATATGCATATCTGCCTGTATGTATATATTACACATATATATTGTATTTGGTTTGTTACAGAAGCATATGTTCTCTCCTGTGTTCTCATAAAACCTTCTGCATGGTTTAGGAGTCTATATAGTACACATCAATCTGGATTATGATAACATAAAGCTACACAGTATCTTCTGTTTCCAAATGCTTACTGAATGTTCAAAGAGTAAATTGGAGCTGGCTGTTCAGATTCTTGGGTCCCCAACTAACCCTGACTTTAGCAAGAATAAGAATTAAATGCTCTCAGATGAGCACAGGATGGTTGCCTCATTATGGCTTTTAAAGGTATCCTACACTTCCCTATAGCTGTTTTCTCAGTGCTATGGGGACTATGGAAAGTGCTGCGTTCTCACCTCTACGTGAGTTGGCTCCGCTGCTCCCATTTCAAGTCATTGATACCTGCTTCCAAACAATTTTATTTAAAGCACAACTCACTTGTTGCTCTCAAGATGTACCCCAAATGACTGAAACTATTCTAAAAATAGAAAGGGAACAACTGAATTTGCTGTACCATAAACCTCTACGTTTTTTTCTTTTAATTTTACATTAGTAGCTATAAAACTATCCACAGGGGACAACAATACAATATGAAATAAGAGCAAATATTATTAACGAAGGGTGACCTTCTGGCTGACGCACCACAGCCAGCCAGAGAGCATGAGACTCTCCATCTATGCAGAGAGGCACAGAGATATATACACCAAAAGTACACACATATATGCTCAAATGAAATGTAAATGCAGTATATCTGGGCAAAATTATTTAATCAAATTAAAAAGAAAAAAAAATTCCCACCCAAAATTCTGGATCTTGTATCCTAGCTCATCTGTGGAAAAGCAGAAAATCTCCTGTCTTCCCTCTTTAGCTCTGTCCTGGCACTTTTTTTTTCATTCCTTTCAATTTTTTGTGCCAAAAATACTTGCAGTTCCCAGATAACTCTGTGTTGGTGTCCATGTGGCCATCAGTGCTTTTCATCTGATGACATAGACAAAACTGGCAGCTCTTGTCAGAATTAAGCCAATATCATCTCACACACGTATGTGCATTTCTGTTTGACTATTTTGTAAAAATGTTTTTGCATCTTGAAGGTTTTCAAGAGTCCATATACTTTATCTTCATAGCCACGATTTGGATTTGGCATCATATCACTTACAGTAAAGTTCATTTGATTATAATGATAATGAAAGAAATAGAATTCTATAGAAAATAAAACATGATTCTGTAGAAATAAGCACTCTGTAGATATTATCTTCAGAAAGAACAAATTGGAATGATCTTATTTTCATGTAGTATGCTGTTTAGATGACCACTTTCTACATTTCTACATGTTTTGTCTTGTTGAATTTTGGAACAGGGGCCTGTGTTGCTATTTCTTCCCATATCATGTTAAAATTCATCTACTGAAAACCTGTTTTTAGATAAATTTTATAAGACTTCTCTACATTTTTAAAACATTTAAAGACAGGAACATCCTATTGCTCAAGAATATATCCTACCATAAAGAAAACACAAAATACCTGAAAAATGAAAACAGTGTTAGTTGAAATGAAACATAATGTGAAAATCCTGGCACAATTGAAATCAATGGCAAAGCTGTCATTGACTTCAGTGGGCAAAGGATTTCTTCGATGCTTCCTGTGTACCACAATGGGTTGTTAAAAGTCCAGTCTTGATTTTATTGAAGGAAACTACCAATTTCTTCAATTGAAATGCTTAAGGGTTATCCCTTGAAAAGCAAGAACTCAATCAAACAAGCAAACACTTTCTACTGGCCATTATCAAAAGATGATAAACAGCCCCTACATCCTCATAAAATGCCAGTCTTCCTCCCTGTGATGCTGCATGTTATTTTGTTTGTGATACACCTAATTTTTTTTCTTTTCTGTTTTAGTTCAGCAGGCATTGCTGTTCTGCAGGGGCAGCCCTATTCAAAACTCTTCTCAGCATCCTGTGAATCCTGCCAAGTGACTTTGCACAGACATCTCTGCACCTATGCCTTGTCCTGTTCACTTTGATGAAGCCAAAGATTAGATCTTACATTTCCATAGGCAGAGACCATTAAGCGGTTCTTAAATAGGACCAGAGATCGGTTCAGTGCAGTCTAGGAGAAAAAACTGATTGTAGAGTCTAGAAAACAGTTGGATTTTAGAGAAAGGCATTTTTGCTTTGGGGTGAGACAGTGAGATCATTTTCCACAGTGAGTTACTGAAT
The DNA here is from genome assembly GCA_013400055.1 of Nycticryphes semicollaris. NCBI lineage: Eukaryota > Metazoa > Chordata > Aves > Charadriiformes > Rostratulidae > Nycticryphes > Nycticryphes semicollaris. Next base: position 562,149 of record VXBJ01002543.1, on the reverse strand, counting down.
GTCTTGGCTCCAGAACCCATTCTTCATCATTGTCCTGCAGATCATCACTTCACAAGAGTAGTACAGTATTGGTAGCTTTTTATGTTCCTCACCATTTTCCAGAAATCTTGAATTTTCTTAAAATAAGGCAGACAGAGATCCAAAACATAAATATGGGAAACATAATTCAACACATTAGCATAATTTTAAAAAGGTCAGAAGCATTTGGAATCCTAGGAACTGAATGTATTATAAAGATATAAATGAATAACCTATCTCTATAGGAGAGAGCTATTTTTTCATTAAGATACTTGTCACTTTCTTGTTTTAGCATTCCTATCTGTAAGTAATTGTTGATCGGATGTAAATTATTAAATTTTATAATATTCTTGTACTCATTTATCTTTATCTGCCTATATAAAAAACTTTATATCAATATGGAAGCAAGAGATTGAAATTATTGTACTATATATCTCTGCACATTTATATTAGTATACACTCTCCACTGCAAAAAATCCCTGTAATAAAAAAGCACATATAATGGCAACTTCTACTCATAATTTTAAAACTTAAGTATTAACATAGTGAACTTTCAAACTGCAGATAGTTTTTCGTTCATCTTATTTGCTTGATAATGAAAAACGTACATATGAGCGATGTCTAATATGTAATAACATTAAAAAATCATCTAATCACATTTGTATTAAAACTATTGGAAATAGAAGCTTACCAGCTAACTAAAACCAGAAACATGAGGTCTTGATTGAATATATTACATTTAAAATACTGATTTTATTGATAAAATATGTTGCATCTTCTATATTAGATGGTATGCAATAAAGAAAAATCTAAACCGTGTGATAATGTTTGCGTTAGCAACCACTAGTGAAAAAGGACATTTATTAGGTAACTAAGAATTAATAAATTTTATATCACTACATATATTTTTAAAATTAATCCAACAGCAAATGTTTGTGAGAAAATGTTGATAGTTGAAGTGCCAGAGACTTCACATGGGTACAGAGTATATGGGTGTCATTTTCAGGAGCTTTTAAATGATTTAAGAGTTTGACTCTGACTGACTTTCAAAGAAAACCTTTTAAGCAGTTTATGTATCACAGATCTGCTCTAGAGCACATATAACAATGGGAAGTCAATGTAAAGATTCACACTTCCCTCAGCTGCTTAGATCTATACCTCATTCCAATATATTCGAGGCACTCCCACAGCTTATAGGCTGCAGCAACGAAGTTGTTGTGCCTCTTTGGGGTAGGCGTGGGTCTGGTGAGTGAATTCATCACACGGATTGTGTCTTTGGCTAATGTGAATTTTAAAAGTAGCTCTGTGTATGAAATGTTGTGTTCAACACCATATTTCCTTTGCAAACAGCTGCACTTCTTCTCTTCTAGCTCCACCCTAGAACAATTCACCTTAATGAAATCCCAGACAGCAACGCAAAGCAAACCAAGAGTTACTTGGATGCTACAACAAAAGGCCTGCATTTCTTATCTTACCTAAATCAGCTTGCGCAAATCACAGTTTTAGGTTGAAAGAACAATGAATCATGCTGCATGTGTTGGGTGAGGACCATGTGTGGTTGTTTCCACATTAAAACAAGGTAGGTGTGAAAATTCCACAGAACTAGTAGGACCAATGCTCACAGTAACACTCCTTCCTCTCTGCTGGTTCCTATTACTAAAGGCAAATCAGAAATCTGGCATCCATTACTAATGACAATAAGTAAACCTGGTGCTTAATCAATCTAATAAAGAATGTTGTTGCCTTGGGCAATTGCTTATGTATGTTGCCTACCCACAGGACCACCAGGCTGAGCATCAGCAGAATTCCATCTCTGGCTCAATCCACATGTGCTCATATTTTCCTGTTTCTAATGTAATTATTTTAAGATATTCACAACATTATTAGTCTTCCATATAAAGGGTATTTTGGTGGTTACGGTTTTCTTAGAGGTGATCTCTTCAAACCTCTTTCACTATCTCATGACCTATCTTCTTAAGCACTTGGCCTGAAAACAAACATATCGATACAAAAATAATTCCTCCTCTGTATGGTGAAGGTACACGCATGGGCTGTAAAGCTGGGAAAGGAACAGTCTCCTCTGTCTAAAATAAATTACTTTAGGCACCAGACAGAAAGACGTCAAGCTCCTGTAGTGTCATACTCATGAAAGTAGATCACACTCACTTTTTTCTTCTACTCCCACCCAACCCACCATGGCTTTCACCAGGCATTCTTGTCCAAAACCTGAGAAATATTCATGAAAACAGTTTTGTGGAACCTGTTGTTGCCTTCACTAACAGGTACAGCCTGGGCTGTTTTCAGTGACAAGTATCTTGTCAGAAATTCCCAGCTGGCCCTTTTGCAATTCGCAGTCCACTGCTTACAACTCTGCCTCTGTATTCCCATGCTCGAGATATTCCTGACCGAATACAACAGCTGGAGATCACTAATAACAGCTTCCCTAGATACAGTTTTCATCTATACTCCTCATCTGGATTTCCTCCAAGCTGAAAGGCTGAGAGAGCTTCCTTTTCATGCTCCTTATGGAAGGGAGACAAGGCTGGCCCTCAGACCAGGTACTTCTGAGATGATCTGGTAGAGGAATAAATTGCTCCAGAAATTCTTCTACCAGAGTTTCATTTTGCACTTAGGGGAATTTCTACATTGGGAAGCAGAAGTTTGGATGCAAGAGTGCTTTCTTGCTATTTTCTGGAGGAAAAGGATCTCAGATCCAAGAAAAGCAGAATGGTCCCCAGTGGGTCTGCAGAAGGTGCAAAGCATGAAAGGCACTATGAAGTCCACATTTTCTTCCCAAAGAGATCCATAAATACCTGGGCTTTATTGCTACTGAACAATATGTTGGGGCAAGGTCCCTTTCTTGAAGTCTCTGTGCTGGATAATCTTGCAGAATCAATACACTGCTCTCCTCCAAGTAGTACTTTGAGATGTTGCTCTGCACTGTACTGAGGTCACAGGGGTCTAGAAGAAATTTATTAGAAATCACTTTAAAGGTGCTACTGACCATTGTTTTCTACTTGTGCAGCACAAACCAACTGTTACCTGAGAACGTAATGAAAGCTAAAATACAGTTCTCTGCTGTGACTACAATGCCTTATTGCCAGGCAGGCTATTTATTGTCTAATTACAACAGCAATGCCCAAGCCCCTCGGTGAAATCGCCCACAGAGGTGCCGCTCCCCTCTGTGGTGAGGAACAGTCCTCCCAGCTGTCACAGAACAAGTCCGGGCTACACCCTGCCTGTCCCCACGTGCCCTGTGGCACAATGCCCGTGGAAAGGTGGCCTCCACAAGGACAGTCTACCTTCCAGTTTCATAACAAACATATTTTTTTGCCTTTGCTCGCTTCAGCTTTTCCTAAAAGGTCTGAAAACAATCAATCAGAACCAAAGGATTTGTTTGTGTTTTAGTACCTTAACAACTGAGTTGCTTTACCTTGCGCTGACAAGTCATCCCTTCTGTAGTCAGCGTTGCTACCTGCTCTGCTCTGCTGATGAGATTTCCACTGCTTTCTCCCCTGAGTTTCCATGGAAATAGTTTATTATTGTTGTCAAGGATGGACAATCCAAATATGTTTTAAAGAAGTATAAGGTGAAAACTTTGCAAAACATACTTATAGCTGTCAGCTTCTTCCAGCAAGATTTTGTTTCTTTCTTGGTTTGGTATTTTTTTTTGGTTGGTGGTTGTTGTTTTTTTAAAAAATGAATATATTCAATGCTTGCATTAAATTAGCAGTGGTATTACAAGAAAATATTTTAATATACTTAGAAATAGAGAAACTGTATGAAAAGATAGAACTGCAGAACACAGATGAACTTTTCGGCACATTGATATAGATGCCATTTTTTCATCAATGCAAGGTAGAAGGGGCAAAAGACAATCAATATTATTGAAGGCTTATTTAAGTAAATCAAAATTTTAATAAACAACCTAATATTTTTTATTTAAAAAGACTTTATTGCTATTTAATATTTATAGGGCCACATTACCCATGACAGTTCGTAAGTGCACAGCACAATTACTTGCATGAAGACTATGTATTTCAGGATTGGGGCTATCAGGAGTAAAGATAAATATTTGGCTACTTCCAAATGATGTCTACAAATACCTGAACTCCCAATCCACTTTTTACCCTTGCAAAAATCCTCACAGTGCTTTATTTAAAAACAAGAGTTCAGATTCATCTGTGACTCAGCCAGGCACTTACCCACATCCTTATCTCTTAAGTTTGTCTTAGAAAAAAAAGGAGTCAGTATAGAAATTCCTTCTCTAGCTCATAATTTCCTGATTATCAACAACCGTTAAGCATGTTACATGAGCTACCTTAAATTTACTGTTGATATAGGATGTTGAAATAATGTTTTCACAAAAGTTACTCCAAAAAAGTACCAGGTTTTACTGAGATGACATTTCTCCTATAGATTATCTCAGTCCACTTACAGAACTGTAGGATAGAGACCATCCTCTGCTGCACGGTACTGTAGGGCTCAAAGCAAAAGTATGAGAAGTTATATATTTTCCCTTTACATTTTTAGGACTGCTCCAGAAGGACTTTATAATGTAAACTGATACCAGAACAGTTATGTACTAATTTTTATTTCCCTTCAGTCATACCTTTTTTACTAGTCTTTTATTTGTTTCTCACTATTTCTAATGAAAATTCACTTGAAAGTGAATTACGTCAACAGAGAATCTTCTGTTACGTTGAGCAGACTTTGAATTGGAATGTTAATTCTCTAATTTCCTTTGCTTAACTTTCTTTTAAAATAATTGTTCTGTAATGTCTTCAGCACATGGGCAGGGGACATATTGGAATTGACATTATTCCTAAAGCATAATACTGTCTTTTTATGTCTTTTATAAAATTAATATATTACCGTTATTCATATGCCCAGTTTAAAGTTTACAACACTTGTGCACAGAATAGTAACATACCTACTCTCATACTTTTTTTAAAAATACCATGGGTCCTTTCTAACTAGAGCCAGTCTGTAGCTGGTATCAAAATCTTATTCTGCGCCCAAGAAATGTGGCGCTGGATGAAGTTCCTCTTGATTTTCAAAATAAGCTTTTTCTATTTAGCAGCTGATGAATATTGACAAATGGGAATTTCCCGTGCAAGTTGTGCTTTTCCTGTGTTATTTCTGTGGCTAGAACCTATTAATACAAATTGCATTAATAACCTCAGCTTCCATTGATGCTGTTCACAGAGTCAGAGCTTTCAGTATAATTTTACTATTTGATAGATGTTAGGTATTTTACTGTGGTGATTTATTTTTCTTAGCAAGCATTTCAGTCCAACAAGAGCAAAATGTACTTCCAAAAAGTTTTCCTACCTTAATTTTTTGATAAGGCCCTTTTTATTTTTGTGTGTGGCTTGTAGAGATCAGTAAGAAAAATCTGAGTAGAGTGGGGAGCATGGGGAATCTTTTTCAAATGTTTTGATGTGAAGAATTTTCTCTCTCATCTCCCAAACCCTGTAGATGGAGCCCTCCACTAAGATCTTGCTACATCTCTAGCACAGATTGACTTCTTTTGGGTTGATGATGATTGATCGTGTTGTTTTCTTCATTACTTTAAACCTAATCAGTGCTTGGTGTAATTTGAGTAATGATTGCTCATTATTGGCAATTGTGAAGTTTAAGGCTTTCTTCATTTTACCTCACAAGACAGCCAGTTGGGAGATGCTCGTACATCCCCATTTGGGCAATGTTTGAGGTAAGAGAAGGGGGAACCATCATCACTGATAGGCAGGAGTGAAAGCTTTCTGCAAGTTTATTACTGCATGTTTTCTTGGCAGGGGGCTCCTGGTGTTAACCCCATGATCAGATCGGATCATGAAAAAAAAAAGAGTTTCTTAGCAAACTGTATCATTAGACCTTACTGAAATTCCTCAGTTCAATAAATCATGCTATTTCCTAATAATATGCCTTATAAAGTGATATGGATGGGTTTGCAAATAAAAGGGGGTTTTATTTCATGAAAAAAAATGGAAGGAAGAAAAGATAATGAATGAGGATCATGTACAGGCCAAAACTATATTGTTTCTCATTATCCAAATTCTGCTACTAACTTTGTTATTTTGAATTAAGAATAAGGGGAATTATTGCATAATGGAGTGGTTGATTTACAGGCGTTAAGCTTGGTAAGCAGAGAAAAAGATGTTAAGCTGTTCAGTACCCGGAGGACACACCATGGGAGTCTGGCTAAGCCCTTCGTTTGTGCTGAAATTATGCTAAGGACAAAATGAAAATCTATATAAATAAGAAAATTTCTGATTCACAGGTCTGGGAGGAAGAACAGTTTTTCTTCCTGGGCCCACTTCCACAGGTACAGCACTATCTATGAGTAGATTATTATATATAATGATTTATCCAAACATAACAATAAAGAATAAAATGGATCCTTTCCATATTATTGGTACCTCTTACCAACTGCTTCAGCCATATTAAGCCAAAAATTACATGTGATATCCTGTGAAATGTTTTGTCCATTTAAAAAAATTGCTGTGCAGTTCACTTGAGATAAAATATGCAGTGCTTGCATTAGATACTGCAGTTTATCATGCTGTTTTCCATGCTCTTATGTTTGCATTGATACAAATCATTCAGAGAATGTCAATCAATGATTTAATTAAAATATCGGGGTTTGTTTTCCAGTTGTCTTTTACATCCATAAAAATTCACACTAAACACAAAACATATGAACTCTCAATTTGTTCTACAGTAAACCAGCTAATTTTGAGGTGAAAAGGTGTCCAGAGACATCAATGGAGCTTGCATGGAGCTATTCTCTCATCGTAATTCCGCAAGGCATTTTGTAGTAGAGAAAGCAGGGATGCTTTCTCTCTCTACCTTCCTGAGCTGACATCGAACAGCCAAGAGCGTAGTATCAGTGACACACTCAGTAACTGAGGTGCCTTCAAATGAGGAGGTGATGCGTTTCCTACCCGACAGGATCACACTCAGCCTTGGGGGCAGTTTCAGTGCATGCAGCCGCACTGATAGAAGGAGTCTTAGCAACAGACCAGGCGCTTGCTGGAGGGGACAAGATATCTCATTTGCTTAAGTTAGACCAGAGGACCCCAGTACGGATAAAGCCCAGCTTTTTTTTTTTTTTCTTTTCCTTCTCCTTTGCTTTTTTTTTTTTCCAGAAAGAGATGCTGCCTACTATGACTGTGCAAGTAAAAATAAATACATTCTGATATTATAACATCGCAAAAATGTAATCGTTTGAATTCAAACCAAGAACAGTAAAAACAATATGCTTTCTGATTGAATTATTCAAGCTCTTAGCTTTTAAGTTTCAGTTATAGATATAAACACTGTATACAAGAGAAACTAAACAATAAACAGCATTTTCTAGCTGAGGTATAAAAAGCAGTGAGTTGCGGAAAATGATTTTTTTTTTAAAGATGAAAGTGTAGCCCATCATTAAGATCAAATCGACAAGAGTAGAAGCTCTGCAAAGCATAATGTTGCTATAGTAGACTACTCCAGATGTAACACCACACAGGCTTCCTCGGCTGTGATTCTGACTTATTCAGTAATTACAAGCAACAAAGAAAACAGGCGTGTGATAAGTGTATGTTCAAATACCGAGTTTAGATAAAAAGTAATATGCAAACCCATCAAAATAAGTATAGAAAGCAAAAAGATGTTTTAAATTCTTCTCAGAAATGCAAAAAAATATTTCATGCTGTTAAAAAAGCCCCCACACAACAGAACAACACGGATGGTTTGCCGTTGTTTGTAAAAACACACAGGGAAATACTAAGGACTGTGTGTTGGTGTTTGTGTGTTTTCTCATACAAGGATTTGTACTAACACTATTCACGTCTTAGAAGACTTCTGCAAAATATGTTACAGTCTTACAAGCCTATGTATGCAAAAATAAACTATATACTGGAACGTATGCACATGTGAACTAAAATAAGTAAGAATATTTCAATTTAATAAGGGTTAAAACCATAACAGAAACCCAGGATATTTATAGACCTAAATTAACTCACCATGTTGTTACTATAATCCATGTTACTGATTCTTCCTCCCCGCAAAACAATTTGGTGATATTAAGTCTTCATTTGAGGACTGGTGCTACAAGCATGTGCGCGTGTATTTATAATTTCTTTAACAATATCCGAGGAGCCAGCTGCATTGTCATGGTGGCTGGTACTGCTGACCTAATGAGGCAAAGCCATGTATAGCTGTTTGACTTGATGCGCTGTGAGAAGCCATACTTACGTCAAGCATTGAAGGTACCTTTTCAAAACATACAGAACTGAACCAGCTTATATTTTAGCAGCTCTCCTGATTTTTCTTTTTAATTTGGGACCAAAAAAAAATCCCTATTGCAAGCCCCAGAAGTAGCTATCAGCAAATTCACTTCTTACAGAGTTGATCTTTTTGGATGCATTTTAAAATACGTAAGGTAAGAACGCCCTTTTCTGTGTGAGAATCCAAAACATCAGTTACTCTGAAAATTTAATTCTTCCCCCAAATGCCACTTTTTGATGAAAACTATTCATGGCCTGAACCATACGACTTCCTGCAGTACCCAGAAATATTATGGCCATGGAGGCACATTAGAAACTACTGCTTCCCTCCAGTGAGTTACTAGAGATACCAGAACCATTAACTCCTGAGTACTGGTCTGCCTGGCTTCAGATGGCAATGACAGCCCTCTCCGTCTACAATCCTTGGCCACTCACTCCGTCAGTAAACTGATGGGAAAAGAAATGCTTTGGTTTGACAGGTTAGTTTTTAGCTGGATCTGCTCCTTGGCCTGACTATCCAGGTGGCTGCAGAAGTACTCACCCAGGCACAGCCAGGGCTGGTGGGTGGCCAGCAAGCCCCAAAGAGATGGGGGCAAGAATTCTTTTGCCAGCAGCATTGGTTTACATTGAGTTTAAACTCTTCACCAAACCACAGCCTAATTTACCTTTAATGGCACTCACTTCTCCAATAACTCAATGGTGTTTACTTTCAGTCTGAAAGGGGGAGAGCAAACTAGTTGGAGAACTGTAAGTATACAGAAGGACAGTTATGTTTCACAGCTTACATTGCTTTACAGTTCTATTTTGCATAAGGGAATAACCACAGAAGAGAGAATAACATGGCTGAATCTACCTTCTTTTTTTACCATGCACTTGTCATCACTTCTGTATGAGTAAATAAAATATATGACCAAGTTACATTTAAATAGATGGCAAATGCATAAAACTAGACATGTGATGTTTAGGTATCAGCACAAACTTAAATATTTAAGGGCAATTTTTCCCATTCTAATTTAATTCTGATTTGAGATCTAATTTCTTGCTAAGCAACAGATATATGTGCAGATACGTACACACAACCATAACTAAAGAACTCCTAAAACCAGCATTTCCACTTTTTGGCATATTTTTCATCATTTATCATCATGATTAGTTTTAGATTAGACCAATATGTATTCCCATTTCAAGTTGTTTTGAAAGGGATTCAATATTGATTGCACGTGTTTTCCCACATCAACATGAACAGAAAATGAATGATAAATACATCCTCTATGGATGTTTTGAACACAGCAACATTTGGGGGTTAATGAAGGTAACGGAAGAGCTCTCAGATAGAATGCTTGGCCTTTTGCCACAAAACTAAAGAATTAAGCTGGAGCTGTAATTTCCAGTTCTGAAGGAGCTGAAATAAGAGAGCAAAACTCCAGGTCTCCAAGCACAGCACATCACCCTGCACATGAAATTTAGGTCCATGATCCCACATGAACGGAGAGCCATGAAGTGGTATTAACTAATGGAAACTATGGTCTAGCGGCTGCAGTGGTATTCCTCTTTTATGTGGACATATTGGAAGAAGAGGTGGATAGATGATACCATATGTCAGAAATAATTACAATGCTATCGAGTCTCAGTATGACAAAGAGGAAAGTAATGACTTTGGCTAGAGCCAGAGAGAATATAAAGCAATATTTTTTGGGAAAAAAAAAAAGGTCAGCGTCTGGGAAGATCACCAGAACTGGGGATGGGTGAAAATAGCAAATTTTGAAGCCAATTCTCTTGGTTTTCAAGCAAGACAACAATCTACATTGCTGATAATTTGTAGGAAATTTCAGTTACCTATTTGTTGTATTCTGGAAGGAGCCAAAAGCGTCTTTTCAGCTGAGTTTTCACATTCCAGAGCTGACTGCAAAAGGAACTCGTAAGAATGAATCGCAGACGAATGAGCTTTTGCAGAAGCAAATTTTGAAGAATCAAGACACAGCCATCTTCCCTTTGAAGACCACAAGACCCTCCCACTGCATTCAACAGGTCTCCCTACTTGCACAGCTACTTGTTTTTTTCCAAGAACTCGATGAGCTGGAACTGGGGAGATATTTGTCAGCCCCATTCAGGCTTGTGTATGAAGAGAGCTCTACCACAGACAAATGAAGACTAATTCCACATGGGTCATTGAGATAAGAAACTCTTGCAGCACCATAAGTTTAAGAAATCCCTTTCCCCAGGAACTGGTCATGTAGCCTAATGGTCTGCAGCTCTGCTCTAGCTTTTGTCAGCTCTTCCCATTGGTGCCTCTTCATTGCTAGTGAGGCAAAAGTGCCCAAATTGATTATTGAACTCCCACTATGTTTTGAATGCATTTGACTTGTTTCATTGAGCAAATAAAATGTAGCTCAAGGACTGCACGGTTGTCCTGAGAGATGATTAACAAGGGTAATGTGCATGAGAAATTGGTGAGATCCTGGAACAGGAAAAATATTGCGGCAATATACCCCTCAGAGAGACAAATGAAGCCAAACAGATGAGTGGTAAAAAGCCGAGAGTGATCCTTGCAACACTTCTTTAAAAATCAACAGCCGAACTGACTGGAAAGTTGAGAGGCCTCGGTAAAATACACCCTGCTTTTGCTAAATTGCTCCTGCCAGAGGATTTTTTGTCTCTAAAGTTCATAAGCATTCCCACTGGGGAAGAGCAGCAAATATGAGCAATTTACCAGAAGTTGTCTAAGGCAAGCTGTACTTCCCAAATCTTTCTTTAAAATGTTCAGTCCTATCTAAAATGACAGCAAATGTTGTACAGCAGTAATGTTTCGTACAGGGCCAGATCAGAAGAACGAGGCCAATTTGTACCAGATGAAGAGCCAACTCACGGAGGTAGCCTGCTGGTGCAGGGCTGCCTCTCTGGCTGCACAGACTTCAAAGCTCACACTCAAGTCCTCTAGGAGCTTTGCTGATAAAGGGATTTGGGAGATTTTTTGGACCATCAGTGGCTCAGTAGCAGAAACTTCTCCAGCTGTATTAAACGGCCGGAGTTTTTACCTCTCTGACTGCCTAGTTGCTCCTTTGGCAATAGGGGCAAGTTGCGCGGAGGTAACTGAACACTTTCTGAAGGACACTACGGATCATGTAGCTGAAGGATGGTCTCTTTCTCTGAAGTGGGCCCGTTCATTCCTATCCCCCTACGTTTTTCAGCCTCGTTGTTTAAGCATGTGCGGTTGTGCCACTCAACAATAAAAGAGCTGCCAGGCGCATCTGCTTCGAAGGCAGGACCACTCTCGTGGCAGAGCAAACTAGCACATTTCACACACCTTCTTCCCCTCTCCTCCTTGCCAGCCAATGGACCACAAATGGTTTACTCTAGACCAAAGGGCAATATTTTGTGAAGCTTCTTGTTCAAGTTCTGGTATCGTGTAACTTGCAAGCATGCACTTTGACCCTCCCTGAGCATGGAACATTTCTCTCTAGCAACTGAGAGTATTTTTCCATCCTGATGATGACTTAATTAAATAAATAAATCTTTGAGGCTGATATGGTTGCCTCTAAGATGCATTCCTTGGCTGAATGCCCCTTCTTCTCCAAAATACTGTCAATTATAGATAAAGGACAGCATGGGAAAAAGAAGATTCTGGTCCCCACTACTGTTTTTGTCACACTGTGCTAGTGGAAATCTGAGGCCTTAATTTGTAGCTATAACCATAGGAAAAAGAACTGGAATAGGACTAGGACTACCCAGAGGCAGGATCACTATGAAAGCAAAGTAAAGGAAAGAGCTGAAAACAGGCTCCTTTTATAAAAGACACTAAATCTTTGTAATGTTAGTGGGAAGTAGCTGCATGCTTCAAAAAGGAGAAAACATATTCAGTTCAGTCCCTTAGACAAGTGCTCCAAAGAGGAAACAACAATAACTGTTTATTTTATACATGTTGGTGCAACACGGAGTGTAATACTGAATGTCATCTCTTATCTGCCATGAAAAGACACTACCACCATAAACACCTGAGTGGAAATGATCCCCTGCAATCCTACATCATATCTGCTGTACACAGTCATTTCCTTGGCTGTTTATTTGCTCAGATTATATGCCCTTGAGCAGCCTGTCCGAAATCTGAACACTGATTAAACCTCACAGCTGACCTAACCTATTGGGAAGAAATGTTCATGTATTAAACTGAATAAATTCTGCCCTGTTAAAACTGTGAAACACAAATACTGCTCGAAATAGGCCAAACACAGGAACCCAGACCCAAACTATTTGCTCTCTCAGGATGTCTATGTCTAGACCCAGATTTTGCTATGTAACAGCAACAGTAATAGTGCTGCTTCAACGTAACTGGGAGCCAGTTCTTCGGAGCCAGGAAGATTTCATGTGATTTAAGATAAAATGGGACTTACTTAATACTAACCATATATTTTATTCCACTGGTTTGGGGTTAGTTTTGTTTGGGTTTTTTGTTCTTTTTTTTATAAGAGCTGAGTCTGAAAAGGCAAAAACAAGTCTTTCTGATGCATGTCAACTGTGAGACCAAGCATTCCTTACTGGTTATTTATGAAAGACTTTCCTGGCTGACTCTTAGAGTCCTTCATATCAGTTTAATCATAATTAGTTTATTATTGCTCACTGTAAAGTCTAGGAAATCAAACTCCAAGTACAACATGATTTAAAGAGCTTGTTTTATAATTCTGCTCTCAGCGTCCTCTCACTGTGTTTTCAGATGGCAGAATAAACTCCCTGGAACTCAACAGCGCTCCGAAAATTGTTTTGATTAGTAAAACTGTTATCCAGCCCTCTTGCTTGATCCCCAGTTGATTAACTTAGAGATAAAGTTTAAGTCCTGAAATGCTCAGCAACTACAAGGTGTATAACACAACCACCCCCAGAGGATTCAAGCATTTTACAAACTATTTCCAAATGGTGCTCCACAGTTAACCCTGCTTAAAATGCAAGCCACTCCAACAGGTGGAAGCAGTTTTCTACTGTGTATCTCCTCTCTCAGGTTAAGGGAATCGTTTGAATCACAAGCACCATAAAGTACAGTAAATATCACCGTTTAGAGTTCAAAACACTGAACTGAGCTGGTGTTTTTTGCTGTGGTACTGGACAAAAGGCAGTGGTATAGACTACAGGGAAAAAAAAATCCCATTGAACCTAGTTTATTGCTATTCCCTTACCCAGTGAGTCCAGGGAACACAAAAGCAGATACTTGCATTTTGGGCCTTTTACTCTTGTTAAATGCGCTAGAACAGCTTTTGGTGAAATCACCAAGTTTTGCCACCTCTGTTTTTGGTGGGTGGCAATCAGAGCATGGGTTACCACATATACCAAAAGCTGTAATGGATATGCCCTGGGATGTTGCCCAACCTCAGCAGTTTGCAGAAGATACACAGCAGCTCGGTGACTCAAGCCCACTTTTACTTGAAACAAGTTAACCCAGTATTTCCCAGCAAAGGAATAATGGAATTCCAGCCCTAGTTTGAAGCCACAGGCATCTATAGGGTTAAAGTGCTCACTAAATGTTATTTTAACGTGGATTCTGTGTAGAAAGTTTGATGGTAAAGTAAGAAAATCTGTAACTGACAAAAACTATGAAAATAATACGGAGTTATCAAATGTAACCATTTATGGCAGGAAATATCTCCTCTGATATATCTTCTGTATTTCCAGCAGCAGTGTACATACATATTAAAAAGGAATTTGCCTGAAAGCGTGTGATTAGATAACCCATCTCATATTTAATGTTAATTTATGAGCATTAGGCGAGTTCTTATGAAGCCTTTTTAAACCAATTCATTGCCATGGAGCTGATCATTTATATCAGTCCTTGTACTCAGGTAGTAAAATTCCATAATTCACTTCACTTCACTAGATAACTCTCTTAGAAGAAGGCTTCGCTAGCGCTCAATATATTATCATCAATACTAAGGAATACTATTATTTCTCACTGACGACATTATTCATGATGAATGAAGATGCCCTGTATCTGCTGCTGGTACCTTTGATGCTAAATAATCCTATTCTCACTGAACGTAAAGGCACACAGCTCCTCAGAGGAACAAGGAGATTCAACAGTTCTGTGCTTCAACATCAGTTCTGCCACTCACTCCCCCAAGAGCCTCAGGCAACTATTTTAAAAACTCTTAATATTCTACTAGCCACTCAATGGCAAAGCAAACCGTGACTTTGTTGCACCAAGAGCACCCACGACCTTGTCATGTTCCTTAGGAAAGCTTTTTGGCCATAACTGAGGAGTGAGTCAATGTGAAGACGCACAAAGACACCCGCACCTAGGACATTATGGGGACCCAAGACATGGAACTGGGGCTGCTGACACAGAGATTGCATTAGAAGAGTTACAGAGATATAGATAAAGGCTTACAGCCTCGGTGTCCATACACAGCTAGGAAGAGAGCACAAATGCAGCCACAGCCCAAAGCCCTGTTCTTGCTTTCAGGTGGTATTTCCAGCAACTTGTTCATGTGAGTCCGATTGGGAAGTATGATTCATCAGATAAATGATTTCAAAATTTCTAAAATATTGGAGACTGTGAAAGTGAAAACTTTTATTAGCATTACAAGAGGGTCTGAAATACAAAAAGTAGACTTGGATTTATGACTTTGATTTCTTTGCCAAAGCTGGGTCTGAACATTCAGTTCAGTTTAGCCTGCAGATAGGGACCTGCTCTGACATTTAGATCTGATTTCAGATTCCAAATCCATTCAAAGTCTTGGTCTCTTTAATATTTATTGCAAAAGTTCAGATTCGCTTCACCCAATGGCCTTGTAATGCTGCAGTGGCACTGTGGCCAGCTGGCATTCCAGTCTCACAGTCATATCCATGCTTTCTCCTCATGTCCCCACCATTGGTTTGAAGAGCTGGACTGAACACAGAAACTTCAAGGAACAAAGAAAAGAAAGACACTAGAATAGAGATGTTGATGACATGTTCAAAGCAGCATTTGGTAAAAGGACATCTAGCAATGCTGCTACTAAGATTATACTATAGGCTTGTAAAGCCACACATAACAATAAAATACTTAATAAATAAAGCATGCTTCGTAAATACTTGCCATGAACTAATCTACAATACAGAATAGTCTTAGAGGTGGAATATATCTCACCTGAAATTAGCAGTCCCTTGGGAAGCATCTCTTTTCATTGTAGGAAAGAGACAGGAAATGCCCATTCCCTTTCCGGTACTGTGCAGAGCTTGATTCTGATCAGGCATCAATTAGCATTTCTCTTGATAAGTATTTGACAAACTATTATTTAAACTATTTCCACTGCCAGGTCTTTGGGAAAATTACACTCAGTGCCAAACAGTCTGTTAAAATCTTGCCTAACAAGTCTGTACATTCCACACTTGAGAATTTAAGCAGATGCTTTATATGGCTAAGAGAAAGAGCTCCCTCCCAGCATCCACGATGGAATTTCAGGTTGCTTTAATGGTGTCCAAATTCCTTCCCACCAGACACATTTCCTACCAAATCATGAATAAAATACATCTTCTGCTCAGGCATTAAAACACAGAGGAGAAAACACATCAGCTGTGATGTCTTAATGAGGAAGGCTGAGAGAGAAAAGGTATGAATTAACCCACAAACATAAAAGCAATGTTGCTTTTTGTGGCATGTGTCTTCTGTACGTACATCTCATAATGTCAGATAACACGCAATAGTAAAGTCTGAAGGTGCAAATACTCTATTATTCAAGGAATATTTAAAGATTGAATGCAAATCATGCTAAATAAAATATTATAGTTGTCTAGTATTTAATGCATTAGAAAAAAGGTAAAGAGGCAATGACTGAAACTGGTGAAGGATCACAGAGGGAGTTCAGAGCATTCGAATCTGCGTAAATTATTTTTGAGAAACTCTGTTATCCAAACTCCAGAATGCTCAGTGACAATCTCTAAGTCACCAAATAACTGAGACGTGACAGGAACTGCTATTTCATGACATTTCTGTCACTTGAGACTGCAACCTTACAAGAACAGGTTTTGTGAGACACCAGGAAGAGGAAGGCCACTGAGAAGAAGAAAGTGAAGAAGGGTCTTCTCTTCTTGAACTGAACCGAAAAATGAAAGCCTGGGACAAATTCCACTCAGGGATTAAAATTTCACTACCTCCTTGCTACATACACAAGGTTGATTTATTTTTAAAATAGAATAAAAGAAAGCAAAATACAATAAGACAAGATGAAGTAAAATAATGCTTACTGATCCCTAAGAACCTTGTAAGTGAGGATGGAGGACTACAGATTATTAAGATTTACACTGAACTTTCCAAGTCTTGATCTGTAATGTTTTTAAATAACAAAATATTTTACTCAAAATTACATGTAAGTTAAGAGATCTGTTTCCTCTGCAATATCTGACAATAACTTCAGGTAGTTTTATGGGAGACTGTGTTACTTCCCAAGTCTGGGCAATAGCCTCAGAGTGCATAAAATCACTTCCCATACTCCCCAAGCTCCTCTGACCAATGTGACAGAGATGGCTACAACCTTGTCCTTCTCTACCAAATCTCGAAGTGTAACAGCAGTCATCTCTTCCTCTACATATCACTTCTTGCTTATACCAGAAGACAATTAAACAAAAAGTATAAATACCCTAGAATAAACACATCCAGACACATTTCATACACTTCAGACAGTACTGCCTCATTGTACCGCTCTACAGTTATTCAGAGACGAGGAAATAATTATCAAGTCAGACGTTTGCCTGAACAGTTATTTAAACTACTCAATGCTGAAAAAAACCCTCTTTTGCACAGTTAGTTTTGTGTTTCCCACCAACCCACGGGAAGAAATCTCTCCCCGACCCAAAACCACTGGAAGAAATCTCTTTCTTTCTCCACTCTATCCTTGGGCAAAGGCAGTACCCAGTGGACAGGTCAATGAACTGTGAATTCAGGCACATGAGTTTTCCATTGTTGTATTAGCATTAAGTGATATTGTGACTTGGTAAAAGTCAGTTCACCCCTGTGTTCCAGTTTTACCATCTGCTGACCAGTACCAACACCTACATATTGTCTTTGGCCTGGGGAACCAGTGCTGTGGTCCCAGGGAGGTAACAGGAAGGTCAACACTCCCTGCCCAAGGTTAACTTTGAGAAGGAAAAATCTCTCTTCCCCTATTGCTCTTTACCACACTGTCTCAACTTCAAGGGCAGTTTTGCCACAAGTTTCCTAAAAACTTTGATGGTTTTGTGGTAGGAGAGAAAGAGAAGAGGAAAGTTCTTCTGAGCTCCTCATCCTGGTATCTCATGCCAATAAACATTGCCAAAAACCTTAACTCCTGTGAGCTCAACCATTCACTCCTCATCAGGTTGTAACCAACCAGTCAGTAATAGGTATTGAATTTTTCACCAAAGGAGTTGAGCAGTTTTATATCAGAAAAAAAAAATAAAATCTGTTTTCAGAAAGCTTTTTAATATTTTGAGAGTTTTTAACTTTGCACTGAACATATTCCACAGATCAATGCAGGGTGTTTGTATGGACACGAAGTGTTGCCCTGACTAATTTTCACACCAAGTATCAGCTCTGGATACTTCCTGCACTAATCAAGCCAATTACCAAATAGGTGCCGTTCGGTGGCATCAACGAAAAGGTTAATTGTTTCCTTTTGCTACAATAAATAATAGTGACATCCAAACCACATCAATTTGAGAACCACTGGAAAAGGATGAAGCTTATGGTAAGTGTATTGAGGTACTGCTGGCCCAGATTCCCTCTACAAATTAACACTGGTTTCCAGCTTTGCTAATGAACGGCTGTTACACTTTGCAGCTGGAGGTTTCTGCTGCAACAAATCCTGAAAGAAATTTTGCGGTAGAAGAAGAGAAGGGACAGGCACAGAGACCGAGAAAGCCTAGTTGTTGCAAGAGACCATCATTTGGATGTTTCCTTTAAGAGTGAATTATATATGATAATGGCTTCATTGTCATCAAATAGAATACAATTAATTTTATTTTTTAGTATGTTATCAGCAAGCAAACCACCAGTATTAGCTAGATACCATCTGGGAGTGACAGTTTCCTTATTACAAAATATGTAAAAATATGGACTCCCTTAAGGAATCTGTTGCACTACATCTGCTCTGATTTTTGTTATATGCTAATGGATTTTAACCCAGCATATGAAGCATGTAAAAAAAATAACAGAAAATTTTCAACTAAATTACTTGTTTCACATTTAAAGTGTCACAAAGACAGAGACAGCCACATATGCAGCCTTAGCTACAGGGGACTGGGAAGGAACAAAGAAGTATGGAAGAGGCATTTCTTACCTGCTGTTTTGCTATCCAAGCCTCTCTCTCAAGAGGGATTCTAGCTGCCCACATAATTAAGGCCACTTGATATGTGAAGGAAGTATTGGGACTATACACAGCTAAATCTCCAATAAGCTTAGGTGATAACAAAAGATTGTGACTGCTGAAGCACAATTATCTTCCTTATTTCCCTCTGTTCGTAGTATTTTAAACAATCACAATGATTAAAATGGGCTATTACAATTAAGAGACTATTCTCCAGGGTAGAGGGTTGGGGTTTCATGGTCTTCATACATTTCCTTAACTTCCCTCGCCATGATCAGATATTGAGAATCAGCTGGAATGACAGACTAGTCAGTTAGGTAATGAGGAGCTGTCTAGATTAGACTGAGAATATGGTAGATGAAAAAGCTTTCTGCTGAAATATTGGTGTCATCGTTTCTGAGAGAATGACCCATTACCAGAGCCTAGAAATAAACGCCTGTGCTGCAAACACAGGGCAGAGGAGGGCTGAGGGGTTTCTGCTTTTTTTTATTATTATTATTATTTTTCCCCTGTACAATTATGTAGAGCTGTAGCTTTAGGCTAACAGAATTTTTGCACTTGTAAAGCAGTTTGGTATGAATTGCTTTTCCATGGATCTGTGTCCCCAGGCCCTGCAATGTGAAATATACCAGGCATTACTTGTTCATTAGTACCAACACAGGACATTTCTATGTATTAAGCACTAAAAAATATTTCATGATCTGTTTACACTTCATATATATATTAATTAGAGATGGGAAGTTTTTGACTGCACATAAGCTTTTTGCATAAGTTTTCTTTAAATAAAAGTAATGCACTGGCAGCTGTGGAGTCCCATATATTTTCCAGACTATTTTTTCTAGCTTGTTTGTGTATATAAACATGCATATAAAAAATATATATATATATGACCACACGCATATATGCTCACACATACAAGATATTATTATTTACAGGTGTAAAGATGTAATTCGCAATGAAGCTCTAAATCCAATGTTTTCTAGAAAGAACTATTGTGTGATTGTACTCTAATGTGTACAACATTAATTAACATTTGTAGGAAGGAAAAGGACCTTACACCTTTAAAAATCAGTACTTACATGCTTTACACAAGCTCTCCTGTGTGATAAATGGAAAGAGCTTTAGAAGTATAAATTAATTAAGTTTCACAACATGTGGACAAGTTAGTTAGGTGTTCTTATACCCACTAATAATCCCAAAAGGTGGATTTGGGTATAAAGAAGCTGGCCATGTGACAGAACTAGGAAAGAACTCAAGGGTCCCCAAAGTCTGTCTCCCCTTTTCTAACAACCAGATTGCATTGCTTCCAGACAAAGAAACAATTCCCTAATCAAGGCAGACGGACAAATCAAATCAGAACATTCTCCTTTTATGCCTGGTGGCCCAAGTTCCAGATTTGCAATTTCTAAAACTTCTATTCTGCTGCTCAGGGAAATACACAGATGAAAAAAGCTATGGTTAGATCAGAAGATGGTGATAATAGTGATAATAGAACAAACACCAATTTTCAAACGGGAAGAAAAAAGGGAAACAGGAAAGATATTGTGGGATAATATGGGATATTTTTTTGAAGAATAAAACTAAAGTGAAATTCATTCCAAGACCTAATACTACAAGTTTTATGTTGGTGCTTCCTATTGTCATATGACTTAGTACCTGCTGATTCCAGAATTACTCAAGCAGGTTAGACAGTTCAACCTATATAAATCAATAAGTTTAGACACATGAGTGTCATAACAGGAAGCGATGGTTTATGGTAGATGTTTCTGGCTAGACATTACAGCTTGCCCCTGCTCGCCAAACGGGTGACTGCCGTCTCCCCGCAGAGAAAGTACAGCTGGTATGACGACAAGGGATGGATTTCTGCCGGGCCCAGGGAGGGAGAACAACAGTGGGATTTACTACCCTGGCTGGCAGGGAACACATGGCTTTGCGTGGCCGACCCAGAGAAGGAGCCCAGATTCAAACGCCTCAAGCCCCTGCTTTTGAAGAGGGATGGGGAAGAAAGAAAGTAAGCGACTTGCCCTGTTAATGGCATAATGAAAACAACCCTTCAGCGCCTCAGTCCCCTGTGCATTCAGGGGGGAACAGACCCCTGTAGCATTCATTTCCATTTACATGGAAACACTTGCTAGTAAGTGGCAAAGCCTTATTGCCTCCTTTGATAACCACTGCAATAACAAATACTCGTGCTACTTCCCAATGCATTAGCAGGGCACCAAGACTATCTCAGCGAGCCACAAATGTACTTCAGCCGGCTTGGGCAAGTGTTCTGATCAAAGCAATAGTTTTCTTTCTAGGGACAGGTTCACTCTAGAAAAGCCCATCTTTGGTTTTGGACAAACCTCCCAAAGAAGCTGAGATAAACCTCGCGCTACCTCTGAAAGGGAGCAAATCCTGACAGAGATCAGCAGGACACTGTCTACGCATCCCAGCCCACCTTTTGCACTTTGATTTGGTCGAGAGGTGCTCTCAGAAAGCCCAGCTACATGCGACTCCAGCAGCCCTTTTTTAGACACATTTTCTGATTCTGAGCCAGTGTCACCCTTGATTTCTGTGTTGACATAGTCAAGAATATAGAGGTTTTCTGAATCAATAGTTGGGAGCATTGACTTTGTGGTGTCTTGATTTTGGATTTGAGCAGTAACTGCTGAGTGCTGGATGGGGGAATTAGAGTTCACCCTCTCAAAGAGCTGAGGATTCTCCAGTGGCATAGTCAGGTACGTGTTAGAAAAGGCCAAGGGGGACTTTATAATGGATCTCAGTGAAGTCAGAGCCAGAGTATCACTCCAGTATATTTCTAACAAGATGTACAGGAACAGATTTAAGTGGTACTTAATGTTTCTCCACCTACAGTACTTGCTGTCACTAGGTGCTAAATAAAAAAGAACTTACAACCCAGCTTTGAACTTTGTGAGCCGGCACAACTGAGTAGGGCTTGCTGAGGGCCCCACAGTTCAGGTCATGGAGACATAATTAAAATGCACAAGATAGATGCTCAGTGAACTCTAGCTTTTAATATTTCACAAACAACCTGGATGCCTTTTCTCCTGACCTCAAAAAAGATATTTTTTTTTCCTCCTAATACTCAATCCACTTGTATTTAAGATTAATGACTAGTTATTTGATTAAGGGCAGTTTTGCCATTGTAACTTTTTTAAGCACTGGCATGCTATTTTTCCAGCCATATTTCCTGCCTGGTAGTGATGTCTAAATGAGAGAGAAGCATACACCAACAAATGAGTAAAGTCTCAGCCAACTGATGTCCAAAAGTGAGATGGGGCAGTATAAGAAAACCATCTATTACCCCCAGACTTCTGAAATACCTGTATTTGCTGCACTTCCTACTCAAAACAGAAGTCTCTTCATACATAGTTACACAAGGGTAGCTCAATTATGGGCACTAATAGCTCAAGTGAGTTATTTGTCCAGTATTCCCAGGAAAGTACTATGGCAGCCAGTAATGTGTGAGTGGGGGGGAAATTTGGGATCTAAATATGACTAGCACTGCTGGATCGAGCAGAAACAGGGTTAATATTACAGTCAAGGGAATGTAAGAGGGCCTGAGAGGCTCTTTAACAAATAGATCTGGAATGCCCAGTTGGGAACAGAGCAGCACATTTCCCATGCTGTTTTGGCACTCGTGTAGACGTGGTACTTGAGCTAGCCATTAACTCAGCTTATACTTTTACTCCCAATGTCAAAAAATTCCTTTGCAGAGAGAAGAGAAAAGGTTTTGTGTTGGCTTCTTTCCACATGTTACATTGTACTGGAGACTTTCCATTTCTTTCTTGTCATGCAAATTCCACATTGCTGAACCAACAGTGAGTATTCTGTGTAATACAGTACTCTGTGAGTAGCCAAAAATAATTAATAAAGCCCATATTTATTATGCAAGCTATCTAAAAAAGGAAAAAAAAAATGGATGTCTGTGAATCCCAGGCTCCCAAACCAACTTAGATATTCTCTCTTTTTTCTTCACGGTATTCATACACTTCCTACCTAATCATTGCATCACTCACTATAGATGAGAACACGGCAATTCAAACCCGGCATTGACCTCCAAGTGTTTTTAAGGAGACACTAGTGAAGGAACTACTCAAAAGGCAGACCATAGTGGAGGAAGAGTGAGAGGTCTGTTTCATGCCAATGTTTCAAATTACCCCAAGGAAAGGAACACATATTTTTTGCTTCTGGGAAGCTGGCTTTGGCAAGTGGGCGAAACAGTGCAAGTGATCTGATCTGATGTCAATACCAGATCAAAGAGGCTCATCAAGTCAGCTAGTGAGTGAGCTGGGAGCCCTGGGAATTGCTGCTGGATTCCCTCTTGCTTTGGTGCTTTGCAGATTTCTTAAATTTAGCGATACAAGGGCTGCTCTTTCCCTTGTCCTTGCAAATTAACAGATTGTTATTGAAGGTATTATTTTAGACTCTCCCAATCTTTGATTGCATTAAGTACTCAGCTTTCAGAGTGCGTTAGCAGCTCCCTGTAGCCTTACTTTCTATCTGCAGTCCCTGTAGTTCAGGGACTTTGTTTTCTCCTTCTGCTCCCTCCCTACATACCTACTTTACAACTTTGCAGGTTGTGGAGCTTGCTTCGGCATGTCAAAAGTTTGAGAACTGGTTAGTTAAGAACTATCAGTATTGATTCAAAGATTTAACACATAAACTTCAGCAACAGCAAAAGACCGGCAAGTTGGGCTTTAGAAATGCTGGAGCAGCTTCTCTTTGCTTTTGGGAAGAGGTTGGAAAAAGCAACTGAAAGACTCACGTCAGTAATGCATTTAAGAACTCAGCAACCGACAGTTCAAGTTTTGTATTTTAACAACGGAAATACTCGTGTCATTGTAATTTGAGACATCAAAGCAAATTATATTTTAGATGATAGCATATTAATTTTTAAGGCATACTGTCACAGAAACCTCTTTACACAAAAAGCCTTACTATAAGATTGTTTTTATTTGTTCAAAACCAGGCATATCTGGATGTCTTGATATTTAAAAGACATGGGGATATGATCTCATTTTGCTGTAGGTAACATGGCATTAGATTTATGCAGGATAATTCAAAACAAGTGTTCTCAAACTCTCTCCTGGCTGTGGATCACAGCTTCAGAGATTCTGAATGGATTGCTAATTGGTGCCTGACAGGCAATCACATACAGCAGCCACTCCACAACTCCCCACTTAGAGAAAAATAGGTAAGTGTACTGTGTATACACAGTTCCCTTATAAGTATCATTGCAAATGAGAGAAGGAAAACAAGTTGTGCTCGGAAGGAGAATTCAGGACCACTAGAAAGTGCTAAAAGTACAGACTGAGAGCCACTGAATATAGAATATTCATCTTAAAATGCCAAATTGATACAGGCTTAGTGACAACATCTGAGGGGGTGGCTCAGGGGTCGAGGAAACAGTCATTCAACTACCGAGGGTTCTAACGTCCAACAAACTCTTTCCATTCATTTCAACGGCCTCTGTTCAGGCGGTGCAGAGATCCTCTCTCTCTATAATGATTCTTCATCTATATAATGGTGCAGTGCACCTTCCCCATTGCCCACTGTCCTTGCAGATGAATTACCACCTGAGTTTGGAAGTGTCAGCGGTAGGAGCCTACAGCCTCTCTGTAGGGCAGCAACCCAGACAATTGGGACACTTAGTGAGCAGATCTCTATTGACTCTACAGCAGCGATGGCAGGCACAAATCTCTGCTCCCACTCCAGGTTCTGAGGAGAACCAACAGCTGTAGGTGGCTTACAAGCCATGGATGTTCCCAGCCATTTGCTCTCCTTCCTTCTAAAGCATCATTCTCCAATTCCTAACTACTCATTATTTCTTACATTCCCACTCCATACTTCTCCAAGTCTTACTCCAGATCCAGCCTGCTAGGTCTGCTCCTGAGTGTGGTCACCCTGTCCTCATACATGAATCTACTCTCCCTCACACTTTCCTCCTAACTTCCAGCTTCTGTTTCCCTCCTTACCTTATCTACTGCCCCGATGATTAAAGGTTAGCAAAGCTGACACAACAGAAAAGAGTGCTGCAATGGGAAATGACAGGTGACCTTTCACAATGCTGTCCGCCTGCCTGTTGCATATTTGATACTAATGAAGCTTGCAAAAAAGAAAAAGGATGAAGCAATAAGGCTAACCTGTTTATTTATTTAGTAATCCAACAGATATCCCTATAGCTACCCATACAAAAGTAAATCCCCAGTAGCTTCTCCAGGTTCAGTGAAATTATTCTGTGTTTATAGGTAGCAAAACCAACTTGAAAGTCCTGCAGAGTAATCTTAGCTTACAAAACAAACAGGAGTCTGCTCTGAGGGATCCACACTCAAACAATTGGGACCCTCTGGTGGTTGCAAAATTTGGAGGTAATCCAAGCTTGCCATTTATTTTTTGGTTTGTTTGTTTGTTTTCAAGCACAGGTGTTGTGGGGGCTTTTTTATTATTTTTCCCCCATCAGAGTAGTACACTCTTCCTTTAAAAGCTTGTGTTATTTTAGTGCAAAAGGGTCTCTCTCCTCCACTCAGCCTTGAGGTTCACATTGCACTGATAGCACTAATCTCTGAAGAACCTTTTCAGGATCAATGATTATAGTACTGCTAGCCCCTTGTTTTGCAGACTTTTAAAAATAAAATAAAATAAAAAAATACCCAGCACAATCAGGACACATTCCTTTTCATCTCCGTCTTTCTCATAATTTTCCATGGCAGAGTTCATGTCAAAAATGCTTGGTTTCCACCCTCCGCCCAATTGTAAGCTCTTCAAAGGGAGAGAATAAAAGTTGGAGCCTGAATCCCAGAGCAAATGCTCCTGCAGCCATGCTCAAGCCAGCTTTTGAAGTCTTTCGGCTCACCTCTTGATGCCAGGCAGGCCCCTATTATTACCAATGTTGTTAGCCATTTCAGCTCCATTTCCAGGCCTACATGGACAAGAGAGCAAGGGAGGCCCTTTCATGTCAGGCTTTGCAAAGCTGCTTCAGTGTTTGAAGGATGAAAGTCGCTCTTGTTTGTTCTTGCTGCGGTGCACAACATTTGGCTTAAAAAATAGAGGATGTTGCCTTTCTTGAAGTGGACCGCACGTTGCTGGACACAATCAACTAATGGCAGTGCTGCAGTCAGGGTTTTCAGGGATTTATTTTTTTTTTCCCTTAAAGAATGTAAATAGCCAAGTGTCACAGCAGCAAGATCTTTTTTAATTTAGAAAAGAAAAATATGTTTGTGCAGATATCAGGGGAGAAGAAGAGAGAGTCGGGGGCGGGGAGGGGGAGGAACAGCCATTTCCTCATGACACAAGAACATATAAGAGATTATTTTAATGAGGTCCAAGTAATGAGAACCCTTAATTCAAGGATACCGAGAGGCAAAGCTTTTCCCCTGTCCTAGAAGCAGCCAAAACAAACCTGACTTATCCCAGACACAAAAGCGGTCTGCGAATCCCGCAGAGAGCCTCTGCCCAGCATCAGTGCATGACCTGGGCTTGGTACGATCCCTCTTCCCACCTTCCAAGGAGAGGTCAGAGAGGGAGCATTAAAACTTCCTCTCTTTGACGTTGTATTGACAGGTAGAATTTTTCATCACGCTATCCTCTTTTTCCTGGCTCGTTATGTCTTCTCTCAGTCTGTGAGTTTGTACCCACACTTGTGTTTTGAAGGAAGCAAGGGAGGGGAGGATAAGGAAAAGGGGAAGGAAAAAGAAATCCCCTGAAGCTGAATGTCCTCTTCCAGGGAATGAAACCTGAAATTCTATGGCTGACACCATCCTCCAGCAAAACTGCAGCAAGGAGGTTGCCAAGATAAGAGAACCCCAAGGAAGCAAGCAACTAAATAAATAAGTACATGGAGAAAGGAAGTTTTTGTTTTGATTTCTTGTTAGTCATGATATTTAGCCTTTTATCGCAGCAAAGTTCCCATCCACCCCCGTGAAATCCGGTGCTATATATTCTCCACTAGTAACAACAACAATGCTAAGAAGTCTGAGAGCAGGGAGCGGGCGGTCAAATGTACTTCTTGGTCCAGCTGTGTTTAGTTTTCAGATGCCCATGTGTTCCTTGTTAGGCTGTCTTCCAGCCCTCCTCTGCCTTCTTTTCTATTCTTCACAGTCCAAAACTATGAACCAATTACAGACCACAGAGTCAGCTATTTACCCCCTCCTGCCTTTACACAGCTATTTCCTGCCTGCTATCAGCAAAGTTAGACGAAGATGACAACAAGCCCAAGGTTTTTACCATAAGTTGAACCATAAGTGGGGACCTGAAAACACCCTAAAGCTGTTATATTTTATGTAGGGGAAAATTTGAAAAGGATTATCTGAGGAAAGCAATCAGGTCCAGACTGAAATCTATCTCACTGGTGTTTATATGATAAAATAATTGCCATTTAGGCCTCTATCACACTTGGAATATGAATCATATGTCTGGAGGGCTCTCCTGCAGAGGTTCGGGGGCAGAGCTTCCTTCTTCACCGTAGTAGCCTCTCTGGAGGTGCACATGGGTCTTCAGGCCAAAGAAAACAGTTGTGATTACGGAGTGATAGAGGCAGCCACATGCTGATTCAAAGACCTATAATCTTCTCCCCTTCCACCCTCCCCCTCCCAAAAGCAACAAGTCTGTAAAACTCATTCACTCGCCAGAGGCTGTTTATTCTGTTTAATGGCCACCTACCACCCCTTCACTCATTCTTTTTAGATTTACTAGACAAGCACAAAGCAAATTAGTGCAAAATGCTTTCAGTCAAGTGTCAGGTGGAATCAGACTTGATGAATACTATACTGCTGGGCTTTATAACTGTAGGAACACATATACTGACAACATTGTCTCCCTCAATTAAAGCTATGCTGCCCGTTTTCTGAAACCCTCATAGACTCCTCCCCCCACCCCAAGTCAAACCTATAACTTTTTAATATCTTATTTTAATAAAGACATTTGGATATGCACTGTGATGGTGCAAATGGAAAAATCTCAATGCTAGAATTTTACGATGTGTTTCAAAAACATATTCTTCAAAGGAAATATTTCAGTGACACACTGATCTGCAGCAAAGTGTGGATATGTTCAAAAATAGCACCGTGTCTGAACCTTGTAATGTAATATTTATAGTATGTATCTTGCTAACTTGCCATAGAAATGAGTGTCCATTGTTGCTCATCCATAAATACACAAGGCCAAAGGGGTGGGGGTAAGGGTGGAGAGGGGGCCTGGTTTCTTCTTGACAAGGCAGGGCAGAGGTGTACTCTCCCCCTTAGAGCTAATGCGTGGAGCACTCCACACGCATCAGGGGGGAGCGTAACCCCAAGGGGAGTGCATGGGTTTCTAGCAGCGTGACTCCCATTAAAGTCAATAGGAGCCATGTGGCTGAAACCCACACACAGATCTCAGAAAATTCACCCCCTGAGCCAAAAACATTCCTCTGAAGATGGATTGTATCTGACGGGCACAGCTCAGAGTAATGAGCTGATGATGCCGTGCTGCCCCAGGGATGCAGCCTAACGCTGCTTGTTTTTGCGGGGACACAGCTCGTGTAGCAGGCCAGCATGGAGCACAGGACATCCCACACCATCCAAACATGCTTAAAAAGGCTTGCTTTCGGTTTTCCCTGAGCTCAGGGGCTGTGATTAAAGCAGGTTCCTGTGAGCACCAGGACGTCAGCCGCTGTAATTACAGTGAGCTTGCAATGGCATCCAGGAGCAGAAAGCTACACCAGAAATAGGCACATAACAATAACAACCCCACGGATGGATTGGGATGCCTGCTTTGAAGAGGGAGTCACTACCAGGTTGCCTGGAGGAACGATTTCAGTCATATCACTGTAGCCACATAGCGGCCACCCGGCTCAGAGCCTGCATGACAGCAATTCTCCTCTACCAGCGAAAACAGAGTGCGATGCTGCAGGCTGCCATGAGAATACATCATTTTTTTTCCAGCAGGTAGAGCAAGATGATGTTGGTCTCATTACAGGCCGTGGTTGTAAGAATCGTCGTAACAACAATTTTGGAGAAAACAGACATGCAGAGAAGTGACACGTGTTTTAAGGCATTCTGATACCATGGTGATAAGAGTGGTATAAATAATGGAGCAAGAAAGATGGATCCAATCCTCTGTATCTTATGCCCCTTCTCAAGGCCTAAAAAGATTAAACAGAGATTCTTTAACCAAATTAAGTAAATAATCAAAACATCGTCATTTCTCATCAACTGTTTAAACTCCAGTTAAGCTGGCAAAGGAAGTGAAGCTGGAAGGTAGACTTTTAAAAGTATCACTCTATTTCCTCGTCAGGGTAAACTCAGAGGTAAAATCTGGTTCTGCAGAATATTATAGTGCCTAAAAGCAACCCAAAACAGGGATGAGAGAGATGAATAAGGACTTTTATGCAGGTGTATTCCATGAATGTCTTTTATGGATGCCAAGTTGAGGATAAAATCTAATTTACAGCTCTAAATTGGAAACATGCACAGACCCTTTGGAATGCATGTTATTAGTAAGCCAGCTTAGAAGTCTGCATTAACTCATGATCAGTTGCAGTAAGGAGAAGAATATCATAATTATTTCCTCCACTGCTCCATCTGAGAGCAGAAAGTGCCCAAATGATTTCATATTTAACTGAATGGCACCAACCCATTAATTTTATTCTAATTCCCCCCACCCCTATAAACTTAGTGATGGGCAAATAGGCAAACTATTTCCTCCCTTCAGTATTTGTATGTTTTAAGTTTAACATATCCTTTTTTTCCTTTCTAAACTCTTAGCCCCCGGTACCTTAATAAAGCCACCCCCACGGTGATAACCCGCTCAGGGTGAACACGTAAAGAAGAGGAAGGAGGACAGAAAAAAAGACCATCTTTAAGATATTGCTCGACACAAATCAGTGCGTGCCTCTCAGGCCACAAACAGAAAAGTGAAAATGTGTGTTTCATATAGGAAGGGAAAGGCTATTCTTTACCCAAGGCCTTCTGTTTTTCTACAGAAATGCACATATGAGAGAATTCATCAACCACAGTTCAGCCATCTCTGGAAGTTTACGTATCTGTGAGACTTAATTAGTCATCTAGACCATGTCTATAGCTGGTAGATGGAGGCACAGTAAAGGATTTTTTCATGCCAAAGGATTTTGATATCTAATCTAAATATATGACTTTATAGAGGTTCCTCTTCCTCCATGGTGCGGCCTAAATTACTACCTAAATTACTGCTCCAGATTTAGCAGAGGCACCTTCCTGATCCATCATCTGCCCTCAGTACTAGGCTCCTCCATTGAATTCATTCAACCACAAGGTGGCAAATTCTTTACCAGAAAAATGTCATTTTCCTTCTTTCAACAACCTGCCTCAGCAGCACACACATGACACCACATCCTGCAGCCCAGTTTCAGCAGATATAAAGCAGAATAGTTTCATCAACCAGCCTAAGCCTTTTGAGCGTTTCAATCTTTTTCTGAGGCTAGTAAAGAAAGAGAAAACTTTTGTAAAAATTGGAAGAATGTGTAACGCAAAAGTTTACCAAAGAAGCATGTGAAAACAAACCTGTAACATTTACAGCAATTGTCTCCTCTCGACTGTGGTTTCATTTCCTATAGTGTCTATCACAGGGTCTTATTAATTCCATAGGGAACTGAGAACTTGGCATTTAATCCTGCCAAGAAAAAGCAGCTAAGAATGAAAATTTCACCTACAAATCAAAGGTGCAGAGTCATCATTCCTACTAAATAATTCACCAGGATTTAATACGCTAGCTTTAAAAAACAATTATGGAAACAAAACCTGTTTCAATTTCCTCTTTCATTTTAAGATGTGACTAATATTAAAGTAGGATCAGAGGCTCATATCTGAGGTACTTAAACCACACTCCTTGTGTGTCACTGCTATCTCACCTGTGAGGTTCTCTAAGGTTGTCAGAAGAAATGAAAGTTGTTGGCTTTAATTACTCTTGCTGAATGGTTACACTGGGGAAAGTGGAAGAAAGTTGCAGGAAGCAGATTTCCTGTTTAGTAAAAAAAGCTTTCCAAAAGTGAAATAAATAGGAAAAACAACAGATAAAAATGAAAAGCAACTCAGAGTGGTTATTAAAATAAAAACTGCAATGTCTAAAAGAATGAGGAATAGAAAGCATTCTGATACCTTATTGTCATGTATGTTTACACGCTCTGGTTGGGGTTATTGTCTGTGTGGACTCCAGAAATGTTTTAGAAAAATCTTCTTTAATAGTTCCCTGCCTTCTTGACTGAGTAATGAGAATGTAATGATAGATTTTCATCCTCCAGTCCTTTTTTCTTGTAACATAAACAGTCTGACAATAGTTCAATTAATAATAAACAAAAGCCCAGAAGCTCAACTTCTCCCACAGAAAGGATGACAGACAGAGGCTACGGCAATTTGCCTACACATTCCTGGCAACTGAGATGTTCTGACCCAAAATAATCTTTGGAGACAAGGTCTGAGAACTGGATAAGAAAGAACAATCAGCAAATCTATTTTTTTGGAAACCAAACAATGATGATTCAGCATCAGTAACACAGAACAGACAAAACAATAATCACTGGCAAAAGCCTAGCCTGGTGTCACTGGTGGCTGTAGGGAGCCCCACCACACTAATGCCTGGCCTCAAGCCCACCAGAGTACAGGAAAAGCCCTTGGAGAGTCCAAGCTGTGCCAGGACATGCACACTGTGGCTGAGGGGCTCAGGGAGTATCAGGTACCATGAGAAAGCAGCAGTTCATGTGCCATAGGCTGGGAGCCAAAAGTCCCTGTCACCACTAGAGCAGGAAAGTCTGCACTTTGTACTGCTGTCTATAGAAAGATGCAGTGACAGTGGCTCGTCCCTCACCCCACTGCTCTCTTGAGGTGTTTCACCCTCACTAGATAATCACCCTGGCACTGGCAAGCAGCAACAAGTCCATCCCTGTCATCAACTTACTTCAGGTACTTTGACAACTCTTTCAACCTTCACTTCCCATTGGTGGCAATGAGCCATGGTGGCTCCTCCTGGCGGCTGCCCCCATTTCATGCCATACAGAGGGAGAATCCCCAGCTAAATGGTGCTGGTGAAGAAGTCACTCAAATGAAAGCAATCAGAGTGAGCGATGGGGTATGATCCAGCTAAGACTGCAGCCGCCACCTGGCCAGCAGCAGCAGAACAAACTTGGGAACTTGGGATCAGGTTGAGGTTACAGGTTTGCACAAAAGCTCAGGAAAGTTTCCTCCCTTTCCATTTCAGTGCTGGGCTTTATCAGCTACTGACCTGCAGGTCTCTGTAAGGGAAATATTCATGAGGCTGAGTAGGGAGGAGCAAAGGGATTTCCTTCTCGGTCAGGGAAGGTATGAGCCTGGCAACTCAGCACCAAAGACGGATGCTGGCAAGATCTACAGGAAAGCTGCAGCAACCTCAACACAAACCACCGAGGAACCTGAAGGAGGTCAAAGGAGGACAAGTGATATTCAGGGAAGCAGGGTGGGAGACAAGGGAACGTATCCAGATGGATCAGATCCTCATATGGACTTTGCAGCGTGCGACTGGTGGGAAGAGGCCATGCTCTCCCTCGCAAGTGCAAAACTGCTTCTCTTGTTATATCCACGTCACTGAAATCAGCATATGGCTTGCTATCTCCGAAGGTTATTGTACTGCCAGCATTTTCTAGCATAATATGAAGCCATAATCTGCTGCTGACTGGAAGTGAGGAAAAGCCGACGCTTTCTGCTGGCTAAACCGCAGAACCCAGAGTCAGGAATCTGAATAATTTTTCCAGCTCAGCCAGTGGTTCGCTCCATACTGTCGATTACGCCACTTGGACTCAGTTCCCACTGGTGAAAGGAAAAGGGTAACAACATTTTCTATTGTCGGGTGACTTGAAACTTAATTAATGTTTTCTATGTGTGATGATCCTCAAAGGGGAGATGCCAAACATCACAAAGCACTTGGCACCTCTTTTTTCTCTCCCAGCCTCCAAGTCAGCTAAGCGTCTTGATTATCATAAAATCACACAATAATCTGTGTCTTTTCTGCCTGTTACTGCTGGTGGATTCATGACAAGGACTGCATAAAAATGATTCCACTTTCCCAGACTCTACAACTCATATGGCAGGGCAAGAGAGAACCTGACAAAGAGGTGAACTCTTCTGCACCCATGTCACTTTTTTTCCATATTTTACAGCTTCAGAGAAGCGTGTTGAAGTTCACTGCCTGCTACCTGGTTGGCAGGTCTTGCTCAGAAATTATTTCATTCATTATCAGTACATTTTCAGAACTGGATGCTTTTTACACTGCCAAAGAGTAAGCGCCATAAAGCGGTTGTGAAAAATGCGTTGGCTGACATAAACCAGCCTCTGCTGGATGCACTAAATATGTCAAAGCAAACTCAGATGGTCCTTTTACTCAGTAGATGCAGCATCATGGGGAAAAGTGCGTTCTTCTCCCAGCAAGCAAGAATAACAGCTCAAACACTTAAGGACTCCACCTGATTTCTCCCCCGGTGAAACAAAACGTAGATTTTATTACCCACTATATAACTCACTCTGTTTATGGTTTGCATAATTTTTTTTCTCTTTCCAAATACATTTCACTTTTATCAGCTTCAGCGGCTTTACACCTGACAGAACCAAAGTCTGAAACGTGTCGTTTAAAGACGTCTCAGAAACTGCAAGGCAGAGGTAAGGCTTGCTATCACGTGTATTTCAGGCCAAGTTTTTACCTCTGTTATTACTCCTACAATACCTCCTTGGGCTTTCAGAGCTCTCATTTTACCCTCAGTACAAATTAGGATAATCCCTGGTTTTGGACAAGACTCACTACCCGATCCAAACAGCCCATATACTAAATCTATTGCAAAGTATGACTTCCTGAACATTTCAAAGTTGGATTACAATACCAGTTGACTACATGATTTAAAAATAGAAGGAAAAAAGCCCTTAAGCATGGCCACAGAAAAATGACACCACATCTTGCAATGTTCCTTTAAAAAAAGGAAGACAAGAAAAAAGCAAATAAAAGATGGCTGGCTGCCAGAGTTTTGCGTTAACTTGAAGTGCAGAGGTGATTTTTAATGCTTCAAACATCATTCATGAAATATTATATGTATAATTTGTACTCAAAATAACATGCAAGCTCTCCAAGGAAACATTAAAATAAATAGCTTCTTTAACTCTTTTGTACCTTGATTGTATCTTATTTTGATGAATCAATAAAAGAGAGACATAAGATTGATGTAGGACAGATCAGTAGGGCAATCATGTACTTTATTACATATTTATGAGTCTGAAAGATCAAAGGATGTTTTTATGCACATAACTTGGCAAATGTGTTTTGCCACGTTCAGATATATTCCAAGTGACTTTAGCAGGAATGTGAAAGAAGCTGGCATGCTGCCCACAGTGCTATTTGGTAAGACTTTGAATGATGGTGGGATTACAAACCATGATAATAAAAACACATACAGCATAACATTGATGCATGTAAACAGTATATACAAATGCATATGTGTGATCGTATAATGTGTGTATATACAACATATTGCAACGTCTACGCACGTGCATGCATATGCGAACTACAGCCTTGATTCAACATCTCTTTAAGACACTGGAAATCTTACTTTTTCTCTAAGCAGACACCACATCAGGCCTCAAATGCAAACAAGAGAAGAAAGGAAGGCTGGCCCCAACCAGAAAACATTAGCTTACAGATTGCCACACACAAAAATCGGGAAATCATAATGTTTGCAGCTACATTCCTTCATCAGCACGGTGCATCCATGTCTCCTTGGGTTACTGTCATGGTCTACTACTGCTAAGTGGGTACTAAGATGGAAGAAATACCTCCACTACCAACAGAACCTGTACTTCTCCCTTCTCCCAACTTTTGCATATAGACATTTCAAATCTTAAGATCACATTAGCATGAAATGCCTCAGAATAGGAGGGTAGAGAACATCCCACTATGGCTTAATCAGATCAGAGGCAGGTTGATTCACACACATGCAGTGTCACCCAACTGATAGCATGTCCCTGCAGCAGCAGGTGCTACCTGGAGAGAGGGGTGAGCTTCCCCATCTTTCCACTCCTAAATCCATGACTGTATAATAAAGTGGCATTCAATAATTCTCATTATCCCCAATATATAGAAACATAGAATATATCTGCACTACAGTTGGAGGCAGATTTGCAGCACAGTTAGACCAGCCCACGGCAGGTTAAAATCTTTCATGCTATTTCTGATAAAATGGCAAAGACAGGGACTTTGAGGTAACAAGTGTATGCCCAGAAGGGAGGGGGTTACTGAATATCCCTAGGGCTGATAGATGCTTGTAGTCTGGAGGAGCTTAGTTGGATCCCCAAAATCTGCTACAGGTTTCCTATGGTACCCAGGACAAGTCACTTTTTAACACACTTTTTTAACACAGGAGAACATCAGTTTCCTATTATTCAATCTCAAGTATTGCTGCTTTCAGAACTACTCATTACTAACAACACAGACGAGGAGTTATATTTAATATCTCTGCAAATATGAACCAGGATGGGCCTCAAACATGGCTAAAATATTCATGCATCCAGAGTCTTCAGATCCCCTTTTTATGTCCTCAGAACAAAACTGTCACTCATTTCTTATTTGCAAAGTGATAATAATACTTCTCAGACACAGAGGGGATTGACTAGGAAGATCAGCTCCTGTGAAGGTACGGAGATTGACAGAAAAGCACGCATCTTCCTGAAACCAAGACGAGAACAGCAGGACTGGTACCATTCTCCTTTCCCAATTTTCTTACTATTATTTAAAAGTTAATGGTAATTCTTTGTTAGATTTAGCAGAACTTGACTGATTCAAAGATGCTGTAGAGGCCCGTCAAAATGTGCTAAAATATACAGTACCTGCCAACACCACATAGGGAACATCAGGATATTACCTGCAGCTACAGGAGGGGTGGGCCTTGGGATCTGTCACGGCTTGAAAGGTGCTACCAACATTTAAAATAAAAAGGTAGTGAAAATAACACAACTGGATCCATGTTAGTTATTAGAGTCCCAATGCAGAGGCATTAGATAAGGAAGAGACAACGATCATCTCTCTTACTCTGTTCTCGATTCATGTAAATACTGCACTACTCAGGCCAGGGTTAAGGTTAACACATGATGTTATTTCCTCCACTCCCTTCGAACAGCTACTCGATGGTATCACAGGTCACACTAAGACATTTTGGCAAATTCTTAGGGCTGAGATGGATTCAAGTTGGTGGGTCTGCCTGTTAAAACACACCACAGCAACTTTCTCTTTCCTTCTGCTCTCCCTTGTCTTTGGTCATCAAGGAAGGCAGTTCTCCTCCATTCCCTTGGCCCTTGGGACTTTGTTCCAGAATCCTCACAACTACCTATACATCTACGATCCTGCATCTATTTGGCCATTAAGCATTTCCCAGCACAACCCCACTGACTGTGAACCTCAACTTTCCTTTTTCAATTTTTTTTCAAGTCATTGTGAGTTTTGATGCCTTGAATATTCCTTTGACCTTGGTGTTTACACCCTACCAGCATCAGCGAGGTGTACCCATGTTCAGTAGTAGACATCAGCCCACTTCACGGTTTTGGTTTTTTTTATTCTTTTGTAAGTCATTCTCTCGAGCTTCCTTATCTACTTGTTTCTCTCTTTTCTGAACTATCTTCCTTTTGTTGGCATCATTGTGACTGAAGTGCCCACAAATGAAGTATTCCGATACCTGCTGGGTCAGACTTGACATGCTGTGCCTACCCTAAGTACCATTAAGGAACCTCTCATCCTGATATCTTCCCAAGTGGTCACCTTAATGGCTGTCCTAGACAGCCCAGACTCTGAAGTAATTTTTTCCGTGCTATCCATACTGGCAGATTTGTTGCTCTTTGCTTTTTTTTCCCCAAGTTTTACCTGTGTTTATCAATAGTTACTTTTACAAAGGTCTCCTTAGTGTCTCAGGGTTTGATTCAATGAAGCCTTTAAGCTGCTGTTTAGAGTTAAGCACATGAATAAGCTTCCATTTGAAGACAATAGGACTAAATGGCTCACAAGGCAATATACATTTAAGTGTTTTCGTAAATTAAGCTGTAATTGTTCCACAGTCTTGTGGGATTTTTCTTTTTTCTATTTTTTTTTAAGGAAAAAAAAGAAATCTAACCAGCTCATCCCTACGTTTAACACTGCATTTCTGGTTACCCGCTGGTAGCAAGGCTGTTATTTTCAAAAACTACGGGTGGATTCTTGCAGTCCAAATGTTTATTAAAATAACAATTATTAAAAACCACACCTCACCACATCCCCAAACCACACCCAGGTCCTTCTGTGTGTGGAGCTTCGCAAACAAGGGTGTTACGAGCCAGCTGTGATCTCCAACAGTACCAGGCAACATTGAATTGCAGCAAACTTAACAACTTTGTTATTCCAAATATTAGCACTACTGATGAACCTTTACTCTGTTTCAACAGATACATAATTAATTAATTTACAAGACCTGCAGGAGAAGGTTTGTCTCCACAGGAAGGGGCTTTGGCAGATTTGCTGGCAGCGTTTCAGGTGGGTGGGTTCAATTTATAGTGCTAGCCACAAGCTTTTGTTCACATTCAGGAAAGTGCCCTGCAGTTACTCTGGGCTTAATTATTCAGTTATAAATCCTTTGACTACGAACTGACTTAGCCCATATTCTCTCTGAACTTCATCAGGGTGACGTTTAGTAGGGAACAAGACAATACAAGTATCCCTGCTCTCTCCCTCCCTCTAGAGAGGCCACCAAGGGCTAGAACAGGGATGGACCCTGCATCTCTTCACACCTACATGGCCACAGAAGGTTTTGGAGGGTGTCAGGCAGCACAAGCCAAAACATGTCCAGCAGCATTGTCACAGCTCACCAGGACAGGTGATCCTGTTTAATTTACTAGTCCAGGTGTGGCCAGGGGAAAGCAGTGAATGCTTTTCCAGTTATGAGAAACACACGCATCCAAATGCTCCACAAAGAGCACGTCGGTGTGAAGACTGCTTAAAAACCAGTGACTCGGGCAGAGCCACACATTGTCAGCAAACAACTATATAAACAGGCTTTCCTGTGGTTGTCTTATTTAGACACAAAAAGAAAGGAGAAAATTAAAGATGGCAGCCCACTGATACTGCTCATGGATGCTGTCATCTGTCACACGCTCCAGCCTAATACTCATCTCCGCTAGCTAGAAAGCTGTATCCATACAACTTAAGGTGAGAATTTAAAGTGAGAGTTAGACTGGTTCACAAAGCTACACAGACATGGTTATTGCAGTGCAATAGCATCTTAATTTGAATTAGTTAAAGTTAATTAGAAATGGATTTAATGAACTTCGAGTAAGTTGCCATTATGCCAAAGCAAAGTTATCCATACAGCCTTTATTCAGCTTAACTATCTCTGTTTAAAACCTCTTCAGATCATGCCAGAATAACTTTTTTTGTGTAGAGAAAATCCTACACAGAAGAAACCCACCCTGACTTAGCTAGCAAAGACAGTGGCCTGAAATTATCCTGATGTAATCCCCCTTGTCAATGTGTTTATTGTCACGTACAGCTCAGGATCAAAGGACGTGCAGCTAGAAGACCTAATTAAAAAGTGAGGATGTAATAGACAAGCCCCATCTTCTGCTCAATCAGCTCTTACTTAGTCCTGAGATCTGAATTTCACATAGGCTGGCATAAGCCTAGAGGTCAAGAGATTTATTATTCATCTGAATCTAGAGAGGCTCCTTGTCTTGTCCTTTGACTCCGAAACAGGATCTCCTGTCCTGCACAGCTAACCCAACCCAGCCCAGCTGCAAACCCTTCATGTTACCCAACTGTGATATGTTTGGTTATGATAAAGCTTTCTTTGCTTTCAGGTTTGTTTTCGGGTTTTGGTTTGGAACTTGATTTTTTTTTTTTTTTTTTTGATCAGAGGCCAAGTATAGTGGAAAGTTTCAAACTGTGGACTGGAGCTAACACATCAAGCATTAGGAAACTCTCTGCTACAAAATAACTGCAATGTAACAAATAGTCCCTTCTTCAAGTTCTTTCTGTACAAAACCAGTAAGAATTCCTAGGTGGCAGACCTGGCAATAATAAGAACTGCTGATTTTCTTCTCGTTTGGGGAAGATTATGGTAACTATAGTCCAAATAACAATGTTTTACTTGGCCTGGCCTGCAGGTGTGGTCTAAGGCAGGATCAGAGGGTCATCAGTGACGGAGTTTAGACTATAAAGGGTTACTGCCTCTCACTGAGGAGGGTAACTAAGTGACCCTAAGCAGTTTAGATGAACTTGTTTTATTTTGCTATGTGATAGACTGGGTTCATACCTGTTCTTAACCTTTAGGATCTCATGTGTGTTTTCATCAGAATTGCTTCCACTTAGAACACCGATCACAGAATTATAGACTAATTCAGGTTGCAAGGGATGCTGGAAGGTCATCTGGTCCAACCCCTGCCTCAAAGCAGGGCCAACTTTGAAGTTAGGTATTAAAAACATTTGCAGTGCTATGAAATCATCTCTCTGGGCTTAGTGAACGCTAATCAAGAGTGGCTGGTACCAGACCTGTGAAGTCAGTATGAACCTCATCAAGGGTACGGAAGTGCAGAAAGATGAAGGTTTCTGCCCTTAAAGTTAATAGAAAAGCTTTCAGTGAGCAGGAGAGGAATCTGACTCCAAGCCTACCGTTGACCAGGAAACATAACGCAAAACTTCAGTAACAATGCAAAGCTCATTGTTTTTCTTTGGCTTTCTTACCACAAACATGTTTCCTTGAGTTTTAATTTTCTGAATTATTATGCTCAGCTTTCCATCTGAGCTGAAAACAAAAAGATGACATTTCATGCGAGGAAGTACCCATTACTTTTGCCCCAAGTATCTGCCTCACTTTCAAACTTAAGAATTAATTCAGAGCAGAAATACTGGAAAGAGACGCAGGAGTGACAGCATGTCCACGGTGAGAGGTGTTTGCACTTGACTACAACTTTTAATACTTGTTTGAGCTGTTGGGTTTATTACTGTTTCACGATGAAAAATACCGAGAAGCTTCTATGGAACAGTTCAGCCACGTCTAAGAATATGCTTCAGGAAGATCACACCAGTTGTTTTCAAAGGTTTAGAATTTTTTTACTGAAACTCCACTAATGTGCAGTGGGGGACTGTCTCAAAATGTGGTAGAGGCCAATGCAGGGACAGAGAGGTATCGTTCACTGTCCTCATGAATATTCAACAAAACGTGGCCAAATTATAATCCTCTGCAAATCACCATCTGCGTATGCTCAGTAGAGGTTTGTTAGAGGCTAGCAGCACAATTCCCAGAGCATTCTGTCTTAATTGCATATATGCCATATCTCCCACAGGGCTGGATGCCAACCACATGGGCCTGCTCCATGCCCACCTCATCCACTGACCTAGATTCTTCCACAAATTGCACCTCAGGAGGGGCTCAGCTTTGATTTACACACAAGGAAAAAAGTGGGTATTTCCAGAACTTGAAGAGTTGTTACAGGAGAGGAAGAGACAAGTTCTAGACGTAGCAAGAAAGTACAAGGAGGAAAAAGAAGGTGCAGTTACTATGGTATTCAGGTTACACATCTGAATATGAGATTAAGATGGTAATAAAGTATTTTACCCACATTAATTTTGCCTGGTGATAAAGCATCTGGGATGAGATGTCAAAGAGATGAGCAGATGTCTAGTCTTGGCTGCTCTGAGGCAAGCCAGTGCAGCAGTATCTCCAACAGGAAAGTAGCTTTGGTGATAAAAGCCAAAATTATTATTACAATAGAAATAATTTGGATACAGATGAAGATGAGTTCAGAGGACGCTGACCTGAAGAGTTAAAAATAAAATGAAAAAAAGTGTCCCAAGAAGGTCATTGAAGGAGCAATCAGAAAGTTAACAGGAGAAACTGGTTCCAGGAAAGAGATTTTAAACCAAGATTTCAAGGCAGAGATTATAATCAGATCTGTCAGATGAAGCCAAAATGTCAAGGAACATATGAATGGAATAATGGCCTTGAGATTTGGCCCTGAAGAGGTTACTAGAGACCTTGGCAAGAGCAGTTCCAGTGGAGTGGAGAGAACAGAAGCTACAATGAAGTATAGAGTATTATCACACACTACAATGATTGGCATCAGAGGGATCTCTTCATCCCATGGGCCATTCACTGGGACCTGATGAACTAAATCCCTGACTGGGCTAAACTAGCTTAACTTCTCCAGACGTTTCATCAGTTTACATCTCTCAGAAATTTCATATAGAGAAGAGAACCTAAAAGATGTCCTTTTTTTTCCTTTTAGTTTTTTCTTTGTTTTTAAAGAAAGGAATTTGGAGTTTATTTTAGGCTCTCCTATGTGAAATAATCCCCATGTCCTGTAACGGGTAATCCTTTTCCCCAAAGATCTCAGAGCAGAACACTTTCTCTTTCTTTATGTTGTCTAAACAGTGTAAAATTAGGCAGATCTTAAGCTAGCTGCTCTCATTACACAGTTTGATGAATCTGAAAGGGTAACAAACTCCAGGATGAATGATGAGTCATTTAGTCTTACAATAGCTTTCTTCCCTTACCCACTCCTCTTCCTATAAATTTCTTTTAAAAATGAAAACAAAATCCCACTTGCTATAAATTAACTGAATTATTAATCTCTTGTCCTTTGCAGACTTTGCATGTTGGACAATAGCCAGGGGATCACAGCACATTGTGCTGTTGCAGGTATTCCCTTTAGAGACAGAAGACATATATATTCTTAGACACGCAATAAAACTCAGATCTTTAAAGGAAGTATGAGATGATCTCCCTTGACACTTTGTTTTTAAATCATCTATTTGGTGATTTAAAACCAACAAGTCTGAACAAGTCTGGAATCGGATCTATTTGACCATCTTCAGTTCCTGTGACGTCGGAGCTAGAATTATATGGAAAATGCAGTGCTTAGACTTAAAATCAGCAAGAGCTCTCCAGAAGGAACAAAAAAGGTATAAATTATGTCTGATTGAACAAACACAACTCCACTGTTGAACAGCCACTCAATGAAGAGGGCAGGGAGAGGCAATGGAGCACGGTAATGTGTAATATTACTAGTCAATGGGCTGTGTGCAGCAGTGGGCTCCCAAACGCTGGAGGTGTCAGGGAGATAAATAGCAGAGTGTCCTCCTCAAAAATATGATTAATACCCTCCTCGGTCCACTGCTGAAGATGTAGTGGGTGCAGCTGGTTTGGACAGCAGTTGCACAGAGGAAAATTCCAGGACGATTGCAGCAGAGCAGAGAGGGCAAAGAGTAGGACAAGTAGTCAACTGAGTGGGAGTGCTGAGCCCCAACAAGGGGAGAAGTAGGCCAGAGCTGGCAAAGGTCTTTTGGCTGCTGTTTAAGTAATGTTTATAGAACTTTCATGCATGCACAACTGAGTTTCGAGTTCATGATCTTTGGAGGAAAAAAGGGAGAGAAGCATGTTCGAGTTCATTGTCTCTTGTAATAGTCATGCCAGAGGTGGCTTTCAAGAAGCCGGTTTTCTCTCCTAGCCTGCACCACCCTGAAAAGCCTGTACATCACCAAAAAAGCAGGTGGAAAACTGAGAATCATTAAAAAAAAGCATCATTTTTTCCTGCAGCCAACTGCAATTTCCTGAAAAAGTCAGGAGTGTGTCAAGTGGGGTTTTCACACTGTATCGTTTTCAAGGAATCCTCTAAAATTCTCAGAAAACATCCTTTCATGCTTCTGTTGTCACAGCACTCAGGGAAGACTGTCCACAGCTCAAATTCCCAACATTAGAATCTGAACACACTATAATGTAACTAATGCTCCTGAAATCAAACAAAGGCAGAGGGCTACGGATGGTTTTATTTCTTAGGGCAGTGATCCTTGCCTTTGTTGGTTTGCAAGCAACAATACCAAGCAAGCAATATATTACCAGCAACGCCACATTATCTACCCTCTTGCATCCACAATTAATGTCTCAGGGTCCCCCTGAAAGCCTTGGGTGGGGATAAATGCCTCGGGTAATCAGTCTCCAATCAGCAAGAAGGTGCTGCAAAAACCTGCAGACACTCGGCTGAAGCTGATCGGAAGGACACACGTGTTATTAAATGCACAAACACAACACGAGCTGTATATACATAAATACTTCTGTTTAACGTAAAATGACAAAAAAATAGGATGGGGGAAAGGAAAAGTTCCAGTGGATTATTGATCTGAAAGACAGTGATTAATAATCACCAGTTTAGTATTCTGCATCACCCCTGCCTGTCACACTTCCCTGGAAACAGGATTAATATAAGAAGATATTATATATGTGAGTGAGGCACTAAGGTAGCACTATATTGATCTGAACTTTAGAGCTGTTCAGTGCCATTAACAAAAACAAAAAGAATGCAGGCTCTTGTAAAAAGGAGGATGGCTGACGAAAGGCAAGTAGTTGGTTTTCCTTCTACAAATTGCCAGCAGCCTGATCATCTCTTCAATGAGATTCAAAAATCACCAGCTGCAGATCCCAGGTAAACTCAGTGTAACACGCACCAGAGCAGCCAGCACAGGCACAAAGCCTTTTCCTCGCTTTGTTTGAAGGATTGGTCTCTGACCGTCGCACGGAAAGTTGATGTAAGAGCTTACATACCCCCAAAGGACCCACTTCCAACACTGCAGGAATAGCATTGCTCTCCAAGAGAATTTAGAGAAAGATATACTTTTTGAAACATTACGTAATCCTGAAAAATATAATATTCCTTTTCAAAAAACAGAGTCTAGTCTGACAAACACAGAGTGTTTTAAGGAAAAAAAAAAAAAAAGAAAAGAAAAAAAGCTAGGTAATATATTTAAAGACACTTTCCATGAAATTAAAATAATTTCACTGCTTTATTAAACTACTGTCTCAAACTCACTTTGTTCTTTTCCTACCTTTTTGTTTCTGCATAAAGAGGGGGCACCACTATTTGTTCAACATAATATTAAGCGTACTCTGCTACTCAATTAGTAAACATGTCAAGAGGTGGGTTAGTTATTCATGGTTCAGGGGCACAGCCCCCTTTCAAAAAGAACTTTTTTTTCACTCTAATGAAATGATGGATAATCTGGAAGTAGGTGCTTTAAGAAGATATTAATCATTCTCTGTGGTAATGTTAATCATGCGTTCCATCATCTCCAGATGCTGTGCATCACCTTCCTCGGAGATAAAGGGCACCCAAGCCAGCAGAGTCCTTTTGATCACCTTTCTCACAGTAACTCTCATAAGGCATTAAAAGAAGTCTTCGCATTTCAGGGCATCCTTAAAAATGAAATAGAAAGTGGGAGAGTGAGGTAATGGAGGGATTCATGGACTTCAATCTTGACCCTGTCATTACTTATGCTGCCCAGATGGGAGGTGCATAGTTCTTTCGTCCTTTGTCCTAATCTTTGACATTTTTCAATGCAATGTTTGGTATGAATGAGGTATGAGAAAAACCCTGATCACAGGAAATAGAAAATTAATTCACAAAAGATTTCAGGGAGGGAGGTGAGAGGGAAGCAAAAAAAAAAAAACCAAACCAAAATCAACCTGCACTTTCTGTGCAGAAAAATCCAGCAAAATTATTCCTTCACAGCCTGCTATTCCATTCTTAGAAAACATTAGCAGAAGTCAGGTCAGATTTATCTCAGCATAGTGTCTGTGATGTCTCTTCCAGTTAATAAAACACCCTGCTACTGCAGAGACTTCTGGCCAATTAGACCATTTTTATGGCTAATCTTTTATAGTTATTTAGGTTTTTTTTTTTCTAATTATGCATAAACCTAGGGCATATCTTAGATGGCTGAAATACCTCCTTTTGCAGATTTAGATGCTTCAGAGACTGCAACAGCTAGAGAAGAAACTTTGAAGGTCTCCTAAAGCTAAAAATTTACTTTGTATAAACTGTTGAATAAACTGAATAAAGATAAACCACAGGGGACCTTGCCCACTCAAAGGCAGGCGGTGTTTCTGTCACAGCACATAAGTGTTAAGGAGAAAAGAAGTTGTGTGAACTTGAAATAAAATAATTCCACTTTCTTAAATCCATCTTTAAATGCTAAATC
The DNA here is from genome assembly GCA_013400055.1 of Nycticryphes semicollaris. NCBI lineage: Eukaryota > Metazoa > Chordata > Aves > Charadriiformes > Rostratulidae > Nycticryphes > Nycticryphes semicollaris. The sequence goes on along the minus strand of VXBJ01002543.1, from coordinate 517,544 downwards.
TACATGAAGAACCGCCCGCCTCACTCAGACAACCAGTGATCCCCACCAAATGGTACTCGTGGTGTACTTACTCTATGGGGTAAGTTAAAACACAAGTGCCAAGAAGTTTAAAAACCCTCAGACCCATCGATGCTTTTGAAAATGTTTCAACCACGTTGTGTCACCCTCTTTGGGGTTTAGATGAAGTTATAGTGAAATACTTTTTTATTTTACTCCAGAATTTAAAGTACAGTAGATAGACAATTAGCAATACCACAGACTTCACACAAATACAGGTTGCTTATAAAAAGAATGGTATTTCCTGGAGTACTAAGTATCTCCTCAACGTCTCTGCAGCTTGGTCTGGGAAAGAGTTTGCCCTTGCTGCTTCTCAAAAATGGGTCACGTTACAAAGCCCCTATTTTACCCCTTTTGAATACCTCTGTATCTTTGAAAAGAAAAGCTAAATCACAGGGCTGACCCTGAGCTACGGAGGTGACATCACCCTCTCATCAGTGACCCCTCAGAGAACTGGCGACTCAAGCCCTTGGGTGACTGCAGGAAGGATATGATGTGGAGTAAATAACCTGCACCTCACTGAGATTAACAAAAGTACCTTTTCACCCATAGGATATAGAATCATAGAATTCTCTAAGTTGGAAGGGACCTTTAAGATCATCTAGTCCAACCATCAACCTAACTCTGACAAAAACCCATCACTTAACCACGTATACAGCCTTATCGGTGAGACACCAGAAGGAAGAACCACCAGCTGGATGCTGTGCCACTGCTAGTAAGGAGTTTTGTTACGTGCACTGAGTTGTGTATGTTGCTACACCACATTGTGCTGGAAAGTGTGGATGAACAGCATTAGCCAATACCCTACAGAATGTAGGTAAACTGGTCTCTCATTTTTAGATTTTTTTTCTCCAGTAATTCCTGGAAAAACAAAGCCACGCTTTCTCTCATGTAAGGCTGCCTCACTTACAACATGCACTTCTTTCTGAAGCTCTGGACAAATTATATCCTAATGTACTGAGGATCTTTGCAGTGAATTTATGTAATGCAAAAACTTGATTCCATCTTTGCAGCGATTCCTGCTCTATTTTGCATTCCCCTCTATTGAAGTAGTTCGCACTATATTAGCGTAAGATTACTAGCACACTACTACAAGCACTTTGCAGACAGCAAAGCTGAGAGACTAATGGACGTCTGAAATGTGAATGTTTTTTCATTCCTTGTGATCTTGTTAACATATGTCTATTTAATGGTGGCAGCATTATTTCTGACTTACACCATTACACTACATTACGGTTGCTATTAATTATGTTTGCTACTGGGAGAGGTTGCATGTTTACAGTTTTGGTTTTTTTAATGGTCAGTTCTAATTTACTTTTTGTAAAGACAGCTATTGTATTATGCACAAGTTTTTATGGTCCACTTCTATTTAAATGGGCACAAGACAGAAATTAGAAGTATTGCCAAACAGGAAAAGAAAGGAGATTTACAGGGTCTTGCTAACGAAAGTTCTAAATTCAGAACATAATACTCCACTTGTTTTGTGAAGTAAAACACTTTAAATTAAATGTATGTGAAACACAATAATAAGAATAGGCCAGAATTTCAAAGTAGCTTCAACTCTTCCTTCGCTCAAGTGTATACAAATCTGGTTTGAACAGCATAAGGACTAGGACATCAAAACGCAGCAAGGAGCATTAAAAGGAGCCTGATCAGGAAAATTAGCAGATAGAGAGCTGAAGGGTATTTGGTTGATCCAAGGTGAATATGTTGATATACATCCTTTGTGAAATCCTGGAGTGGTTTCCAGGAGAAATAGGTATGTAGTCTCCCACTTTATTTCTTCTGGGAAGTGAAGTACTCTTTCTTTATTGGTAAGATAGAGAGCTGCCTTTTCTATTCATTGCACTCAGCTCACAGTGATAGATGGTATATAAAAATTTCATTTTGGTTGGTAGAATTCGAGTACAGTGATACAAAGGTGCTTTGTGGATAGAATCTATAAATCTTGAATAAAAATTGAAAAAAAATAGTGCTTTCTGTCATCATAGATAGCAGATTTAGATCATGAAAGTTACCCATAATGCTAAGCCAAATGCATTCACCAAGTATTTTGGATTATAGGGTCAGAAAAAAAGAGACTTTACTGAAGTTCATAAGTGTGTACATGGAAGGCATCCTGGAATCTATCCGAGATACAAGTAAATAATCTTTCTTGAAATTTACCGATTAAAATTTTGCATGCATAATAGATATCCTCATTCATTTTATTGACTCCATGGAGTGGAAGAACATTTATACAGCCTATGGGCCAAATTGGAATTCTAAGTTGTTCCTTAGAGTAAAATCTTATTACTGTCAGAATTCATTTCCTTGAAGAGAAAAGAAATAGTGTGCTAAGGCCAAAGAATTTCATTCTGATACTTTGATTTCACTAATCTTGGAAAAATCCTCCCACAAGACTTTGGCTCTGAAATGTGGAAATTTCCTGAAAAGTTAATCTGAACTGATTGTTCACTACCTTGAACCAGTATCTCACAAGAACGGATGTCTTCTGCTTTCAAAGGCCTGTGATATATCTGTGATGAAACATAAACTCGACAAGGAAACACAGAGCAGTCTGCTGGAACCATGTTGGAGAGACAACTGAACAAACAGCTGGTTTAAAGGATTAAAGCCAAAACAAAGGATTGTTTGAAGGTCTCTCTAAGTTTTAGATAGCAATGGGAATCTTTTGAAATGGGGGCACACAGGAGCTGCTGTAGAAAGGGAAAGGTTTGGGACCTTTACCCATTTCAGAGATACTGAAACTCTGCAACACTGTCTGGTGAGTCTTCAGTAATGACAGAAGGCAGTAAGAATAATACAGAGATGAGCATTACACCTTGATGATTTCAATTCACACTTTTAAATAAAAATCTTTGGTCTTTGGAAGGACCCAGTGTGTCCCTCTTTATTAACTGATTGTCGCTGTTATGTTACAGTTTATATTACCCTCCCCTCTTTAGCCCACTATACCATTAGCTTTAATGCATTACTACTTTTCAGCACAATTAAGTGTTTGAAGCAACCAGGAGGTACGGTTTAAGCACAGTAAAAATGTCCAATTGAAAAGGCTAAAGATCAATATCAAAGGTCTAGAAGGTTAGACCAATCCTATCAGCTTCAGGGAAAAGCTAGTGCTAAGCTACCATCGAAGAAAGAAATAGCTAATGGCCCACAGATGATCTTTGTTCAACCAGGTTTCTCCTGTTTAAAAAGAAATCCTCTCTTTATTGAACACTGTAATTTTCCCATTGCTGAAAATGCAGAAGCTTTAAATTCCAATTTTAGTTGTGCTGAAAGATGGGAAATAGTTTCTTTTAAATACTTTTCTTTATGAAAGAAGACAATAAAGGCTGCCTATTGGCCCTCATTATCCCCACCTCGATTTGACTTGCCTACCTGCTCCACTGCACTGGTTCAAGACAATTAATCCTAATATTCAACCCTCCTGGTGTAATTTCTCATCTTGGCAGGTCTCTTTCTATAATGACTAAAGGGGAGTGGCTAAATTCTTAAAACCTCTGGGGTGAGCCGGATACATTTCCACAAACACAGACAACAATTTGATCCTGATATATTAATGAAACACTGTATTATCAAACCAAAGCGAGCATTTAAAGTCACTGCCCAAATAGCCTGAGTAATAAAACACACAGCGCTGGTCATTACGTTATGGACACAGTAAAGTACAAACAACGAATTCTGTTGATATGGAAAAAGGGCATTGTAGGTAACTAGTGTGTTATGTTCCAGGAATTTCTTCATCTTATGTCAAAGGAATATTTGTATTATTTTCCTAACTGCAAAAAAAAAAAAAAGGCCCATCTGCACCTCAGAAAAAACTCTGTGCAAGACTCTCAGCTCCTGGACTTTGGCCTCAATAGAACAATGTCTTTCATTAGCAAACTAGTCACTCTGTTTGTGAAGTGATTGCTATATGTGGATCATGGTCAATAATCAGCTCCTGGATATAAGGATTTTATCTGCAATTACTCATCTCACTGGTTGTAACAGTGAGATGGTCAGGCTTTAGAGATTTGCAAAGCAGTCCTGTCCCCAGTTCTGTTGTCTTTCTCTCCATCTTCCTTCCTCCCCCTGACCCACCAGAAACCCTGCCTGACCAGGAGAATAGGCCATTGATCGCTTTTTTCCAAAGCCCGTGTCATTTCACAAATTGAGTCTTCATCTCCAAAGACAAATAGGTAGTATCACAGAGGTAACTTTGGAGTAGAACACTCTATTGCTACAGTTCTGCTACTCTAGTCACTCTGAGTGCAAACTGAGAATTAGGTGTAATTTCTTTGCTTCTAGAGAAGACTGATTTTTATGATTTTTATTTGCGTTAGGTAAGTTTTAGAGCTGTGGTCATACAATATATGAGGAAACCTGAAGTTGCACTGGGTTTCATAAAAGTTTGGAACCTCTGCATTTACAGACTTATGACTAACCTTAATATTCCTTTTTTTTTTCTTGCCTGCAAAATATCTCACTAATGTAATGCATATCTAAGGCTGAGGAAACCAAGATTCACCATAACCAGAGACAGATCCTCTGCAGCTCTCAAGACTATTAGGAATGGTTCTGTGTGGTCAGGTATAGGGTATTTCTCCTATTAGGAAGGGAAACTCCCATGATCTTAATCAGAGGCAGCACTCTCACCTAACTATGGAAGATCCACAGCACATCTCAGTTTTTGAGTCAAAATCTCAGTGGCGTAATACACGAGTAGTCATGGGTTTGCATTAATTTATACCAGCTGAAGAGCTAGCTAGTAAAACTGCTTTAACTCAGTTTTAAAAATTATTATCTTTTTATAGCCATTTCTTCTCTGGCTGTGGTTTCACAGCAACAGCTCACACAGAGGCAGCCCACTGCCTCCTCTTTGTGCCACGGCTGTTTATAACTGGAAGGTGAATGGGATCAGGGAACTGATCCATCAGAAAAGAAACAAAACCCAAGCTCTTCTTTTATGGCTTTTTCAGGCAAATCAGTTCCTCAAGTCAGGTTACTGCATGGCGACACAGACAGGCACACTAGCTCAAAGCATGGAATGGAGAACAAATAAGAGGGAAACAGGAAATGCTGGAATGTTAATTTTGGACAGTGACTGAGTAACTGAGCTACATCTCCATGCCTTCAGGCACATACAGAAAGGTAAAAGAGAGGGATAAATAGAAGTACACTTCCATATAGTACTTATAAATACAATCTAAAATATTTTTTAAAGTCTTATTGACATATTGTCAATGTAGCAAGTATTTCTCAATTTCATCCATGTCTACATTTTCCTCATATGTACAATAAATATTTGGAATTTATAACAACTTCCACTGAAACCAACATTTAAGCCAATAGTTAGCTCATTTCTTTAAGGTGTTATTTTATTTTATTTTATTTTATGCTGTTTCGTTTTTTTTCCTCTTAATTCAACACAGAAGAGTTAACATGTCAGTCTTACCAAGGTGCTTTTGCCTTCCCTGAGTGTGCTTCAAAAGGATATTGGTGTTTTATTAGCTGATATTGATCATGAAGCAATTGGCAATAAATTGGCTTAGCCAAGTAAACATAGCTATATCCAGTAAGATGACACCTATTTTTATTTTAACTAGAATTAGGCTCTGTATAACTCCCAGGTCATAGCCAAAGGTCATAGGGAGCAACAAAAGCGTTTATCAGAAGTTAGGACGTGCTATAATAGAAGTTTGAAGCAAATTAAGTAAAACAAATTCTACCAAATTTTCAGTGTTATCAAAGGGAATAAAATTTCCCTTCCCTTCACACATTATAAATTTAGGGCAACTCAGGAAATTGCTCATTAGAAAATTAATTTAAGTCATATGTGACCAAAGGCAGAGGGAGCTACTCCTGTTCCGACTGACCAGCTTGGTTCCACCACGTAACCCATGCAGTGGAATGTTTGCTGTCGTTGGCTGACAGACTTGCAGATCAAGAACTATTTGGTGCCAGAATTCACAAATAGATTCAAGTAATCATTAGAGTGGCGAAAGTTGCGGTCTGGTCTTGGAGAACTGGGGAACAGGAAAAATAAGAAAAATTAATTGAAGAAATTATTGCCCATTATTTGGTAAATTCTTCAGTATCTGGAGCCATGCAAGGAGCTTTGAAACCTCACATTAAAGAATAAGTCCTTAAATAAATTAGTCTAACAGACTGCTTTCCAAATTAACCGGTATGAATTTACCTGTGAACAGTAATTCTCTGGTGATTATTCTATAGTGAGAACACTATACTACTGTCTCCATCTGATAGCTATTTTGTACCCTAAGGCATGTGGCTTGATTTAGCTTAGACACTAACTACAAATGTCATTTCATTCACATGGCCCTAACTCAGTAAAAAAATTAAACATATGCTTGAGACCCCGAGAAGTCAACTTCTCACATGTTGAACATTAAGCATAGTCTTACGTCCTTCGTTAGATTCTGGGCAGAAGGATCAGGATTATTCAAGCGCTTAGAGCTGAGCATGTTTTTATTTGCTTTGCTCAATTAGGACTATAATGACCTCATTCTGTTTTGCAAATTCCTAAGCTCCCTGCTTCAATAACCATTATGTTTTTTCACTCAAAAATGAAAACTAGAAAATGTTGAGTTCTCCACCGTTTCAGCTGCAGTAGTTTCCTGTCCATCCATTCCTCTGTTGGAGGCTGCAGTTTCTATACACTGGTGAATGAATGGGCAGCAGTTATTCTGGACTTCAGAAAGATGCTGAACAACCCAAGCTCTGATAACCAAAAGCTCTGATTCATAACCATATTGGATTAATCATGGTAGTGCAAAAGGTTAGTGCCCCAGCTGTCTGCTGCCCCTTATCTTCAAGGTCACTCTGTTGGAAGTTATCTCTTCAGTCACTGCAGCTAAACCCAGTGAGGAATGGGAATTAAACACATCTGGTTGTTCCTGAGGATGGGGAAGCGTAAACATGATGGATCCATCTCAAGTCCTGAAAAAAAACCTGTATTTGCAAAATCCTGTGCTCTGTGTCCTGGTCCAACTCTTACTAAAGGAGGTTGATCAGTTTCAAAGGGAAGTGGAAGACCATGGAAAAGCAGGCAAAATGTGTTCCACTGTTGAAAATCTTGTAATTTTAAAGACTGTTTTCTTCATGTTAAGCACAACATTATTGCTCTATATGTTCATGTCCCATTGTTATCGTCAGAATAAAAAAAAATCTAGTAAGTTAGAAATATTTATAGACCGAGAATAATATGGAATAATTCTTTCAGTTCTCAAATAATTCATCCAGCCAAAAAAGACTTCACAGAAAACCTGCAGCTACATTTCTGCACAAACCCATTAGTCAATACCACTACTATATATTTTCTTTCTGTGCTTTGAGGTGAACGTCCTTTGTACCATTAGAATAATGCTAATAAGCTTGTTTCTACCGCGACTCTAGAGGTTTATCCTCTGCACAGCTATTCCCAGCACCTCACAGCTAATTGTGCATCTCCCTGCTTTGCTTCTGTCTGAAAACATGAGGTGACCTCCCGTTAAGCTCCACGCTGGTGTTAGCAGCAACTGCTCAGCAGCAAAGCATCACAGGTTATGTTGTCTCTAGGTCTGGAGTGACTAGAGACAGGGGGAGCATGCTTTGCTGCCTTTGCCACACAAACACACAGAGCAGGGAGATCTCCTGGTTTTCTCCCTTAAATGGCTGGAAATCAGTAATAACTAGACTGAAATCAATGGAGCTTTACTGCTGTGCACTGTGTTAACACAAGATGCGAATCTGCCTTTGGGTCCGGTTTCCGTGGAGCTGAATGGTAAGCAGGAACATTCAGATTCCTTTGACTTCACTCACCATTTGCTGATATTAACTCTATATATTTTAAGCAGACACTTGCAGTTTCTCAGATGTCTTCTCTTTCTCATTTATTAGTTGAGTTATATTTTAACAGTGCTGAGAGATTTACTGTCAGTGTATTAGATGTACTCATTTTGTTTAAGGCAAAAGCCTTGCGCTAGGATCCAAATGTTGGACACATCTGTTAGCAGGCCAAGGAATGACCCTGTATTATTATTATTTTTTAAACCTGACAGCTCACACATTTGAAAATTGCATAAAAATATGTAGCCTAGCAGCTCTGCCTTCTCTTTGTACTATTTGCTCACATCCGGATCCATTTTTTCCTCTGCCTGAAGCAGGGGAAAGACAACCCTGTATCAATCGCTCCTTGTGCCAGTTCACATTAGGAAAAGCCCCAACTTTTCATTTCAAATCAGCAGCATCTTTCCTTTGATCCAGAAGACCACAGCTGGGAAGCTGACACGACTCTGCCTCGTGCTTCCCCTGCTCTGAGCCCCGCACCCGTGCTTTGCTCTGTGCCTCTAACAAACCTCGCAGAGTCACCTCTGCTCACTTTTAGCAGAACCTCTTCCTCCCTGTCACTGACAGAGCAGCCGAATTAATCACACTCAGCCAACTAACGTTAACAATCCGTCAAAGTGGCCTACAAAATGCTTCATCTACTGTAACTAGAAAATTCACCTGAAGACCTCCTGATTTGTGCTGCACTTCTGCCCGTAGGACAAAATAGACAGACCACTTTCCCCTTCATTCTCTTCTCAGTATTTTCCACCTTCCTATTTGCTGTTGTTTCTTTTGGCTTTTGTCTTCTTTGTTTTATTCCCTTACAATAGTTCAGAATTCATTGAGTGTGAACAACATTTTTGCCTAAAGAAATTCTTACCCAGTGTTATCTCTTTCATGGTACATGGGCCATTACTGTTGATGACATCAGGCCAGGGGTCACCGGAAGTTCCTTTTGCAATAATGCCAGCAAGTCAATACTGTGACTTTGTGATGCTTCTGCCCTACTATAGTTTGACAAACTCTTTTCTATTTTTTACTTTAGCTATTTACCTATCAAAGAAGTAAAGTACTTTTAGCTGGGTACTCTGAGTAAACTCTCCCCCATGAGTGGATGTGCCCTACAAAAACAACTGGAAGGGAAGTCCCTGTCATCTGTCTAGGACAATACTAGATCACGGGCTTCACATTCTAAGAGTGGCTCTGGCAACAACACATCTAGGTTGCTCCAGAAAGTGATTTTTTTAATGATGCCTTTCTAAAACTATTTTATTTTGACATTTTTTGTGTATCATACAAGTGAACTCAAATCACTCTTGCAATGAACATTTTGCCATCTACTCCTGAGTAAAAATGGGGTAAAATCCAGTAAAAATCAGAAAGGCAGCTTTTCCAACTTTCTTTACAAAGGTATAAATTAATTCCACCTATGCTGGAAGGCATCAACAGCAAGCAGAAGGGTGGGAGGACAACTAGACCTGCCTGTGAAGCTGAACCAGATTCCTTATACTCAATAAAGAAGCCCATGAAGAGCTGAAGAAGCCTTAACATTAGGATGGAAGTATGATCCAGAAGGCCAGAATGGGCAAGGAACCCTTAAGCTGAATAGCCACTGGGTTTTCATTTCATTCTGTTTGGTTTGTTTTTTTTCACCCCGCATATTGAATTTTTTTTTTCCTCTATAATGGAGATGCATGATATAATAGAGATACATGAAATAGATCTCCAGGTACTAAGTTGCCTAGAAGGCTCCTCACTCCAGACCAATGGACTTGCAGGAAACATGACCCTGGGATCCATCCCTGAATCAGCAGCTTCAAAAAGCAAATTCTCACGCATGTTCAAATTTTTAAAGGTGCTCTGGTTCTTTAAAAACATTTTCCTGGATTTACCTTCCTACAGACAATCTCTAAAAAATTATTAGTCTAGCTTTATTTTTGAAATTTCCCATCTCTCAGAAAATCTAATATTCACCCTTTTTCATGCCAAATGCTCTTAGACTCACTGATTTCAGTATGCCAGGAGGCCAGTGGGAGGCTTCCAAGATGTATGTGGTGTTACCTGGCTTGCAAAGTTGGGCAGAATCACAAAACAGCATCATTCAGTTATGGCAGGAAGAATACAGAACAACTATTTCATTGTTATTTTTAACAGAGCCAAAGTGCACTGTATTATTGGCCAGCAACATCAAGTGGCAAACTATTAATGCATTTAAGGCCCTTATTCAGCAACACCCATAAACATATTTCCGACATCTGTATTTGAATATCTGTTTGACTTCAATAGGTTTTCAGCATGTGCTCAGAATTAACCTCTCTACTTTTCCTGACGTGGGGCTCTATGTAGGTAAAATATCTATTGTATCAGCACAGCCAGGTTCAAAATTCAGGTCTTCCCAACCTCCAGGTACTATTCAATATATAAGACTAGGTATCCATCGGCAGGCCCAAGATTTTGAGGTTGGTGGTGGGAGCAGGTTTGTTTTTTACTGACTTCCAGATGCTTAGAACGAAAAGCCCTTGTGCAATTTCTGACCATCTCAAATTCATGGCAAAATCCACCCTAAATAAAGTCCTTGTGTCTCTTGCCACCTCTTAAACAGCACCTACTGAACAACCTGGCACTCACAAAGACTTGCCTGGAAGTCTGAGGTGTGACACTGAGCAGTGGGTGGACTGAAACACTGAGAGGGGAAGCGCTTGGGAGGAGGACCTTGGGTCTGGACAGAGCAATATAAAGAAAGAGAAAATTAAGCTTAAACTGGTACTAGTATTTCTAGTAATTCATCAGAGGACTATCCATAATCTGAGCAATAAGAAACATATTCAGCCTTTGCTTACTCCTGGAAAAAGGATGTGTAGTTTGAACGATGAGAAACTAGACCCTCTTGTTTGTGGGTTTTTTTCTGCTATGCTATTAAAAGTAAGAAACTCATTACTACAACACAGAGACGCAAATTAAAATACCCATTTCCTATTGGAAAGTCTCCGCCTTGAAATAAAAACCAAACCATTCCTCTCCTCCCCAATAAAATATTGCCACTGCAACTGGAACTAATTTGCTGGTAGCCTCAGAAAAGAAGCCAAAGGTTCAGTTACGAGGAGGGAAGACTGTCCCTAGCCAGGTCAAAGCCGTGGAAACACAGCAAGGCAATCTGGGAAAGGCTTGCAGGGCTCTTGGCTGCACATGGTGGGGAACAGTAGGCCTTTAGCTCTCCAGGCTGTCAATCTGGCACTATCACACACACTAAATTCACTGTGGTATTTAAAGAAGTGGCATTATTGATTCTTTTCGTAGGTTTTTTTTTTCCATTCCAAGGCCACTACAGGCCACTGAAAAAGAAAAAGAGACACACACATACATACACACAGTGAAACTCAGGGAGCACTTTAGCAGTAAGTAACAAGTACTAAAAATACTGACCTCGCTGCAATTTTTTAAATCAGGGGATAGTAATATATGGCCCAAATAACACTATATTTTCTTTATTACCCTGAACTGTACTTAATTGACATAACTCGGTGGGAGGATTAGCTTTTATACAAATACCCACATTTTATTGTTTTACTATTCCCCAAGGAGTGCACTACTCATATATTTCTCATAATGTGGCTTTGCAAATAGGTCATTGAACAGTCATACACTCAGCAACAGTACTTAGATGTTTAGAATTCATGAATTATTTTTTTTAAATGCTGAAATCACTGCAGTGATGGATGGTTGCTCAGATATTTAATTCCTAACCATTGACTGTTAACATCTTCTGACTTAATCATAATTATTAGCCCTATTTTATAACTTATATATATGTTCAGTTGTGATGTGGAGATGGAAAAACATATATGATGAATTGAGACATGGTGACGTGATCCTTAATGTAGAGGGTAGGCTTCTCTCTGAAGTGGAGGAAGAACTAATGGAAACTCCATGGCCTTTCATTTTCTTTGGGTGAGCTCTCCCCTTGGGGGTTTACAAACTACCTGTGTAGGTTCAAGGCCAAATTTTATCCTGAAAGGAAAGCAAGAGTTGTACCTGCTCTGCTCCGTGAATTTGCAGTGAGATTTGCAATGATGTGAACAAGATATTAAGGATAGTCTGTGAATATAAAATCTCTAAGCAGGTAGGCAACACGATGATTTCGAAAGTACTATATTGTCTTAATGCTGTAGCAGCCAGGCCAGGACAGAAAGGTCCTTAGGAAAGGCAGAGGCAATGTTTGCCAGAATAACTCACAATATTGACTCAGTGCTGCATATATCCAGGGTCAATTTAGGTATGATACTCACATGTTAAATATGAAATGCACCAAACCATGACCTATACGATGCAAGCAGAGAGGAAGCACTGCTTCTTCATGAGACAAACAACAAGAGGATATCGTGCTTCTCTCCATTCATAATGCCTTGCGCTCCACAGCTTCAAGGGAACACTGTGTGCTAGCCAAGGGGGTGACTACATCTCTTACTCCACTCCAAGCATAAAAAGTGCCATCTGTAACATTTGCTTGAGGAAAGTGATAGCTGCTGCCACCACAAAATGTACATGAAACGTAGCCCACAAATATAAAACCTTAGTTAGCCACTAGACATGGGTAAGTCTGCTAAAAGGCAGTTCAGAAATCCAGGCAGTGACCGATATCCTTCTCTGCCTCCTAAACATAAGGATAAAATTTTTCCTATAAAGGGGGAAGATAGCAGTACTACTCAACTGCATACGAATAACCCCCATTGGTCAGCATATTGAGAGACAGATTACACACATGGAAGGAGGGGGCTGTCTCCTGACAACAAAACATCATTGATTTAACTGGCAGTACCAGGGAATCGCATCGATTTCGGATGTTGAATCACATGCCTACACGGAGCTCAGAATTGCAGGCTTACAAATGTTATCGCTCTATTAGTGATTTTCTTGAAGTCTTCCTCACATCCTCAAGTCAGAGAATCATAGAATTTTTAGGCTGATTTCGAAAGACCAAGACCTACTTTTCTAGTCCACACAGCTACAAAGGTAACTGAAAACATCAGATCTGAAAACATCAATCAAGTTTAAATGTAAGATTCGGAATCCACAGGGCAAAAACACGATGACTATGACATCTGTTAATTTTTATAGCCTACTTTCTGAAGAGAAAATGTATGTGATCAGAAGGTGTTTATGCTGGGGAAAGAGAAGGACATACTTGATAAAAATAATGATGTTCAAATAAACCTTGTGAAAACAGGTGGCTGCGTAAAAGTGACTGTATATGTTCTTTCTATCAGTGGCCTAAGGGAAAAGCACAAGCGTGGGGACACACAGTATTGGGCACAAGAGCATCCACCAAAGAAACTGCAGCTACAGGAAAATCTGTTGAAACTGGCAGTCAATTATGAAAAACAAATCATAAGGAACTAAGTGTTTCTTTTGTGCCAGAACTTATGAAACTAATTGCTTTAAAAAAAGACTCATGACTTCTAAGCCAATCTCATAATTTTTCAAAGTTTACAATTGGCAATGAGACTTAAAGCAATTTGCAAATATCAAGCTGAACGGTATTGCTGCAGTGGAAGTAAAAGTTGTGGAAGCAGAGCACTAAACCTTTAGATTACCACTGAAAAATTATTCCTGCAGTAACCTGTAGCATCTCTGCACATTCATGTACAATACAACAGGCTAGGGTGAGAAATAAAACAAGGGAATCAAAGAGGAGCCCAGGAAGGCACTACTATGGATAACGAGAAAGATTTTGCCGCTAGAGAGACTTAAATACATTTAATTGATACTGGGACTTAAATGCAGGTAGTGCATGTAAATAAAGACATGTCTGCTTTCCATCAGTCAAACTCATCCAACAGAATTCACACACACAAGTCTCGTCTGTCTGCAAGGAATGCACACAAGTAAAATGCCGCCTGCCTGCAGATTACGTTCTTAACAGACACATGACAGGGTCTCTTTTCTGGTTTTCATAATCCAGTGTTTGCATATTTATTTATTGGTGCCTAGATGTACCACAGATTGGATCCTTTCCTCTGTTCTGGAAGCTTTGCATGGATCTGTTGGTGAAAGACTGCCTTACATGTCGTTTACCTTGCCTCATGCAGGTCTTTCTGATGCTGAGGAACCACCAGTTGGTGCTGGGGACATCCTAATGTCTCTGCGTTCTTACAGCTTGGCTGAGGACCCCTGATAGTCTCAGCTATCCCTCCAGCACACTTTGCCTGCCATGCTCTCCTCAGTGAGATACAGGCAATTAAAACATGTTGGAAAAGATTGGAGATGCCTCTAACACATACTGTTGGGTGATCTCGAAGCCTAGCAGGAGGTTAACATGGATGGCTTCTATGCAACACCCTTGGTTTTGTTGATAGAAACCTCTTAATCACAAGGGAGTTACAAGCCAGTTTACACCACCTGCAGAACCAGTCTGCAGCCAGACTGGTTGCTCCTTGGACATCACTAAGAACATGACTGAATACACTGTGTTCTTGAAGTTTAAATGGTTTTTTTTTCACAAAAATTTTGCAGGTTAGAAAGTGATTGGAGAGTTCAATCCTCGATCCATTTCTTTTACCAAAAAGAATCACTAAAAATGCCAACAGCAGCAAAAAAACCACAACAAACAAACCTCAAACAATTAAATTAAGACAATACCAAGCATCTGTGTGGTTTTCTTGTCTCCCTTCAGTGAATCTGGAGAAGAGTCATTCCCTGTTAGATATACTACAAGTCTTTTGTTGATATCATAGTGCTGACAAGTGTAGTAGTGACAGCAACATCATATGAAATTATAACAGGAATCTTCCTTTCAGCAGTAGCTCTTGATAAATTGGACATACTGATTCCTGCTATTTGTTGCAAGGTAGTGTGGCATCTCTCTTTTTTTTCTTTAACAGGCGCTAATTATTGAGCATCAAATAGCGTAAAATATAACAGCTGTGCATACTGTCAGTGCTATATGGGCTGCTGAAGGTGTCTGTGCGTGCATATGCCAATGTGTGAGCAACTGACAGTGGGTGGTTTTGCTGTTTGCTTTATAATTGCATTTGAATAGACTGCATTATTTTGCAGGACAGTAGAAATTCAGCTGGGTTACTGATGAGTTAACAAGGAGAAGCCAGGTTCTAGAATGCCTGTGATGGCTTTGGCTGGGAGAAGAAGCGTGTTTCAGGCTGCTGGGCACGGCTGGTGAAGCAGCGAAGGGACATGGACGTTCCTGTGGACTAATGATGTTTTGTCCTTTTCTGTATGCCAGTCTCACAAATCCCCGCTAAATTATTAACGTGTTGTGAAGAATCATGAATAGGAAGTTCCAGCATTTGAAAAACAGAAGAAAAGAAGTGGGGAAAAAAAATATCAAGAGAAACCAAAATCCTGATGTACTATTTTAAGCTTTTATAGGCAAGCTGTGTCAAATAGTGGGAACAGTTCACATGGCAGGTGAAAGTTGGCTACCGAAAGCTTTCAGTCCAAAGAAACTTTTTCCTTTGTGAGATGATTTAAACTGTAAACCATAAATACCCTGGTACCTCCCTGACCAAGATAACAACCTGGGGAAAAAAAAAAAAAAAAAAGAAAACCCCTAAAAATATTACCGTGACCTGTTTTATGGTAAGGTCAGGCTCTTAATCAGTTTCGGGGTATAGCTCTTGAAACGAGAATGAAAGCCTTTTTCCCTGAATAGTTTGCTCTCCTCAGGTTATAGTGAAACAAAATATGTAAAGTTTTTTGCTTCTGAGTGTTAGAGCTGCTCTTTTAACTTTCCTTTTAAGTTGGCAAAATGCAGTGAATAGAATCATTCTTTTCAACTCAAAACTTCTTCATGAAGGGTTGAGTCTTTTTTTTTTATGGTTGCACTGGTACTAACACACCAGCTTCAGATGACCTTTACAAGTATCACATGGAGGCTTTATCCTGATTAAAATGGTTTTCTACACAGAAGGGGAAGGCCTGTGACACCACTCCGAACAAAACCTCTGCAGGACAAGGTGTAAAAGGATAAAATATATTGCTTCCTCTAAGAGGAATGGAAAAAAGGACTGAGAGATTCTGAATAAGAGAGAGACATGAAAACCTGTGTTTCATTTTGATTAATTCTGCACAGTTCTTCTTTAAGCAAATGACTAATGTGGCCTTTGACCCACCGGGAGAATTCTTTTAGCTCCATCCTTCAGGAAACCCAAAGAAACAGTGCTAGGGTTACACCTAATGCTGACCTACCTCATCCATCTGCTTTCAGTGAGCAAATGTCAAGTTCATATTCTTTTCCCATCGATGAAGGGGTGGGGAAGGGAAGAGAGAGGATAAAATTGCTGTAACTTAATACTGGCATCAAGATTTATTTACTGTTGATCACAGCTGGTGAACTTTTTGTATCTTGCATATGCACAAGGTTGTTTGGGTCAAGGTGCATATGCCAACAAGAGAAAAGCAGGGGGAAAGTGCAGGAGGAAGGAAGGCCTGAGGATGTAGCAAACCAGGAAGGAATGAGAGGCTCAAGGGTAAATTTATAGTTATGTGATCTGAGCCCAGAGGGAGGCCTAAGCAAGAATGCTCCCTGACCGTAAAAACGCACTGGCTGGTAATGGCTGTTAATGGTGCAGGGTGATTTTACTGAGTTAGACATCTTGGGGGTGGCAGTGCTGGGGGGAAGGGGAGGCAGACGTTTGGGAAGTGAGATGATAGTGGGGTAAATGCAACAAAAGAACGGAGGTGGGGAAGTCGTGCATACAACTGTGAGTGCCCCACTTCTATCGCTGCCTTCCAACATGCATAGATAGAAAAATTAAGACAAAAATAGAAAAATTAAAGGAGAAAGGAAAAGAAAGATGCGGGAAATCTGATGAGGAGACCAAGTGGCATTTTGTGCCGCTAACGTGCATGACATTTCAAGAACTGTACTTTGCATTTTTCCTTTTAATTGTTCTGCACTTTTGCTCTCCAGTCTCAGTGTGTGCCATAGAATTCTGCCTGTCTGAGGACAGCAAGGGGCAGGCAATGGATGTGCTTCTAAGCACTTTGGGTTCACAAGTCTCCCATTTTCAATTAGCAGATGAATAAAGGATGTAGGGTAGGGGTTTATTTTTTACTGCATGTTTTCAACTGAAATCTTTTCTTTCTCTCTCTTTTTTCTGCCCTTTCTAATAAGTCTCTTCTCCTCTGAACCCACTCTTAGACCATTATACAGTCATTCCAGCTCCAGTGCTCGCACTAATACCTGCTGGACTTGGTGGAACAATTGCATTACAGGCTTCTACGGCTCTGATTATCATCAGCAACTGGGGATGCTGGCTCAAAGATGCAAGGTCACTTGAATACCAATCCCCATTACCCTGCGGCAACTGCTTCTCAAGGAGAACCAGTTACTCACCATAATGAGATCACAAAACACACAAGCTTTCTTTGATTGTGATTTCCAGCCCAATCAGCAAAGAACGGAAACTGCTGTCCTTGAGCAGTCTGGAACCTGTGCCTTTCTCTCTTCAGCTGAAGCAATAGTCTAACTCAGAATCCACTGACTTCAGAGACAATTGAATCAGGCCCACGCTACACTAGTTAAAATGTAGGTAAAAGTGGCTTCTAAGTACGTAAGTTCATTTTTACCAATTTTTACGAATTCCAATATATGTTTTATTTTTTCTCTTGTTCAGTAAAGGTTCATTCATTAAATCTCATTGCTTTCCAATGAATATCTGATGGTGCCTTTTACCTGAGTCCTGGCTGAACCTGCAGTACGGGAAAAAAACCAAATACGCTACAGCTAACAGGCAATTTTGCCTGGACCATACTGAAGCATAGATTCTCTGGAAGTGAACAAATAGAGTACAAGACTATTGAAATAGTTACTCTTTTTGCAGAGAACCACTCCATTCTATAACTACTAATACAATTAATAGCCCACTGCTACTGGAATTGTAGCTCTTGCATTCATTGTACTTTAGAGGCCAAATACCCGCCATAGATTTTGGCGCAGATGTGCAAGTCAAATAATGAAGAACACCTTCCAAGTCTGAAAGTTCTGAGACTTCACAGCTTTCTAGGTACAAGACTTTTGTAACATTTTTTCTCCTGTGATATGTTACTAATTGCTGTACGTAAACATTCCTGACAAATGCTAGATGCATTAAAACAATTCCTATACATATACATATACAATGACGGCGCTGTACAGAGTTAGTGACAACTTTCAGGGTTTGTGTAAGAAAGAGTATCTGTAAAACACTAATGAAAGATTGAATTAATTGTATCATATTTTCTGTAGCATCTTTAAGGGAAGAGCGCATGACTGTGAGGGTAACAGAACACTGGAACAGGCTGCCCAGAGAGGTTGTGGAGTCTCCTTCTCTGGAGATATTCAAAACCCGCCTGGACACGTTCCTGTGTGACCTGATCCAGGTGTTCCTGCTCTGGAAGGGGGATTGGACTAGATGATCTGTCAAGGTCCTTTCTAATTCCTGATATTCTGTGATTCTGTGATGATTGTGTTTTAAATATATTTCACTGGTTAAAAATAAATACAACTGAAAATTTATAAGCCACACCAATCTGTACTATGCTGAGTACACTTTACTTCTTTGGGTACTGCTGGGACTGTCCTGGATTACTGATCTTTGGGCTTTTTTGACAGAGGGAGAATTTTTAAATCAACATCAAACTCGTGAGCATAATTAACAAAGCCCATTTTGAACTAGATCTTTTCAGCTGGGGGTAAGAGACAGCTTAGTATCAAACTAAGATGGTTAGTTTTGCCTTCGTTCTGTAGAACTACATAGTTCAAGTTATTTGCGAGGGACAAAGATTCATTAAACCAGAAAGAATATTATGTCTGAGACCTGATGCATGGGCTACTTCATAAGTTCATTCGTGAGCTTTGAGGTTTCTGCTCCAGGTTGGAAAGGAATATCCCCTTTAAAGATAAAGAATGGGTTAAGTCTCTGAGAGAGTAACGTAGAATAAGTCTTGCTGGTATTTTATTGCACTCTTTTTCCTTTTTTTTTTTTTGTCCCTTTTTTCCTAAGAAGCACACTGGTCAAACATACCAAGTGCCTCTTGTTAGAAGTTATAACTTTTGAAATGAATTTGCAAGCTGTAGCATTGCAGCCCTTGGATCAGATCATGAGTTCCCAACCTTCCCTGGTCTGGCCTTTGAGCAGAACTTGAGAGAAGGGGAGGAGGGGAGGGAACGAGAGAGAGAAAGAGAGAGCAAGCAAAAGGATGAAGAAGAAAAGCAAAATAAATCAAAAGCAGCTTTCTTGGTAACACCAACATCTCAAAGGCCAAGTGTAAAAGGACCAGGGCTCTAATGATATCAATTAGGCTCAATCCTCTATGTCATTTTAGATATATTGTACCCGCTGAGTATACTTAAGTCCATATGTATAAGGTCATTTACTGGGTCCAGAACATAACAAATTATCAGCAAAGGGTTTTTTTTTTTCTTTTTCTCCCTAACACTTTCCACTTTCTGAAATAAATTACAGCTCATAATGGTTTCATGTTGAGAAGCTAATTTTACTTAATTTTTTTCCTGCTATACCAGGGAAATGATTATTATATCATTGTGTATGTTCATTGCTCAATGAGAAAAAAAAAAAACTTGTTAGATTTTCTTGGATAACTTGCCTCAGCTAAGACAGGTGACTTCCTTTTGGGATGTCATGGTATAATTGGTATCAAAGATGCCAAAGAGATAGTCTTTACAAGACATTATCTGCCTTGGCTAATCTTTTTCAGTGTCCCTCATTACACTGTGGGTTTCTTCACAGCAGCATAATTGCATATTCATTCTGAAGGGAAATAGTAAACTGCTAAGAAAAGCAGAATAGGAGTCTTTGGTACTGTCTGTTTGAATCTTTTGGCAGGCCTTCAGAAATATGTCATCCAGTTCTATCAGCAGCATCTCAGGATGTGGTGACCACCTAAAGGCACACTTGAAGGCTGACAATAAACTTGTGCTACTCCCTCCACTTCCTATAACAACGGGCTTCATGCTGGATTTGCCGTCATTTTTCAGTCCCTTGGAGAGGAACTATGCCAATTTGGGCAAACACAGCAGAATCTTGTTACATAAATTGAGTCAGTTCAGACTGTAGCTCAACTGTGCTTTTCATGATTAGGCAGAAATGTTATCTTTACTGAAGATATACAATTATTGCTTATCATGTCGAATGACAAAGCCGTTTCCACTGGAACAGGTAGAGAGCTTGTTTGATCATATGCAAGATTAGGCATCTGAAGCTTTACCAGACACATACACCTCTTACAGAGCAATGTTTGCTACTGTGACTGGATAATACATAGTACTATTTTCACAGGGGTTACATATGTCTCCTGTTCTTACCGGGCATCCCGTGGGCACCCCCTATGCCAATTACCGCCAATGAGATCCATGAAATATTGACCAGCTGGGATAGGAAAATCAATAGTGTGGTGGTCAGGGCACTCACCTCAGCTGTGGGAAACCCAAGCTCAAGACCCTGCTCTAATGAATGCTCAATTATTTATGCAAAGTAGAAAGGTCCAACAGAACAGATTGAGGAAGCCTAGCCCACAATAACTACCCACTTGGGGTCAGAACAGACATTAGGGATGGAGAAAGCTGTTAAACTTGAGCCTTTGGGTGAACCAGGAAGTCTCCACGTCTCCCCTGGAACAGAAAGCCTTTTTTTTTTTTTTTCTTTTTTGTAAAGTGGAAAGTTTCAAACACAAGTTTGGGTTGCAGTGAAAGGGTATTTCAATTAGCTCTGTATACAACCCTGTCCTACTAATCCCCACTGCACAGAATGTTTTTACGCTTTCTTGGGAGAAGTATGATACAACTCACGCTGGGCACGCAGCTTGCAAAGGGTGCAAATTCCTCCTCGTTCAACCATGGCTCCAACAGAGCTCCTGCGTCCTGCTGACATGCAAGGAAAGGCTGGGGCAAGGCCCTGGGTACATTGATGTGCAGCCAGTAACAACCAGACTGTTGGCTGAGGGACCCCTGATTGCAAGCCTTACATTAAAACTCAACTGCTATGAACTTTTTAATCACCATTTCTTGTCATTAAATCTTGCTTTCAACTCCCAGTTTGGCTTTTTCCATCAGCTTGATAAATGTTATGTAACCTAGATTTTCCTGTTATTCGCACTCTCCTACCTTTGGTCCTCTTCCTTGTCGAGGGCCTGCACATCTGTTTCATATTTATTAAAGGGGGAAAGAAATACTCTGTTTACCGTCCTCTATATTTATTACAGTTTATGTGCTAAAAGTAAAAGAAACATACAGGAAAAAAGAAAGAAAACACCATCCAGCTTCATTCTTTAAAACCTGAAGTTTTAAAGATTCCTCCCTTTTTTCATCCAGAAGATTTCCTTTTAAATCCCTGTTTATTAGCGGTGGCACCTTTTGTGCCTGGTATTCACTTAACCTGTAAATTGCTTGGGTTGGGAACGGGTCTGTCCCCTGCAACTGCTCCTGGGATGGCATGGCATGGGGAGTACCAGTCGCAGGGCCCGTTAAGTGCTTCCGCAGCACTGACGTAGAAGAGAGAATGTTATGTTCGTTCCCAAAAACCCTGGCTAGAACAGAGCCCTCATTACGTTACAATCAAACCTAAAATTACAGGATAGTGACTGTTTTCAAGGACTTACAGTATAATTTCTATCAGGCGGCAGTAAAAGTATATAAAAGCATTTAGAAGAGACGAGAGAAAGGGGGAGTGGAGGAGCAAGACTACATAACTTGCTAAGATTTCAACCCAGCTAATAGGTGCAGAGATGATGGTTGCTCTTCTAAGAGATATAGACAGACAAATTAGACAAGGGTTCACAAGTCACCACTGATCATTTACCTGGCCATTATCACTTGTCAATGCCTGTAGCCAGCATGCTGGAAGTATAGCACAGGAAGCAGGACAAGGTAGTGGCTTCCTTGACCAAAATAACCCTGCACATCCATGGAGACAGATGAAGCCATGATAATTACAGGCTTTCAAGGTGATGCCAGTTTTCTGATGAGCTGAATGTCCAGGAACAGTTAGAGATTGTGAATCTGCTTCTACCTGCCTGCTAAATCAACCTCTCATCTGTAATCCCCTAGCACAGAGGAATACTAGCATGTCATGCCTAGATCAGTCCAGATTTATAGCTTAGCATAGTTTCATTCGTCCTATTGTAGGGAATTAAATAAGGTCCCTCACTGGGATCACCTTAAACCACCTTAAACTCCCTAAACACGGTGACTATTCAGCTCATGTAAAACCCAGGCTATGCTCTGCAGAATCACCTACCTCAATTAATCTGGAGAGCGTTAGACTGCCCAGGTGGCTCCTTAGTTAAGTCCTTCAGGGAATGTTTAAGGTTTGATGAAGAAAGGGGTGAAGTTTAGGCAAGGTGAGAGGGTTTTTATTCCTTGTAAGCAGAGGTATCAGTGGAGAACAGGAACTGGACCTTAGTTGTCAACTCTAAAATATAAATCTTTACCAGCTTGAGCTAACTGTGAAAAACAACAGCAATGGAGGCACAGTTAGCTACGTTTTTTCCAAGATACTGCATTAATACATCGGTCTTCCCTCTTCCTGGCAAAAGTATGCTCCCTTCACTTAGGTACATGGAAGAAAATTAAACATTAGGTGTCTATGATCCAAAGATCAGCTTCTGTTCCTTTTTTCCTCACACTGCATCTCCAGCCTGTAAGAATATTTGCTCCTGTACTGCTATTTCCACTGATTGAATATGGGTACTAAAAGGTAACACAAAAGCCAAGCAGTGAAGGGTCTCTACATGCTTTTTAATATTTTTTAAATTATTTTTAAAAAAGCTTTAAACTGAAAAAACAATCTGATAAATTAATTCTCAGATGTGAGCATAAAATAAGACGTCCTTTAGGAGTTGGGAATTAGCCCAAGAGCATCAGGGATACAGTGGCAAAGGGCATGCTTTAAGAATACCAAAAAAGATTTTGTAACAAATTAAGCTGGGGATGAAGCTGTGCCTGATGTTACAGGCCATTATTATGCACAGTTATGAAACACTGGTATGCATTAATAATAAAGATCAGTGTCGCCTTCTAGGGAAAAATTGAGCATTCTTTTAATTAACTTAAATTTTTCATCAAATTGATTGAAAAGCTCTCATCCTTTTTTACTTTCATGTAGCCCTACATTTTATGCCGTAGGCTGAGAGCAGTTTTATCTCAAACACTTGGCGTTTTTGAAAAAGTCCATGTGTTACGAGGGGTTTTTTTTAAAAGAAAAAAAGAAAGAAAAATCACAGCAACAACCTAGAAGCAAGCTGGGGCATGAAATGAGAAAAAATAGGTAGCAGCTTTCAAGTAAATCACTTTTAAAAATTTTATGTTTATCTTAGAGGGGAAGAAAGAAAATGTCTTTTCCCTCACGCTGTGCCAGGGCTTTGGAGCTGCGCTCAGGCACAGGGGTTGACCAACGTCACAGAGGTGAGACCTGAGCACGCAGCATCCAGTTGGAACTGGGGAGAGCTGTTGACCTCTCCATGACTAATGGCTTCTGCTCACTTTGGTTTCCTCTTTCAGTAAAAATGCTGAAGGCGTCTAGCTCTGCTCATGTAGGATAAGAGCATGAAGCCTTCCCCAGAGTATCTGGATGGGGTATTTGTTTGGAGCATTTGTACGTCACGCCTCTAAAGTCACAGCGGTTTCTCTGGTGCAATCTCACTCCGCTGCAGCGTTGTGATGGGAGAGCATAATGCAAAAAATCTGGCTTTGTCTAACTGGAGCCTCCTCACAGAAANTTTTTTTTTTTTTTGCACAGAAATCCCATCCCCAGGGCATACATCATGTAAGAAAAATGTACTTCACAAACACCTGCTCCCCTCATAGATACTTCTGCACAGCAAGATCTGGAGGTGACACTGAGCCACTATGCCCAATTGATTTTGGGCAAGCAAATCCCCCAAACTGGGGGCATCCACAGCTACTTATTCAGGAAGGCTCAAGCCTCGATTGCACCATCCCAGCTGTTCTGAGGAACCTTCAGGACATTTCTACAGTGACAGGAACAGACACCCACAGACTCTCTCTGTCTGCACTCTGGGCTGGAAGGGCAGCTCAGGTCCAGAGGGTTTGGCTCAGAAACCACGTAGGTTTAGGGTAACACCTGGCAAAGTCCAGCTGTGAGGCAGTAAGGTCACATGCCTGTAGATATGGTTTTGGTGGAGTGGGAGCCCTGGACACATACTTTTTTACCTTTTTTGTCTTTTTTTTGCACTTTAGGATGCAAGCCCAAAGGGAAGTGAACAGCTCACAGATTGGCGTTTGCATAACATGGCTCAGTATCTAAAGCAAATCGATAGAAGATTTTCATTAAGATTAGCATTAAGCCCTTCTGATACCAAAAGAAGAACTGAGGGGAAAGAAGGGAGGGAAGGAGAATGGAGAGATGAATGGATAGAATAAAATATTTTCCTTATTCACCACAGAAATATATTAAGCTTCACAGCTTGTATCTCTTGTGCTTCTGCGCAATCACAATCCTTTCCTCCCCGTTGCCTATTAACATTCTGCAGTAACCAAAAAGAAACATTTGATATTTTAAAACATGGCCTACAGTCATAAAACCTTACCACGCGAGATCTGACAGGAGCAGCGCAGCATAGGAGCTATCAGCCTGGGTACTTGTATGGGAAATTACTTTTTTACTGGAAACCTCCATGGAACAGCTGTGTGCGTCAGGCTGATTCCACAGCTGACATTTCTATCTGAGCTGGAATGAACCAATATCCCACGCTGGTGGGAAAGGCCACAGGAGATGCTGGATCCAATTCTCCTCTCACTTTTATGGGTGTAAAACAGGTGCTCAACAAGATTTCATAGCTATAATGCCGGAATGAGGATCGAGCCGATTCTTCTGGAGGAGATGAAAAAAAAAATAAAGATCCTGCAAATGATTCTGACCACAGTATTTCACTAAACTTTTCATAAAGGTAGAGATATGAGAGGAATTCCAACCTCATTTGTAATCAACAGCAATGGTCTCATTGACTCCAACAGGGCCAGGAATTGCACCTATTAAATATATTATTCTCACAAAATTCTAATTGAAGCAATTACATCCTACCATCCTAAATCCCACCTGGATTTTCAGCTGGATATTGTATTCTTCAATTTCTGGCCCCGTACCCTTGTCTAGGGTTTCTGTGCACCATTAAACAACTGCTGCATTTCATATCTGAAGCAGGTGCAATTACATACCAGTTTTTTACGTGTGAAAAGTACTTTAGGATATTCTAGGGTGAGAGGTACAATATGACTCTGAGATACTGAGACTTTCTCACAGTTAAATTCACTTTACAGCTCCACACATTTCTAAAGCAGAATAACTTAGTATTCAGCATATACTCTTTAGTGTAGGAAATAATTTTGATTAAAACAGTCTTAAAAAAAGACTTTCATTATACAACTGCTTTAAGCAAATTTTTGAAGCTGCTTTTAAAAGAAATTTTGTTGCCATGTTTGCAGTTGCTAATAAATAGTTCCTAATCTATATTTTTATCCAGGCCCATCCCCTCCTTACCTTGCCATTCTTTTAATGTGTTCAGCACCTTATACAGCAGTATCCAAGATTAAAGTTCCCCTCATTGACATAGAATGGAGGCAAATTATACCGTTTGCAAGAGAAGAGGTAATAAAGGGGGAGTCTATAGAAATACTTTGATGAATTATATAGTGGCAATTTTCTGACATTACTAATGTAGGGCAGAAGACAGTGTTTCTGATATATAGATGTAAATTCATCATCCAGACTGCATTAAAGAAAACTACATAAGATTCCTTGATTTTTGGATTGCTTACAAGAGCAAAAATGTTATAGTCTTCTCCAAGGAAGCTCCCTTAGTGCAAAAGGTGAAGAATTACATAGATGAAATAGCCACCCTTTTGTGCTAACCATCATAAAAAACAGAGCCAAAAGCCTTACAGGAGCCTGCACCTACATATAAAGGGAAGGGCTTTGCACCATAAGGTGAATGACAAACCACATATTCATAAAGAGATAGATATATAGATATTTTATATATGTATATACATATGGATTGGTTTACTTGTTTGCAAAATAAGAGAATATCCAATTCTCTGTTTTTAAAATAACATCTGAAAGACCAGCTTGTGGAGAAGGGCAGGAGGACGCGATCCAGATTGCACGCAGCAAGTCCTATGAAAGGGATCACAGCAGCAGGTCAGACAAGTTCTGTTTACCGGTTCCCTTTTACTGACGTATCCAAGTGCTTCATTAGTTCAGAAAATATATGTTAAAAGGATAAGTTACTCATGTGATAAAATGAACCATTTTCAACCTAAAATTTAGGAAGACGAAGGACATTGCAGCTTCTCTACTTTGGGCTAGGAACCTGGTGGCCTTTTCATTTTGTTATTTAAAATCACAGAAAACTTTGAAAAGCGGTACTATGGGAGAATGTTCTTAGATGAGGAGTGTTCAAATTTTTGTTACTCCTTCCCTCCTATCAGACTAAGGGAAGGATGGAAAGTGTAGAGAAAGAGGAAATAATTAGGAATGAAAGGGTATGTTATAAAAGTTAATAAATGAGTTTTATTAATAGCAGGAAATGAGCGCTGACAAAAGTGTTGAGGGTTCAGAGCAGCTTGAAACTCCCATCAGACATGAGAGTTTTGCCAAAGCTGCTGGCAAAGCCTGTCTTAATCCCTGGCTCTGCCACATCTGTGTCCCTTTAAGTGCTTCAGTGGCTGCAGGGTGACAAGCAGAGTGGGATGTTGTTGGTTTAGTTTTTCCTCTGACTTTGCCTCTATGGCTGTCATGAACATATCCATGATTTGGTCTTACCAACATAGCTTCTTTCAACTTTTAAGACAACGACAGGAAAGAATTGCTTATAGACCAGAGATTTCAACTCAGTCTGACCTTCAGGGCCCCTCCATGTCCCTACTCTCAGCACACCATGTCCTGGGCGTAATGTAAACACAAAGCTTAGGGTCACATCCTGATCTGCACATCCAACCGGGTGTCAAGCTTTTTGTACAGTGCAGAGAATAGTCCCAAAGTACACAGGATTTTATACTTATTTTTTTTTTTTCTTTTTTTTCCCCCTCCTACATCGGTTTTGGCCGTTACAGAAAATAATGGGTTCGTGGGTGGACTCAAGATGTCAGACAGAGAGAACAAGCACCGCTGTTCACTTTGTAGTAAGGCAGGGAACAGTATTAAAGAAGCAGAAATCAAGGAGTAGGGCCGCAGCAGCAGCAGTAGCTCATCCAAAGCAATAACAACGCACGAAGGCAAGCCATGGCAACTGAAGGAAGGCTGGAATCTAGCATACCCATGGTCTTGTTCTTATTATTACAACACAGCGTGACTAAAAATATCAAACCAAACAAAAGAAATTCCTGCAGGCAAGGGGTAAGAGAGGAGGCCGACCACTGCTGGAAATGGAACTTATTGTTCACCTAAGTAGTGCAGCGGGGAACAGAAATCACAGAAGCAAAGGCCAAGATCAACAGCAGGAGCAGTGCTGAAAGTAACAACAATGTTCCTGAACAAGGAGGCACAGACTCCAGAAGAGGCGAGTTAGAAAGGGACTTCCAACCCTCTTGATCCCACCAACAAATCACCCAGACTGAATGCAGGCTGGATGGATCGCTCTGCTCTCGTGGTGGGATGCTTTGCCAGGGATGGATTTGGGAATGGCTCAGGGGTTATGGGTCCTTCAGGTGTCAGCTCTCAGATGACCCAAAAAGCAGATTGCTCTCAAAGGAGGAATCAAAGCCCCTAAGTGATCCTGCTTCTCAAGGCACCCTGGCACTGGGAAGGGCCAGCACTGCCAGGCTCCCAGCTGAATCAGCCTTCAGGGCAGGCTGAAAAGCAGCTGGATGCTCCTGCATCCAGGGGACACACGGGGCCAGGATGATGTCAGAGAAGTCGGGGACCCTGGAGGAGCTTTTGCTTCAGAACTGGGGAGACCAAGGTTTTCAATCCCCTACCTTTGAGAGCCTGGCACAAGGGCCAGTGCAGCAACTGGATTTTGACTTCTTGGTAGGTGGCTGTTTCCAGCAGAGACCTGCTTAGCTTCTGTGGTCAAACCATCTCCATAAACACTACCTTTTAGCCCAGTTGGGCATTTTCTGACAGATATCTTTCCAGGGGGTGCTATCTCCTTAGCTTTAGCTCAGAGCAGCTGTGTGCACCGAGACAAAGGCTGGACTTTGCATGTGTATAGAAATACACAGGAACTATCTGTACAGCTAACTTGCAATAATTATTAATGACCATATTGTTCCTTTGCACATCTGTGATACCTTGTAGAAAAATCCTCAAACCTTTGAATGAAACAAATGAAACAAACAAACTTCCCTGCTGTACCACAAGGCAAGAATTTTTACTACCTCTTTTTCTCTCCTAACTTCTCCATCCTTGATGAGATTTCTTTGGCCGGTCTATTCACTAGCGTCACACTTCCATATCTTACAGGAGAGCTGTTCCTTCCCATTTCATACTCCCCTCCATAACTCTGCACAGAGATGTGAAGGAAATCTGGCTTGCAGCTGGCTCATGTGATGTGAATCGAGTGGCCAGTCTAAGACCCAGAATAGGAAACTGTGACCTGCTGCGCTCAGAGTGAGAGTTTTATAAGGTAGAGAGCTTTGGAGGATTGCAGAGACTGAAGGAGAGGCAGCTGTTTGAGGCAGCTGAGAATTGGGAATAGGTGTAAGGGGACATGATGGCCTGTTGAGTCAGTCTCAGCTGGTATAAACCCACACAACTCTGTTCACTAAAACCACACTGCAGAGTTCGTTTCAAGGAATAAAACAATGGCTGGATAATATAGTGCTCAAAAGTGCATCTTCCTTTCATTGGAAAAGGAATGAACTGTGCTCCGAGATGGTGACAGGCCTAGAATTTGATCTTTCTAGGGTAGAACTGCCGTCTGTTTTCTACATTTGCATAATTTTCTCTTTTAGATTCTTACTTAGTAATGAATAAATATTTGTTTCCCATGCCACAGCTCCTTTTCCATTCCTTCAATTTCTTGTACATCAGGCTGTTTATAAAGGATGCTCCTGGGATGGAGAAATGGGCCCTGAGATATCAGAGATGATCCTGTCTTTAAGCTTCTACTGCTGCTCCACCTGCTTCATTCCTTCTTTTTTAGCACTGCACGATGCATTGAATACATAATTTTCTCTCCCTCAGTCTGTCAAACACACAGACATACACACTTTTCCTGTGCCTCTATATCCCGATCTATAGAAATTCCCCCAACTTGTGCATACACCAGCCACATAGTAAAACAAAGGCTTTTATGTATTCAAACAGATGATAGATGGATTAGAAAGACATAGTTAATGTGACTTGTACTTTCAATGGAGCTTTAACTGACTGAAAACACATAGTTCATATTAAGTCTTTGTTCAAATTCCTATCAGTAATAAGCATATTGAATCATGAGAATAAACATAAAATGTCACAAGCTTTTTTCTTTCTTTCTTTTTTTTTTCCCCCTCTCATGGTGGTTGCAATTTCAATATATTTGTTATAATCAGGGAAAGCAGTGTGTCACACTGGAATAGCTGAGCCTCTGATTCATTTCTGAGGACTGGTGATAGTGCAAGCTACAGTCTGGAAGAACGTTCCTTGCCACCAGGCTGGTATTAATTTCCTGTTCAAAAGGGGCTATATTGTCAATGTGACACTTTAATCAGCTACCAAAGTGACTCTGGGAACGCAGACTTCACAATCAATGTCAATGTATTTCATGTAGTTTCAATACCGCTTAGTCACTTTGCTTCAGAAGTGCGCAAGGAGGGTCAATACATTTCATTAGTTTGTTTCATCTAAAGGACAGTACAACATCAGAACTTTGATTATATTATAAGAATTGCCTTAATGTGACACCAGATTCCCTGATTGTGCAATATCAGACACTGGAGTGCTAGAGGGCAGTCAAATTATCCTTCACCCACACATACCCAAGAAGCACCACTGAAGCATGCTACAGATGGAAAAAAAGAGAAGATGCTGATAATTTGCATAACACACAGTAGGTTATGGCTCCTCTAACTATATGATGAAACTTGAAAAATTATCCTCAATTTTCAGAGACACAAGTTGCCATAAATCAACTCTTTGTTACAAAAGTACTTAGCAAATCGAAGCACCGCATCGTTTTCACACAGTTATTTATCATTCATAGAATCATACACTAAGCACAAATGTCCATCTCTATCTACTGGATTCCTTTAAAAACAAAACCTACAAAAATAAGCACGTGAACTTTCATGGGAACATCAAAGCGAACTTATTCCAAGGTAAACACGTGGAAGTATGTGGGTTCTTAATATTTGTACAAATGTTTTACTAGAAGCCTGATTAATGGGACAGGAGACAGGTGCATCTTATCATTTAAATAACTTAAAGAGAAATGTAAGAAATGACAGAAAAACACGAGTAGGAGTTTGGCTGAGTGAAATCATAGGAAAATTACCAGAGAAAAAGAAAACTTCAATACTCGGTATTGTATGTACCACAGAGAAGGACGTGAAAGTGGGCTTTACTTTAAAAAGAAAGGAGCTAAGCCACACTGAAGGCACATTATTGACCTAAGCTCTTGGTAGAAGTGAGCAGTTCAGACTTACACAGTTTGTCTACTATGGTAGATGAGAATAAAGCTGATTGTATGTTTAGGTGGTGGGGTTTTTTTTCCAGATTCCATATGACAGATGTCATTTCATAATATGCTCAGCACTGACAATTTCAAATATTTGCAATTAAAAGGGCTATACTATTTTATACCAGCTAAAGATCCAGCCCCAAAACTTCACCCTCCTCAACATTTCTAACAGCAAGAATTGTTTCCAAATAAATGAATAGCAACAAGGTACCTTAGTGAGTGCAGTCATTGATATCTCATGGTTTTTTCGAAACTTGCTGAAGTTTCTACATTTCTGACCACTACTCAGACTGCTGGAAGTCCTTCTGGACTTCACATCTATAACAAGAAAATTATATTCAAAATAAGAAAAAGATGTCTGAGGCAATGCTTCCAAATGCAGCTTACATACATCAGAGTTAGTCAATTCACTCACTAAAATCAGGTAGAAGGATGATTTTTTTTTAGCCACAAGTATTCTCTTAAGAAGAGAGAAGCTTTTCTTAATGTTTTTCTCACAGTATCAGGTGCCATCATGGGGAAAAGCAGGTATGTGGAAACAAATAAAAATCCCAGTCAACCAACACAAAAGCTCAAGGAAGCACCTCTCATGTGCCATCTCTCCCTATCATAACCAAGGTGGAAACCAAAGAACAAGAATTGCTATCACTTACAGAGACAATAAACATTGCTATACAAATCTGATCACAACTTCACAGAATCTGCTGCTTACTCTAGTTGTTAAAAGAAAGAATATAAGATTAAATCACTGGGACACCTTTTCTCTCCTGTTTGAAATAACTTCAGCTGAGAACAGGCAGAAGTGGAATTGCAAAATGTGTTGATGATTCCAAAGCAAGGATGGGTTAAACTCAAAAGATTCAGATGTCTCAGTTCAGGGAAAGTATCAGAGAGGATTTTTCAAAATAACTCAGTGTTGATCTAAACTTACTTCAACTGAAGTCAACAATCAAACTCCCTGTGGAAGAAGATTCAGTGACTTTGAAAGTGATACTCACAAAGTTGCAGAGAAAAATAGTTCTAGTGTCTTTGATCATGTAATTGAGATAGGAGTTTAACAAGATCAAGATTTTCAAGGTTGCTTCTTGTACTTAAATACTGACTCTTTCATTTAATTACTGACTAAATAACCCCTACACTGCCTAATTTATTAACTGTAAAATTCACATTGCCAAGAGTTGTTGCACATAGACTTTCTATGTTTCATCTCAACAGCAGTACTAATCACAGCAACTCTGTGCGGACTTCTTCAAATAACCAGATGGGGAAGCCCAGTTGGAAACTCTTGAATATTTAAATATTGCAAATTGAGAGTTGAAAATGTTACAGCTTATGACATAGTCAAGTTTTCATATTCACAAAAGAAATGAACTGGTGAATTTTGGAAAACTCCTGCTCCTCACTTTGCATCACTTTTGATCCCCGAGTTCCCACATTCGACATAATTTGGCAGAGTTAAAATGCCAGTTCTCAGGAGGAACCATGAATTGTTTGGAAACGTTGTTGGTGAGGAACAAAATGTAACCTCACTGTGAATGAACCTGAGAAAGACATGTCTGAACTTGTGTTACAGCTTGATCTCATCAGCTCACTTCAAACCTGAGGGTTCACTAAAAGCCATCCTCAAAGACATCGTTCTTAACCCTACTGCTAAAATTCAGGTACTGTTTGAAGGGATGCTCCTTGCCACTCAAGACAAGTTTTCCGTTCAGTTTTGTTACAATACTTTCATGTGTCCACGCTTGTAGCACGTATCTGCCAATGTGAGTGGAGAAATGGCTTAGCGTCTCACTGTGTGGTCCTGCTATCAGCAATTCCATTCTACTGACAAGCTCTGGGCAGACTTTTAGATTATCTTCTCATAAAATAGTTTTACAGAGACAAGAGTCAGACCTCGTTTTTTAAGAATGGTGTTGCATGGAAAGGGCAGTTTTGACATAGAGAAGTACAGACAGTTTTATTTTATGTTTTATTATAGTACTAAAAAGGGTTTCTGCAGTGTGCAATATCTGTGCAACACTTTCCATTACTTTAATAAACCCTAGGGCCACAGATGTTAATTTTAGCTGGATAAGAATTTGGCCCAAGCATAGAAATTTATATTTACAGTGTAGGATTTTTTATATGGGGTTTTTTTGGTAGGAAATTTAGGAGATTTGTGTAAGAAAATAATAATAAGGTCTTTCATTTATGAAGGATCTTTTCTTCCATTCAATTTTACTGTCGGGATATCCTTGAACTACTATATTAGTCATCTGAGTGAGTAAAAAGACAGGAAGATACAGAGGCCTACACTAAAATAAGCATCTTCTGTAATAAGTAAAATTACAGAATTTGAAACGAGTTTTCACCTTAAAGGTTTTGTTTTAACAGAAACAACAAAAACTTTGTGTTTAACACATATTCCCTTTGATGCACAAAAATTGCGGCAGAATTCCACTGGGAATAAGAAAAAAATAAGGAACATTGAACATACACACACTTAGTATGTCAAAATAGGAACTGAGATACTGACATGCAAAATTAACAGTGTAGGAAACTTTCTCTTCCCTTGGAAGCAGGCGTAAAAGATTAAGGAAGTGAAGCTAATATTTAAAAAAAAACCAAAACACAAAACCCCACCCACAAAAGAGGGGCATAGTAATGGAAGCATAATTCATCAAATCTTTTTAAGTACAAAAAAAGAATAAGCCCATAAGCCAAGCAATCATTATGTGGGCTAAATTGGCTTTAGAACTACAACCGGTTTTAATGGTGTGATTTATAAGGAACATCAAAAATTACAGAAAGAAAGGAAAAGGAGAGAGTTACTTTTACAAGTTGGGACTTCGCACAGGTCTCATTTTCTGAGCAGCAAAATACACCCTACCCAAGCCAACCATCTGCTCAGGGCAAACAGCTGAGGCAAGACATTTTCCTTAGTTGCCCTTGCCATAGGGCTCAGGTGTTACCCTGAACCTCCAGGAAGCTTTTAAAGGTGAGAAAGGATCTCTCTTTTTGAAGGACCCATGAGTCATAGCCACAGCACTCAAACACGGCTATCTAGCCATTAGTAATTGCAATCAAGCAAAGGGCTTCTATTGGCTTTGAATGGGAAAGGCCCTCTTGAAACCAGGATTGCTTAGGAACAGATGCCTTAATTTAATCACCAGAAAGGCCTCAGAACTGGTGGGATAAAACACAGTTAGGACACGTGGGAAAGATGTGTTGTCTCCAGGAAAACAGAAAA
Organism: Nycticryphes semicollaris; assembly: GCA_013400055.1. Lineage (NCBI taxonomy): Eukaryota > Metazoa > Chordata > Aves > Charadriiformes > Rostratulidae > Nycticryphes > Nycticryphes semicollaris. The sequence continues at coordinate 483,802 of VXBJ01002543.1, read as the reverse complement.
CTGTACTTCAGGGATGTGAGAGGAAAACTACTCCTCGGATCAAAAGCTGAGCCCTGTAGTATTAAAACTGGAGCCTACCTTGAAGGAAACATATGTCTCTGTGCTTACAGGGTCCAAATGTATTTTAATGAACTTGATCTTGAAGAACAAAAGCCATTTAAAAAGAAAGGACCTTTAAACAATACTTTTAAAAGTTCCAAAATATCAAGCAGTTGTTGATCAAAAATAAAAATCACTAAATTTAGCTATTCCAAAACGTATCATTAGTGCACAGTAGAGATATTCCCCCATACGAAAATCTTTCTCAATTTATGTACATTGCACTCTATAAAAAACAGTAGGAAAGGAAAGTTGCACATTTAAAGTATTGTGAAATGATGTGTTGCATTGTTATCCTCCCATAATAATAATTACTTAACAACAACCAAGTATGTATTATAAAGTAGGATGTTTTCAACTGACTTCAATAACTTACAAATAGTTGAAATACATGTGCTTAGTTTAAAAGAAAAAAAAAAAAAAAGAACAAAACAAGTCAAGACCTTTCTTGCCAAGATCTAACCTAGAGAATATTTTGACAGCTAAATTATAAACTATGAGAACCAGGGGAGTTGTTATGGACCATCAACTACAGTGAAGCCAGGGAGTGTTATTCAATTAATCATTTTACTCATTAGAGGTAAGTAAAAGCCAAAATAAAGTTAATCAAAGTCTTTTATACCCTGTGTTTAGAGCAGCTCCCTGTGTCTTGATGGATTCTTCTTGTAACAGGAACAATGTTTCAAAGACAGATCAATAAACAGAAATTCCTGAAGTCTTGAAAATTAACACCTTTCTCTAGTTATAAGTCAATCGGGAAATAACACCCGAAAGAAATAAAGAAGTCAACACAAGTTCAGTGAGACTTAACATGTGTGTCCCAAATTGCTAGATTTAAGTCGTTATATTTTTTCAAGCAGCTAATTTTCCCTTTTTGAAGTACCCACGGAAGGTCAGGACCAGTTTAAACATCAAAGCTCTATGAATTAAACAGTTTCATGGAAAACAGAGGAAGAAAACTTGCCTGGAGTAAGACTCTACAGTGATGCAACACGGCTCACCTTCTGTCCAGGACACACTGCGCATTTGGAAATCACTCCTAGGTTGCATGGGCACAATGGGATAGAGTGGGAAGCATGGCTTACCTTGGACACACACGTGCATACACATACACACACCCCTCGCCCCAAGGGTTTTTTGTCCCCGAAAGAAAACCTCTTTGCTATTTCATAACCTAATTCTATGCTTTTAAACATTGATTGCATTTTTATGAATTTCTGTTGACATGTTCTATAACGTTTCAAAAACATGATAGGAAAGACAATACATGAAATATGAATGTTAATTGCTAGAAAATAATCCACAACTCAGTGTCTCTGGCAATTCATCAATAAAAGAAGCTCAATGGAAATAGCTCTCCTTTAGAAGAAAGTAGGACTTCTCTTTTAAATCCATTTCTAAGACATTGCAGTTTTAACAGCTATCATTAAAGTGTCTCTTCAATAATTGTTACTGTAATTTCATTTTTACTGGGCAGTCCCGAACACAGTATTTACTTTTAGAACAAAATTAGTAAGAAATGAATTCTGAACATAAGGGCATTTATGATTAATAACCTGTTATTGTGATGACTAATGGAAGACTCCCATGAGAACTGCAGTTTCTATTCCTTTGGGAATTTTAAGAGAGGGCACTTATCAGAACACAGCCAAGTTCTCTTGGCTTAAAAACTGAGCCAGAAATCTAGCAAAATCAGATTTCACTTCTTTAGCCAAATCCAGCAATCCTGTGATAAAGCTGAAAAAAAAATCTTTGTGTCTTCCTTCAGTATCTGCAAAACCTTCCCAAAGTACAGCAACAGGCAGAATAGCAGAACTTTTCTAGAACAAAAAGGTTAAAAATGGTTTCTGTAAATGTGTGTCCTGCTCCCCTAGACACGTCTTAAATCTGTTTGCCAGAATGACTGTGTTCTATTTCCTGTTGCATCCAACAATGTATGAAGCAAATCAAAGGTGTGTCTAACCACTGAAGATAAACTCCCATCCCACAACCCATTTGATGCCCTTGTCATGCTGAGCTGATACCGAGAAACATTTCCCAGCAGTTCTCAGCCAGATTCTCAACACAAAATGCCTTGTCACGGCTCAGCACTGCCTGACTTGTGCTGGTGGGACTCCACTAATTCCACTGGAATTCCATCCGCAGGAAAATAATACAGTGGATTTTTTTTCTTTACCTTTGTCATTTCTGCTGCTGTACTTTAGCAGCAGATAGTGGGGGGG